>OZ007557.1:4200000-4795000 GCA_963931855.1 Philhelius festivus | reverse complement strand
GTATGTTTAAAGTGCTAAAGAATGGAATTAATGAAGTCACAAATTGCTTTCAAGTATGTTCGAATGGCTGTTTTCGAGGACACAGTGATTCTAATGTGGTGATATGAGATCACTTATTTTGAATTCGTTTGAAGAGTGCGACGAATTTTTGAAATATTAGAAAAACAGTTTTACATAAATTGGATTGCGACGAGACTAATTTGCCGACACGCAGTTCCAAATTGTTACGAAATGGTCTTTGATCCTTGGAGCCGTTGAAAGGACTTTGCATTCAAAAACGTGTTGTAGAAAACTACCGGAGAAAAAGTGATAGACATGCTAGGTATGAAATGAAGATCTAAGTTGGGCTCTAACTCCACAATTTGGTAGTGGACTTATATTGGAACAGAGTAAGACATAAGTCCATACAAAAAAGGACATTGTGTCTCAAGCTGGGGGTTAACTGATTTTGATCAATTTTGTAGGCTTAATCCTAAAGCTTTAACATTATTTTTCGTTCAGAAGTTCCGAAAAAAAATTGGTATTTCGAAAGTCACTGGATTGAGTTTTTGGAAACTTAGCAATTAACAGGTTTTTAATTTTATTTTTAATTTTGGTGACTTTATACAAGCTTATTATTAATCTAACTTAAATATAGGTCTTATTATATACCCATACTAGGATTGACATAAGTTTGAAGGATGATTAAGAAGACGGACTCTTAGGCGAGTTGAACTGAGCTTAAAGTCGAAGCAGTTGATGTTACAATTAATCCTCCGAAGCATGCGAGTAATAGATTAGTTGTAGCCATAAGGGTACGGTGGGTGGGCAGACAGAAGAGACGAGGACTTCTTAGATTACGAAAACTAGTGTTGAAAAGGATGGAATTATAGAGAGTTGTGCAGTTACTAGATCCTGAAGGTTCGATTAATGAAGGGCACGTCGCTTATTGCTCTTCGTTCTTCTAGCGTATTCAAGTTAATTAATAGAAGTCGGCCTTGATACGGAGGAAGAATGAAAGGATTATTTCAAAACAGACCACGAAGGGCGAAACGAAGGAAACCACGTTGAATGCGGGATATATAAACTTGTTGGAAAAATACATTGCAAGCGTATTCAAGAACGGGGCGAAGAAAGGTTATGTAAAAAGATCGGGTCACTTAGGATTCAGAGAATTCTTTGGACCATCGTTTCACAAAGCCTAATGCTGAGTTTGCTCTAAGAATAATCTCGTCAATATGTGTAAATGCGTTGAGATCTTTATCACATAATACGCCAAGGTCACTAATCGATTGAGCGATGGATGTAGGTTGATAAGGGAGAAGGTAGAGACAAGTAGGGGATTGGGTTCGTTTTAGAAAAAACTATTGAATGTCATTTGGTAATATTTGGCTCTAAGCTATTTTTCAGGCACCCGACAGAGAAACTGTCGAGATCACGTTGAAGAAGCGTAGAATCAGGTTTCGAAGAAAAGGTCTTGAAAAACTTGGTACCATCGGCGTTGAATGAGATATAGGAATATTTGATGACCATTTTAATATCTTTAATAAATGTGAATAAACAGGAGATGTCCTAAGTGGCTGCCTTGTGGGACTCCGAAGGTACCTAAGATACCATCGGAGAAAGAAGATCTGAAATGAATTTTCAGGTACTCGTAAGAAGAAATACATCTTACGAACAAAGATTCAAGTCCAAGGGTGGACAGTTTAAATAGAGTAAGCAAATGTAAAATTTTGTCAAAGGCCTTACTAAAATCGGTTGACACAGCGTCGACTTCCTTTCCGTTCTCTAAGGCTGAGAGGGTTAAGGATACGAATTCAACGGGGTTTATCATTGTGGACCTATCTTTGACGTGGCCGTGGTGTCTAGAGGAAATGAGAGGCTTACAACGAAAACTTTAAATTTCGTACAAAATACTTTCAAAGATCTTGGGAAAATGTGAAAGCTTAGCAATAGGGCGATAATTTGCAACTTCACACTTTGGCCCCTTTTTATGTAATGGGGTTATCAAAGAGGTCTTCCATAAATGAGGCACTTCTTCTCGAGATAGGATAAACTAAAGATTTTTGAAGGGAAGAGGGTGTGGAAAATGGCGGGCATATACCATCTGGGTTTTTCTCTAAAATCCATGTTTGTATCCAGAAAGTCTTTAAGTCTGTTCATCCTTAGAGCAACTATGTGCGACCTAATCGTGCATTTTATTTCCTCTGAGAATAAAGTCGGTTTCCCTGGTCTTGTAAGAAGCTCCTAGTGATCTTTTTCAAGTCGATTTCTTTTCAAACCAGTTGTATAATCCATCCATTTATTTCAATAAAATTTTTCCAAAATTCCATTGAGGCCGACTTGTATAAAAAAAGAAAACCACACATCTACAATCGGTCTAATCACCCATCAAACTCCCAAAAAATGTCAGAAAGATTCGCTCCACTTGTGAGTAATGTGCCCCTTCGATTCACTCTACTTCCATTTTTTTTTTTTTTTTCAAAAAGATATGCATTCAGTTTTAGTTCATAATAGATTCATTTTTCCACATCAATCTGACTGCTTCGACTTCAACTTCGACGAATCGCCTTCAATTCAAATCCACATCACTTCTTGTCAGAATGCAAGCAATTGTGTACATTTCCATTTCAAATGACACGACGGACGATTCAGCTACATTGTGCATCCGAGCAGGGTTTATAATCAAAGTGAAGTCTTTGAAAGTAACTTCCAGGAATAAAGTCTCATTTTTTTGTTGGTTCGTCATTGAGATACAAATAAATTCACAAAATACAAAAAAAAAACACTTAGGGTACCTATATCTACATAATGAACAATTGAATCAAATCAATATCTCAGGACGTGAATCTCGGCGTTTTCGTTTTTCGTTCTCGCTTTCAATCCAGCTCAATCGGTGGATCATAATGCATCATAGATATGATCCGTGTGGCCGTATGCCTTATACAAAAAAGGTGTACAGCCAATCTTGGTGTATTCATCATCATCATCATCATCGATATGCTATGGTACATTCACCTGAATTTAAAGTGCATTCCTTCCTTACTGTCACTGGATGCGCACCCTCACCATCACCCTTGGCATCGATTCCCATCTTCCATCGTCCCCATCATCTGAATCTGAATCTCTGGGTGCACCATCATTGGCTTTGGCTTTGGCATCGTCATGTAGCTTGACGGTATCTCCCTGTACATCGATACTTCTTGAATACTCTTGGCATGGAATTATGTAAAACTCGACAAACGTTAAACATCTCTCAACTTGGCTCGTCAAGATTTCTATCTTAGGTTTTTTGTGTTGTTCTTACTTTGAGTTTATTTTTTGCGCGCTTAACTTTGGAGATTTCGAGAGGGATAACAATGTGTTTACATTGACGATGGTGGTTGGTTTTGGTCCTTTTAAGGATTTTTGTATGTTTTCAGAATATTTTTTTTTTCTTAATTTTTTTCTGCTGGTGTACCTACTTAAAGCATCTTTGTATGTTTTGGAGATTTTGGGCTTTACATTCATAGTGATGGTGGACTGTAACACAAAAGATAACATAGACTGGCCTTTGGCCTTTTTTTCAATTCATAACAATTTCTAGGGTAAGTCTGTCAGAAGTGAAGGAAGTTTTGACTTTTTGGTTTTGATTTAAACTATTCGATTAAATTTTTCTAAAATGAAGATTTAGTATCCTTGATGATGAGAAATGAAGGTCAGATGGTTTCCTGTGTATCAATAACTATTTGAACTTTTTTGAGTTTTAAAAACTGGTGGAAGGCATTTCATCCACTAAAAATCATCCTTAATCAATTTTAAAATAATGTAGCGGACTCAAAAAAAATACATACATATATGTACATTTAAAAAAAAAATAAAAAGATTACAAATCGCAATGCTAAAACAATGTGTGAATTAGCTAAAATTGCTAAAAATTAATTTTCTTTCTGAGTTTTTATTAATTAAAAACTTTGTTTATTATAAAATTTTGGAATGCAGTATTATTTTTATTATTAAGAAATAACTTTGTGGAAAATTGGAACAAAATCGGTTCAGCCTTTATCAAAATATACGAGTATATTAATGTAAAAATTCTGTGTCTGTTATTAGCATTTTCCAATCACCACAAATCACAAATGCAGTACAATTGCAAGCACTAAGAACTTCGTAAAAAAATTTTTTTTATCAAAATCGTTAAAGGTGTTTTCGAGAAATATCGACAGCTACTGATTCTGGATGAAATCCAAAAAAAAATTGAATTTCTCGTCACATAAAAATGATCTGGGTCAAACTTAGGAAATCGTTCACTCATCAAGGTTCTGACTTGATGAACAGTGGAAATGCAATGCAGATGCACAGACAAACAGACACACAAGTCGACGTACGCCATTATGAAAGCCACTTCTTTGGACTTTTTCATCATCGTAATGATGTAAGTTTGAATAAAACCTCGACGATAATTTTCGAACGAAATTAATCTTGCCAATTTTAAGTTCTTAATAATTTGGTGATACAAAATTAATTTAAAAAAATTATCAGTCCGTTTTTGACATATTTAATTTTTCAACTTTAAATTTTGGTATGTAATTATATTGTTTTAGACCGTCTTTATACAAAATTCAATTCAAATTGGTTTTGAACTTCTTTTTTTCAAATCCAAAATTAATGTTGAGATTAAATAATGTTGTTTCTTACATCGTATAGATAGAATTAAAAAACTATAAATTGTCAAGTCTAAAAACAATCGAGGATTTGGTTTTCGAAAAATTGAGTTTTCAAAAAAAATTATTTTTCTTTTTAAAAATCCAAATATGTACTATTTTTTTTTATTTGAATATATTCAAAGTTTTTAGGAGCTTTCGAAAAAAAATGAATCAAAATTAGTTTTACCGTTTTTGAGCAAGTCGGAAAGGAAAAAATGGTTCTATGAGTGGTTCCATTAATAAACAACTTTTTGGATTTTTTTTCAGCTATATTAGTTAGTTTTCACTGAATAAATTTTTTTGATTTTTTTTAAATCAGTGGGACAATTTTTTGAAAAAAAAAAAATTTGTATTTTATGAAATTTTTCAAAAAAATATTTTAAGGCGGTACTGTTATTTCTGTTCTATTTAGGGAAACATTTAAAAATTCTACCCACCGAGTTTAAATGAAATCGGACCAGCCGTTTAAGTTGCAGTTATAGATACATAGTCAGACAGATAGACTTGCGAGACGCACTTCAAGTTGTATCAAAATCTGGAATTCAATTTTCTTACTAATGCATTACTATTTATTAAATTTTAAAAATTACCAACTCCATATCTTAAGGCTGTAGCCAAACCGACAGACAGACAGACGGACATTTACACCTTCCATTTTCTGTCGAGACCAAACAATTAAGCTCTGGGGAATTTTATGGTTAAGAGATATACTTTTGGAGGACTACCCGATTCTTCACAAAAGCCACTTTTATATTTTTAAAGAAATTGGGACCTAGGTGACTTCCCTGCGGAACTCTTGATGTTGCATTATTTTTTTATTTTTAGTAGATAAGACTTAATACCAAACCTCCGAGGAAGTAACATTTAATCCGAGCGATACTAAAATAAATTAAATAATGATTATGCAAAATTAGTGCAATTAATTAATTACTTTGGAAGTACCTTTTGCGAATCTTGATTGCATTTAAAAAGTTCACTATAAACACTTTATGCGTTTTAGAATTTTTTCAGTCTATGACTGCACCTTCATCATGTAAAGGTTGTGCCACCTTTTATGGTGGTATGCATATCCGTATATGAACGGCATCTCGACGATCTCTCACTGTCTCGTGCTCAACAAAATTGGACTTCAAGCCACGAATAATGTTGTCAGACGGTGCTTGTTAGACACCTTATCTTAGACACAACTCAACGACTATCGTCAATGTACAGCGACACTATTTCGGCACATTGTTTCTTCCATCAATCAATCTTCAATCGGTTGATAAATGTCAAAATTATTTAATGTTTATCAACATAAAAGGTGGCACACCCGTTCCATTTCGCCAGTTCCTTTGCATTAATTTCCCGTATTCATTTTGTCAAATGATTTATTACCCTTAAGTTTTGAGTATAGTTTGAAAGTCTCAAGACTCGAAGCTACTTAGAACTTTAAGTAGTTTCTTCGATCGTTACTATCAACATGTTATAATAAATTTCCCACATGTCCTCTCAGTCTTCAAAATTAACATAGGGAATTGGGATCACCTCCTAAATCAGATTTATACATCTTGTGCTGGTTCTCAACCCACAAAAGATTATAATCTTTCAGCATCATTGGTCGCTTTTGTGATGAAAATTAATGGAAAAATTGTGTGCCTAGTGCTTGATACACGTTAGCAATATAATGATTTGGATTCACATAAATTGCTTTAACTCCATGCGAAGTCGGGGATGAGTAGGACAATAATTTCCCTAGATCCCAAACCAAATCAGAAAATATTTCCAACTCTGTCTGCATCTATCAACCTTCTTCATTTGTTTGCCTTTGTATAGAAGAAAAACATGGAGAAAAGGTATGCTTAAGGACGAATACACCTTTTGCAATATCAGTTCATTAAGTGTGATGGAAGCAGCCTAGAAAACAAAAATCGATAGCTTCCTTTTGATCTCAAAAGAATCTATCCATTCACAGACGATTTCCCTATTTTTTTTGGTCTTAGAAGAGGGAATCAGGAAAAAGTGGAAACATTTGAAAAAAAAAAATATGTCCCTTAATTATTACGACAGGACTGTCATCCTGTAACCATAGGCGGAAGATGTTGAACCACAATGTCAGTGTTTTAAAGAAACAACCTCTTCTTCCTCTCGGCTGGTTGTGATTTATTTCTGGAGCCGTTATGCCCATCCAGAGCCCCAGACTCAAGGGACGATAGTAATTAAAATAAAATTACAAGGAATCCAAGGGCAAATACAAAAACAAAAGGGAATTCTTCCAGACCGTCTCGCGGTCGCGGTCGTCCTCCACCTCCGCAAAGGAGCAGCAGCACAGATTTTAATGGTTAATTGGAAACAAGATTTTTTTTGTACATATTTTCGGTATTTTATTGCAGTGAATCTGTGAAATATTTCCGTTCGCGCTTCTTCGACGACTTTGCGCCATATGTTCACACTTTGTTGCGTTTGATGTTTACGTTGTCGGAATTAAAATCCGAATCTTCAACTTCTTCGTCGTCGTCGTCTAAATAGTTGAGTCATTGGGCGGATGGACTTGATATTGGTGCTGATGCTACTTCTGCTGCTGATGATGATGCAGCAGGGTGTGAGAAAAATTTCGGGACAAGGCGTGGATTAATGATTATGGTTGCGCGCTTTGTGTCTGGCTAAGAATGGCGCAGAGTAATTGAAAGGAAAAAAGGTGTTAATAGATTTCATTTCCTTGTCGGGTCATTTGATTTGAGTTTTGTTTCTCTGGATATGACTTTATGATGGCTAATGTCATCAACCATATCCGGTTGACTTATAACTTAGAGGCTATGAAGGTACTTGAATGTTTTTTGTACGTTGTGAATGGGACAGGTTATTTATTGCGTTTATAATTTATTGAAAGATTAGTATCATAAGGTATCTGTGCTTCTGGTTTTGAGTGCACTATCGAAACAGAAGTTGTTAAAATTCGTAAAAGAGCCTTAAATGGCATCAAAAGGTTTGCAAATAGAAAATTCTTTAAAGTTTAAGGGATTTTATCAAAATCTTAACAAATTTTATGGGTTTTTCTCATATTAGCTTAGTGTTCTATAGAGAGTCATTGCCTGAGATATGGCAGCTTTCTATCCTCTATGGTCCCGAACACGCTGCTTCCAATTTATCTAGACCAAGCGCTCTAGCATCCACGATGGCTTCGTCTTTAAACCGTCTTTACCGAAGACTGTCTCGAGCATTACTGAGCTTTCACGCGGTTTTGTAGAGCGTGGATTTCGTATTACGCATGAGGAGTTTAGAACTGATTTTATTCGTCAAACCGAATCAGCAAAGGTTTCCAAGGCTAACTCTTCGTCGGTTTCAATATAAACTACTGATAATGATAAATGAACTTTGTAACTACTTCGAGACCAAAAATATTCGCCTAATCTTTAATCAATTTGAAGGGTTCTTATTGGGAACGTTGAGAAACGGCAGATGAGGACGATATCGTCCGCAGAACCCAATAGTTGGGCAGATTTGTTGAAAATAGTATCCCAGCTGTTAAAGGCTGCTCGCCCACTTTCTGCTTCAGAACAAGTTTTAAGAAGTCAGTTTGAGGCGCATATATGTACCCTTCGAAATTATGGGATTTCCATTGATTGCCACGAAAACATTCCAGATTCAGTAAAAGATTTCTGTTTTTTGTCCCACAACTGACTAGTTAAAGCTTAAATCCACATTTGCCGCCTTGTCGTTAAAGGTGTTTGGAAACGTACAACATATATTTGAGTCACTAAAAGGAGTAATTTAAATCAGCTTGCTGTACTCTCCGAACATCCCAAGATAGCAGATAGTCGTAGGTTTGAGCCTTTCTAGTAGCAGATGACGATCATTTCATGCATCCACACTTCTCTCATTTTTGAATTGAAGTGGTTTTGTGTTCGATCATCAAGATATACCCAGATACACTTTCTGCTCGCTCGTAGTCTACCTCTTTTGGACCAACCTTTGCATTAATGTCTTCCATATTTTGTAATGATGTTTTAACTCCTTATCCAGGTTCATACTGACACCATTCAGTCTCTGATCACTTCTTGTCTTTCCAATCGGGTTAATTCGCTACCATGCCTCCATTTTCTTGAACTCCATTTGCATTTACTCCGTTTTTCCCAAGAACAAGAATGCCCTAACCAATAAAGCTTGCTTATTTGCTTACACCGAAATCACTTACAATACCAATTTAAGTAAATCGGTTCACTGGTTAAGGCTCTAGGAAGGTATACGTTGGTGGACGTATAGATGCTCAGAAAAATTAATTGTCTTCGATTTCCAAGAAACAAATTATATTGTCAGGCAAAAGACTTGAAAGTCGGCACTAAAAAAGACATTAGATAACAAAGCTATCAATTTTCTGGTATATTTTTCTTAAGTCAAAACATGAGACGATGATTTTTTGAAACTTTGATTTCTGAAAGAAACAATATTCAAAATATCAAGCTGACAAGGTTTTTGAAAATTTTCACCGGCCAATAGGAATAAATAAATACATATGTTCATTTAAAAAAAGGTAAATGTAGTCCAGCCTGCTACAAATTCTAATTTGATTGAGCTATTACTTACAAACAAGCGTCTCTCAAGTTAAAAGTAGCATAATCTATTCAGACAGGCAACAGTCTTTTAATCAAGTACCTTAGCACATAATCATATTTAAGACGAGTCCTGGTTTCTTTCTTTACATCGATCTTTAAAGCGAAAATTCTCTGCAACACCTGGAGTTCCGCAGGGAAACCACCTAGGACCCATTCTCTTTCAGGAATGCAGTAAATGATATTTCACTGAGTATAAGTGGATCAACTGATAGTATAAACTTCTTAAAAGGGAATTATGTATTTCTGTATGATTATCTGGCAAAGACAGACTAATCTTGACCCTTTTAAATCTCAGACAAAAACAAATTTTTCCTAGTTATTTTAGTCATAAAACAACCCAACATTACTTAGGTCGTATTTATGGTTAAAATGACCTTCAAGTCAGCTAAAGCTCCAATCTTCTTTTCTTTAATAGCTTGCACTTAGCTCTTAATAGCATATGTTTGACAGTCAATGTTTATAACACCCAGTTTATCAGATTACATAGTTATCAATTTCGTCTAAAATAAAACTCAAGGCAAAACAAAAATTGTCCTCGAAATATTTTCCAGCTGCTGTATAATAAACAAACTTTTAATTTTGTTAATAAAACTTTTAAATAAAAAATTAAAAAAAATCTCTTAATTGTATTCAGAGCCCAAAATTTCTTATCTCAAATTTGGAAAATTCTTCATTTCCACATACGAATTGATATCACTTCGGCATCTTGTGTGTTTCTATTTTTTTTTTTTTTTTAACTTTTCCCACATAAAGTCCACAAAAAGTCCCTATCACACACGCTATCTATCTAACTAATTCCATACCAAAATACAAAAAATACCCTCTACCATGGCATGGCGTATAGTAATCAAAATTCAAAAGTAATTCAAATTTTAATTTATGACCTCTTAAAACAGATCAATGTTCTAAAAATTAAGCGCCGAAAGTTCAGCAGTTGATACATTCAACTCAAAGGAATCTTTATTATCCTCCATTAAATTCCCATTCCGACAAATTGAAAGGCAATAACTTTTCAATTTAATTAACCGATAATGATAATGATTAGGTTACTACATTTTTAGATATTTTTGAAAACATTGTCCACTGAAATAATCATTAAAATTAAACAGAAGACTTCTAGCCTTTCTTTTAAGTGATTTTGTCGATCTTAATACAATCTGTTATCTATATGCATAGACTGTTAAACTCACTGCTATTCGAACAGTTGGCATTGTCGGTAGTAGTCGGAGTTTGAAAAAGTTTAAATTGATAGCCTTATCATTTAGAGCACTGAGTTTTTTGGAATCTCAAAATGATTGGTATAGACGAAAAAATAATTAAAATGTTTTCCACAAAATGGGGCAGTAATGCCCGGAAAATTCCCCGAATTAGTTTTACCTTATTAAGTGGTTAATCAAAATCCCATAAAACTTCAATTGAGTCCGAGGAAAAACGTTCATTTGTGAAGTCTTTTGGAAGAAGAAGACTAAAGCTAAGTGTACACGATTGGTAGATCTTACAATATTGTCAGATCTGTCAGTGAAAAACATGCTTACAATGTCTTACAATCGTGTAGTCTTACAATTAATTGTCAGAAAATTTGTCTGACAATTAATTGTTAGATCATTGTCTGACAATTAATTGTAAGAAACCTGACAATCGTGTGTACGCTAGCTGACAATCGTGTAATCTTCCAATTAATTGTCAGAAAATGTATCTGACAATTAATTGTAAGACGGTAAATTGTAAGGTATTTGATAATCGTGTACACACACAATTTATTGTCAGGCCTGCCAATTTTTATCGTTGTCTGACGTTTCTGACAATGAAGAAATTGTAAGATGTTCGTTTTTTAGCATCATACAATTTTTTCATTGTCAGAAAATTTGCAGCCAAGGTTTAATTGTCAGTTTCCATAACCAACAAAAACTGACAATTAATTGTGTGTGTACACGGTTGGTAGAAAATCTACCAATCTCTTACAATTAATTGGTAGGTATTAAGCGGACTATCTGAAAATGAATTGTCAGCCAACTTCTGACAATTAATTGTAAGAGATTGGTAGATTTTGTACCAACCGTGTACACACACAACTTATTTGTCAGCTCATTGGTAGATAATTGTCAGACATTGTAAGATCTTACAATATTGTAAGATCTACCAATCGTGTACACTTAGCTTAAGAGTGTTTTGCTATGAGTTTTTAACAGAACAAAATTAAGCAAGGCAATCACTCATGTCGTCCGTACTGGCTCCTTAAAAAAATAGTTTATTTTGTTGTTAAACTAGTACATCTGGGTATCGGCATACAGTGGTTCAAGTTGTATGGAGATGGGTGAAAAAGGTAAAATATGTCAATTTTTCGGAACACAAAAAATTTTACTAACTAAAGGGATGTCAAGAATTTAACCATAATATTGGTATTGCGAAGCTCCACCAGAGGCTATATTCTGGCACCATGGGAGCTATTGCCAGGAGAGAGTGCTGTTGCGTATGCTTGGCTGGCTTGTACCTATGCCTACCACTCTATCTCAGACTATCTATGAGGTTGCCCCCTAGTGGGAGTATCATGGTGGTTGTGGTTATTCCAATTGCGGGGGCAAAATGGTTTCCAAGTTTACTGGGCCTACCTAGTTTACTTGGATTCAAGACGTGCTTGGTAGGCCTCGGACTAAAGCAAAGTGTTTGTTCATGCCGCAAACATGTCACAGCATTGCTACTGATATGGCTTTGGCTATATCAGCTCATGGTCAGCGCTCAATCAGAACTCCGATGTGGGTAGACTCACCTTGGAATTGAGTCTTAATTGACGTTAAATACAAGACAGTTCTGTTACAAGTGGCAATGTAACTTCTAGAGCAATCTTCGATATTAAAAAAAGGCTTCAGCAGAGAGCGGTCAACTCACCGATTCTATCCAGTATTTATACCGGAGATTTTATAGGTAATCTAACACAGGTAATGGCGTATGCCGACGATCTAATAGCGTACAGAACAGCTCTAAAAGTCGAGGTCCTCAGAATTCTATTGAAACGTGACTTCGACATGAGACGACGAATAAAAGTTAAAAATCAACTTGCAGAAATTTGAAACTGTTCTGTTGAGGTCTTCGTTGCATGGAGGCTCAAAGGACATGAAAAAGAACTGGCGCAACCTTGTGATGGTAGGGCCACATGGACAGCCACTGGTGATTAAAAGTGTAGTAAAGTACCTTGGCATCTGATTGTGTTTCAACAAAAATATGAATGTTGCTCTAACCAAGGTTATTAGGGGAGCCTTTGTCCTGACGAAACGGTTGATTTACAACAGCTGGCTTGATAGCAGGTTGAAGGTGATTTGCTACATGGTGTTCATCCGGACGATGATTGCCTATGGGTGGCCGCTCGGTGTGGTACAACGTTGCACTATTTCAAATGGAAGACTCGGATGTTTGAGAGGCAGTGACTAAGAAGTTGCCTTGGATTACAATGAACACCAGAGTCGGAGTATAAACATAGGTAATCATTCCAACTAGGTTCTATACAACGGAGCCAACAAAAATTGATAATTTTTTGTTAAAGCTGATTCGGGATCACATTGCAAGAGCGATGAACTAGACCAACAGCCTTATTTTTGGAGCTTACTGCCCTAATGAAGAATACTACAAGAGTGTGGGTTCAAGCGGCGTCATCCCGCCCGATACTTTTCCCTACTGCAGTCGAGGGCTGGTTCAGGATAGAACCATACCGCTTCGGCCTTAGAACTGCGGATAGGCGGCTACTTTATAGTCGAGACGTCCTTGCTTAAAACGGTGAAGAGCGCCTTCGGGTTAGTAGGATATTATTTTAACCAATTCTACACTTAACCATATTAAAGCTTCAAAATCTAAGCTGGCCAACTCGTAGTTGCCTAACAGTCATGCAAGGTTCGATCTAAGTCTCTTAAATGCCTGTTCTAGGACGTTCCGGAGAACATCGAAAACCGCCTGTCGCTCGGGCATAGACGGATCGCGAATTAGCTAAGTAAGTTTCTAACAAGCAATCGTAAAAATGTGACAAAAACCCTCCAATCTATTTTTACGGATCCACAAGTCGCCCTAATCCAATCCTTTATACGAGTTAAAACGAAATAAGTAGTGAATGTCACAGAAAATATTTTAGTGTTTGTTGGCCTTCTTGAACTTGTCCATATAACTCACCGCACTGTCGAGCACACACATTTTATTCGAACCAAACTGACAGTTGCGGTGCTGCCGCCATTGTGTGTAGTGTATAACCTCCTCTCCACCGCCGGAACCAAACAATAGTTTTCAAACACAAACAGAACTCTATTTCTACTATGCCGATGCCTCGGCCGCGGCCGCCATTACCATTCATTCACACTGATGTTCCTGCCTTGCTGGGCTTGGGCTTGAGATATGCAAAGTGTGGCGGTTGTTTAGACAAATTTATATTTTTTCTTCTATTTTTAAGTACACAGAGAATTGTATTGAGTTTGTACACGAGCCAAAGTCATGTCAACTTGACAGATGAGCATCGTAAATATTCCAATTAAATACAGTTATTCGGATTGTTTTTAATTGACGGACAGAAAACTGTTTGTTGTCTTGTTCGTACGAACAACTTTGAATGAAATTTGCCAATTGTCATTTTACAAAAATAGACGAGATCTTCATTTTGCATTGTTTCATGATTCAGTGACTTTTCCTTCGAGACTGCTAAGTAGGTACCTATAAAGAGCTCTAAATGTCAGAAGTGTTCCGAAAGCAATGAGCACCTTTCATCGAGGGGCCACTTCGGGAAGATTGATGGTTCCTTCGGTCGCCCTCCTTTGCGATCGTTGTCAACTGATATTGTGGTATAACTTCGACTTCGCCAGGCATTGGCCGGAACCACAAAGACAGACCCTCGCTATACTTCGGGAAACAGGTGTTAACATTGGGGCGGTTATCTTTCTTGCACCGAGTGCGTTACATGAAGTTCTCATGTTCGCTTGTCAGCTCTTTTTCGTGTGGTCGCCGCCATCACTGAACCCTTAGTTCCACTGACAGCTCAACAAAATGGAGTGCAGCCAAGCACGCGATTTCTGTAGAATTACTGAAATAAAAAAAGGTAGGCTCGCTTGGTTGCGTTGAAGTTAAAAGTTAACGCCTACTTCCTCGGAGCCAATTCGCTTTTAAAACCCGCAATGGGTAGGATATATTTTTGCATAAATTTCAATTGAAAAAACCCTTTTTTTAGTTTCACTGGTTCCTGGTCTTCCTTTGTTCAACAGGGAGGAAAATTTATGTTTGGATTTTAAATTATTTTGTATCGCAATGCAGTGTGGTATGCGAATGCGATTGCTATCATCGAGGGGGGGTTGAGTACAGTGAGTACAGATGGTGCAATAAGAAGTTTGTTTTGTGCCTGATCTCGCCTCTTTTCAACATGCAATGGCAAAATAATTGCTCATTTCGGGAATACATTCCATAAATAACAAATTAATTTGTATCCCAGAATGGAGGTTGATTCCCTTCAAGAGATACATTTGTACGGGAATGCTGGTTGGTAATTTATTTCAATTTATGTTTGAGAATCAAACAAAGACTTCGAAGCAATAAATAGTCTTCGGAATGATAATGAACAATGCGTTGCGAAGCTGAAACTTTAGGTTTAGCAAAGTGTATTTGTAGATTTATTTTTTAAGATTTTGATCAAACTTATTACTGAAATGAAGACACCAAAAATGGATCCCGCAAGTATGCCCATCTGTCAGGTTGAATCTCCTGAATGGATTGGGCGATTTTCTACAAACTTGGAATTTAATAACGGCATTTGAATGCCCTACAAAATCTTCTATATATTAAGGGAACCATATTTGTCTCAAAAACACCCAAAAATTAATTCATAGGTACGTTCTTTTTTATTAAAGGCTACAAAAATTTTATTTTCAAAAAAAAGTCACTACTTTTTCGTAGAACCATTTTCTCGATTCGTGATTTTCGACTTACCCGAAATAAACATATGTAGTAAGATTTTATACAGTTTTGTATGTACAAGCTTCTGATAGTAGGTATATCCATTTTCTTGATTATTTAAATATTTGTTTAAATTGCAAAAAAACAAATTTTTAAACATTATTCAGTGAAGGAGTTCTAGGAACCTTCTCAAAATTTGATTTTTCACCGATATCAATTCCATGAAAAATACCAAAAACCCCAAGCCCATAAAACCTGCCAGCAATTGAAAAGCACCAGACAGATGACTTAGTGACATCATATTGACATCCTTTACCATATGTTTCTTCTGCTTCTGCTTCAAGACCTTATCATTGCCAGGCTTATCATAGAATTTCTTCAAATGTCCAAAATATTACAGCTGTTTTATCCGTCGATTCAATTCGTTTGTCAGAAACGAAAACTTTGGCAAATAGATGCAAAGAATACTTTGAACTATCGGTTTCTTAACTCTTATAAAATGCCTGTACTTTGATTGTTCGCTTCTATTACCACTGAACAATTCGCCAAGTATTAGGAGGGCGTACTTTCCCTCCTTTCGATTGAATTCTTCTATAGTTTTTGGCAGCGAAACATCAAGAAATATAAATTGATCAGAAAAATTGGTGAATTGTTTTAAGACAGTGAAGTAAGTCGATCTGGCTATGATCTTATATCCTGCAGCTGCAGTAAGTGCTTCTTCTAGGTTGGAAGGTAGTTCTCTCCTCGGGCTATTGTGGAGAAATTTGAAGATCGACCCTTCGTAGGAACTTTGTAGGATTAGAATGCTAAAGAGCCAAGTGAGAATGTGAAATCTTGCCGACGATTCTTCCAAGTTCGCCATTTCGATGGAATTTCTTTTCCAAAAAACCTTACCAACCCACTTGGCCATTAGAAGCATTAGCAGTGTACCCCAAGTGTACCGATCAAATGGTAATAGCAAGATTTCTAGGGAACTGTAAGGTTGTGGACTTTTTACAATAATTCTCAAATATGTTGTGAAATAGTCTGTTGTCGAGGAAAATCGTTCTTTCCTGTGAACGGAACAAAAGGATCCTCCCAGCGATAAATCGCCAATACCATCTTCCATCTGAAAGGTTTAAGAACTCGTCTTAATTTCACTCTAAGCTGGTACTGTACCATTCAGATCTTACCATCTTAAAAGCTCCATTGACAATTCCGTCAGGACTTGTTTTTCCCGTACCACCTTCGGACAAAATTGCGTTGATTGAAAAATTCATAACATCAGCTAGAGTGTTCAGATACCATCCGTCTATTCCTCTATTTTATCATCCTCAAGAACTATGAACGGTGGTTCCTCGGATATAACTACCAACAGAGGGCACTGCCAGAAGTTGCTGAGTTTTGACGGAAAGGTTTTATGTTCTTCAAATTCAAGACTTCCATTGATGAAGCGATTATGAACTATTGGTGAGTAGTTTCTACAGGTTTTCTGGGTGAACGGATAGTAGGTGTAAGCTGTTATGAGGTTTTCTGCTTCGTTTTCAACAAGGACATTTAGATTCACGATGCATAATCTGTCCGAGAAAGATCTGAAGATTAGGCAATGTGACTTCTGATGAAAGAATTATGTTGTAAAATTGATTTTCAGCTGATAGATTCTGATAATAGCTGTGATATTCAAATTCTGAAACAGATCGTAAGCTATTCTGACCTTTGATGTATTTGGGTTCAATGTTCTAACTCAAGAAATTCCTTGGTTTACTGTTTGAAATTTAAAAAAAAAAATTAATTAAGTTCCACAATTTTTCGCTCGACACATTTCATTCTGCTGATTGCATGAAGATGGTTCGCTCGTTCTGTTTTAAAATACAAGGTGTAAAGTTTAAATTGGATTTCGTCAACGTGAAATTTATGGTTCCATAGTTCCATACCTTTTATTTTGAACCAACTCCTATTCGTTGGTGATTATAACACGCTTTTACATTGAATAAGATATTTAACTTGCTCGTATGGCGACGAGAAGATTGTGGAATGCATGATTTGAAATTGAAAAAAATGAGTGTGGAAAGTATTCAATTTTGACGACGATTTTAATTTCCATTAAATGGGTTTAAAGTTATGGAGTTTTAAAGCTTTCTCTAAACACAATAGCATGAACAGTATAATATGATAAAGGAAGTCAATTAAAGCAAGAACTCATCTCAGTTTTGAATTACCCCATTTTTCGTCGTTACAAAATTTGTATAATTTGAAATTTTGCATTCTAATTCCATTTGAAAAGAGAAACCATTTCAACAAAAAAAAATGATGGGTTATTATAGAAAAACTGGAAAACCAATTATACCCACTCACACCAGTCAGT
Organism: Philhelius festivus; assembly: GCA_963931855.1. NCBI lineage: Eukaryota > Metazoa > Arthropoda > Insecta > Diptera > Syrphidae > Philhelius > Philhelius festivus. The sequence continues at coordinate 4,777,484 of OZ007557.1, read as the reverse complement.
GGGGGGAAAATGATCATGTTTCCTGACGACACATTAAGGTAATAACCCTTAATTTGAAGTGAAATCATACAAAAAGTTCAACTTCAAATGTTTCATCTTCACACATTTGCTCAAAATCTATTCTTCAGCAACAACTCTTGGCTTAATCGTATGGTTGTCCCCAAACAATGCGATAACATACATCGGTCTCAGCCAAGTTGCGTGCTTAAAGAGTATTAAAAACGTGCAGGCTTAGTCTAAGAAGAAGGTCTGAACACAAAAGGTTCCAGGTTCCACAATTATTATTTTCTGTTCTGAAAGCATCCATAGTCAAATTGATTCCGGTGTAAATTAATAACCTAATCAGAAACGCACTCAAAACACGCCGCCGCTGCGCTGCTCCGCTGCCGGCTCTGGCCTAAAGGCCTACTCTCTGATGCTGCAAGTGATTCAGCGGCATCACTTTTCTCACATCCCATTGATGTGTTAATTTCCTCATCATTATCAACTTTAAAATGGAAGAAGAACAAACGAGGTCTTAGAATGCGTCGGAGTCGAAGATCGTCTTTTCATAGGTGAATCGTGAAGCTATAGCAATCATCAGCTTCTTCAGAGTCATTGTGCCGCCATTGAATGTCTTTGAAGTGATTTTTCGAGAAAATGACGCCAAATAACTGATAATGACCCAATTAGAGTCTGAAGTAGCTGGCGAGGACGTCGAAATGAAGAAATTAGACCATTCGAAGATAGTGAAGAATCAGATTGAAATTGGAATGAATTTCGTTTGATCGAGAGAAAAGGTTAGCGCCTAAATTATAGACCAAGATGACTTTTATCAATTTCTGTCTACCTAACGAGTATACCTACCTAGTTTTTGATATCATCACCGAAATATTATTGAAAAAAAAGGACACAAATTGGGAACAGTAGTTATCTATATCGACACCAAGAGCCCCGATGATTAGTTTGGTTCATTTTGGATGCAGGAATTCGAGAGTGTCGGGTTTTATGTCTCAATTAGGTGTTGACGGTAGGTAAACCAGAAGAAAAAGGCTTATCTCTTCTGAGCGGGATTAGCATTCAATGATAGACCAGCAAAATTAGAAAAGGCACTCAACATTAAAACATATACTCCTGAAATTCGTGTTCTTATCATTGCAAATACCATCATGAACCAATCTCATTCCAACTACGCTTCTTTAAAGGATTTTCCAAAGGGGAATGGTAGATGCTTAAAGAACAAGTTGAGTGTGTCAACTTTTTAATTTAAGGCCAATCAATGACAGTTTGGATGGCAGTTTGGAGTTAAGGGAACCCTATAAGCAAAAGCCTAAGGGGTCAAATCGCATGATCGCCGGTTCAAGTCACTTCTGATGTGAAAGGCAACCAAACTAGGTGGTGGGTAGATTGTCCTGTCTGTCCTTCCTTTAGATGTTCACATTCATATCATCATTTTGGTCAAATGAAATCACGAAGTCAGTTACGATTTGACCGATTTTTGAAAACTTATATCTCAGGAACCATTATTGCTAAAGAGTTGGAATTTAATGAGCCGCCTGATCAGCGCAGCAAATACTTTGAATTTGAAGTTTTTGACTTTATTGGTACTGAAGTTAGAAGGAGGTCGAAAATCGCGTTTGAGTTTGCACCTTTAAAATTGTTGTAGTACCGTGAACTAACTAACTTTTCTTTTGAACAGCCAAATCGAGGATATCGCTTTTTATTAACTTGACCATCATAATTCAAAGTAAAACTAAACTCAAAACCTTGAGATACTCCAAGCCAACGCTATCGCTTTCAATCAGTGTAAGACGTATTTTTTAACCCTTTATTATTTAAGTGGAGACTGTTCATCGAAAAAGAAGTTAAGAGTTTAGCAGCCTACTAAAGTAGTTAGGCCTGCAACATTTTGTAAAAAATGGAATCTCCAGTCGGATATGATATTTTGGGAATAGACGTCCCTTTGGAACCGCTATGGTCATCCCGTATTACTCGATAGTACGGTGGACCGCATTTAGAAAATTGTATAATATACTGAGATAAGCGTTAGAAGGATAAGAGAACAGCTAGTGTTGGCACCACAAGGGCTCTTGGCTTTCCTGAACGGATGCCTTAAATGTGTCCATGAACTAAAATTCAAAGTTATGACCAATTGTGTTTCGTTTAGGTATGAAAGTTAGATGCGGTCGTAACATCCTTTGATCTTTAGTATTGGTCGATGATTTTAGAGTCTAATGAAACTAAGGGCACATTATGTAAGCCATCCAACTTAGGTATATTATTCTTAAGGAAATGGGTTAAATTTTGCACCTAGAATGGTTTTCTTACAACTTTTACTGCCTTTGTTTATAATTGATGCCCACTCAAGGGGTTATGACTAACCTAAAAAAGTTTTAAGACAGTGCGAGCGTTTAGGCAATAGAGGGGGAATTAAGTAGGATATGACGATGTACATTTTTCTTAAATATCTGGATATAGAAATGGGAAGGAAAAACTGATTTGGGACAGGAATTTCACATTCGTGTGGTACGTCTAAAAAAAGAATCTCTATACTTGACGGTGTGTCCGAAGTTAGACTCGAGGATATACTGATGAGCATTCCTTGCACATCTGGTATCACGCTGAAATTGTTTAAGACGAGGAATGAACTGGCTATTTCAACAGAGCTACGTTTGAAGAAGAAGCGATAAGACAGTGATAAGCATGAGACATTTCAATGGTGTTCCAAAGGTTCAAATCTTTCCGTAATCGATCTTTCACCCATAAGTCTCAAGGCTCTATTCTGGATTCTATGGTTATGTTTAGGATGCGCCTGATTAAATTTAAGAGTTATACTCTAAATTTTGGGAGAATGCCAGATCAGAAGAGAAGAAAAAGTTCTTTATTTGTCTGAGAAAACCGAGGCATTTCGTAGCATTTCTAGCAATATCTAATATGTGTTCGTTCCAAAAAATTTGTTCAGTAATGCACATATTAAGAAACGCTCTTCAGTTTTCTCGATGCAAGTTCAATTCATGTATAATGGGTAACGCGGTATATTACACTTTAAGGACTCAAGGCAGCCTTGAGTTTTGGTAGTTTTAAATTCCACACGATTATTAATGCCCCATATAACAATACTGTGTATGGTACGCCTTGGCATAATGGTCAGTGCGATGGACTTTAATGCAGTAGGCCTTGAGTTTGATTCTAAGCCGCTGGAAAATAGTTTCTCGATACTGTGATACCTCTTGCGAGGAATTGACAAATCCTGCAATAATATCTCATGAAAAGTGCTGCTGATTACCCGTTCTGAATCAGCAAAAAATTATAGCTCCCTACAATTACTCCACACAAGTGCACAGAAATGGTTGAAAATTGTGAGTCACTAGGTTCATGGTCTCTATGAGCAGTCAATACTGTGTTCAAATCTGAGTTAAATTATCTCAATATATTCTACCGTTGCAACTCAACATTCCAAGAAGAAAGAGGTGAGTCAGGAAAGGAGTATGAAAAACTAAGGGTGCTGTCATCAGCGAAGCCATCAGGAAATCATTTATAAAAATAAGAAATAGTATTGGGGTCAATACGGAGCCTTGGGGTACACCAGTATTTATTTGATGAATTTCAGACTTCAAATTGTTCAAAACAACTTTTATTGAACAGTCAGAAAGTTAATTTCTAATCCATCGAAGAAGTAACCCATTGATACCAAAAGCATGCATTTTCGACAAAAGAGCTTGATGTCAAACTGTATCAAATGCTGTAGAAATATCAACTGCAACATTTTTGTTTTCTCCAAAGCGATGTACCACCACGTTTCGGTGAGAAAAGCCATTAAATCACCAGTAGATTCATGGCAACGAATCATTTTAATTTGCATTCTAAGACTTCTATTAATAAACAGTGTTTAACTATCTGCTGAAAAATTACCTAATACGTTGATCGAAAGCTGTCTAGTAGAAAAATGCCAACAAAAAGTACCAAATAAATAAGAAAATCTACTACAATCAACCATAACTCCGAGTATTTATTAGAAGACCGTAAATACATTTTCTTAAAGCTCGGAAGTTTGAATATTGACCTCAGGGTGGTAGTCATAATGTCACTAACTTCTACATACTTTTTGAAATGTCAACTGTATAACACAATCTACAAAAACAATGATTTTTTCGAGGTGAAAAAGAACATTTAACTTTTCCATGTTACACAAACACATCAATCAACTTGCAAGCAGCCTTTTCAATCTTTTTTTTTTTCTTGCCAATAAAAACACAAAAAAAAAAAACATACCTAAAGTCCATCATCAATCGCATAGACTCATGCTCATTGCCCAATCTGCCCATTCAGCAAATTTTAAAATGACAACTAACAGGCCAATAATAAAACTTAAATAGATTTTCCTGTCAAATGTCTCGAGACGTCTTGGCCCCGCATTTTAGATTTAAGAGCTTCGTGGAGACACGGGGCAACTTGCCTTCGTGTGTACTTAAAACACCACACACATTAATATGGAGTTTTCGCAAAAATACATAGAAATAACAAACAAAAATGACGAAGAAAAAAATAACAGAAAATACACATTCTTGTGAAGAAAAATTGAAAACAGGAGGATAATTGAAGCAGAATGAGAAATGAGTGAAATGATTTTTCGCACGTAAAATGTCCGCGGTGACGACATGACACGGTGGACGGTGGTGGCGGCGAGAGTACATAAATGTGGGTACCACATTTTCAGAAACCATAGTTTTCGGTTCTAATGCAATTGTATATAGGGTGTTCCTTAGATCGATTTGAGAATGATGATAACACTCGGTAGAACTGTATACTAGAGATTCTTTTTTAAGTCACACAACACGAATGTGGAGTTTTTTTTAACAAGCTACGTTTTCACTCCTTTATTAAATTTTTGCAAAATTTCCAATTAAGTACCTAAGATCACATCAGCACCAATAGTTGACGATTTTAACACACTGCAAAATGCTACTTGGATCGCTGCTCTTAACTAGCAAAATATGTTGATGATTCTCAATAGCTAAGCGGTTGTTATAGCTAAGCTTGTTACGTACTTTAGGGACAAGGATAACCTAGAAGTTTCACGAAGGCAATTCATTTTTAAAGATGGTGGCTGATAATATCTTCGTCGGTCTGGAAGAAAACGGACACAACTCAATCAACATTCCTTTCCGGTTAAGCAAGAGAAAATTTTAAAAATCTTGTTAATCTGTTAAGGTATCAAACCGAATTAATGGCTCTTTAGGGACAAAGTATTGAACTCTGTCTTTTTTTGGCGGATCGATGTTTTGTCTAAACAAATGTTCATTTTTAACTCAAAACACTTTCTTTTTAACTTTGTCTATTAAACAAATCCAATTATATCTTCTCACCATTAAATTCACTCTTTAATAGTCAAAATTTGAACACCCTGCTTTATGATGTCCTCATACGTCATGATCTATGTAGAAGAAAGTGATCCTAAGAGGGGTAGGTAGAGTCTGGTCGAACTGCATAGAGTTTAAAGTTCTTCACGTCCTCGCTGGCAATGTCTGTCATAGCAAATGGGATGATTACTTTTCGTTAATTTTCGCTTCATTTCTCTTCTAGATGTTGGGTGATGGTGGTCTTAAATGGCTCTTTTTTTCGGGAATACGACAGCTAACGCAAAAATGTATATATAGGTAGCTATAAGCTATAGCTATAGGTCGATGTGTATGAAAAGCTGTCAGTTTTGGTAGAGTATAGCTATCATTTCTTAAAGGTCCTTTTGCCATATGTGTGTGCTTGTACATGCGAAAAAGGTAGGAGGATTGATGGATACTTATATTTAGGAATTCGGATACAGTATTTCTTGGGAAGCACATTTAAAAGAATAAATCTAAAAATATTTCATAAGGAAAATGTGTCACGTTTTGGTTATAGAAAATTCTTCACCTTGGAGAAAATTTAATGTACCTTTCCTGTTTTGGACAAAATAGACCGATAAGAAATGAAACAAAGTGGGTTTGCAAACACACATCACAGGACCAATAACGCAGGATGACAAAAATCATAAAAAGTGCCTTCACGGAGGGCAAACTGTAGTATTTCTTCAAATAATAAAACTTTTCGTTGCTTTTGCTTCATAGTTTTATTTAAATAATAAAATTGGTTTATAAAGTAATATTTGGAATTTTGCTATGAAAAGTCTACAGCATTTTATCGATCTGAGCTCGAATTATATTTGTTCTACTTCAAGGAAAATGTAAATGACTCGTCTAGGAAACTTTTATTTAATTAATTATTTATTTATTGGTAAGAAGCAAATCTTAATATTGAGATAAACATCTTTTAGATAATTAAGCTTTGTGATGGAATAAAGTTAACGGAAAAATATGTATAAATAATTAGATAATAAACATTTTTAAATTATATTATAAATAAATTAATCCAAATATTGTATGTATTTTTTTTAATTTGTTTTTAATCGTAAAACAATCCACCCAGCTCCAGGAACAAAAGACAATATTCAATTTTGAAAATGATTTAACACATAAACTTGTTCAAATTTAGTTATTTGAAACAAAAATTAATTTGAAAAAATTTTGGTTGTTTCTCTGAAAATGTTTCAGATTATCTGTTCTCCATAGTTAACGTGGCAACGTATTCCAAAGACGAACTGCAATAACGAAAAACTGTCGCTCAGAAGACCGACAAGGAAAGAGCGGAATAGAGATTTGGTTTGTTCTGTCAGAAGATAGAAAACTTATATTGTTATAGAGGTCCGGTGGTTGGTCCGTATGGACAATTTTAAATAACATATGGTAAACGGTCTAAATTTCGTTTAGAATTTCGTTTCTAAATTGCAGAGTTAAATCCATACAAACTTATCGTATAATTTGAAATGTGGTTAAATCTTTAAAGTCCAAAAACAGAACAAGCTGCTTTGTTAAAAACAACGTTTAATTTTCTCTGCGAAACAGCATCTAAGTTACAAAAAAATTCAAACCCGCACGTTAAAATAGGCACTGCTGCAAATATTTTAACCAGCATTTGCCTAGTTTCTTCAAAACTATAAGCCATAGCACCATAAGCCCTTCCTTCCACAGCCTTTACAAGATTGATCCATGTGAGGTTTCGCCGTAATTAACGTACTAAACTGGGGTGTTGCTTAGGAATATTGTCGAAAAAGAACTTAAGTCTAAAGTCTTCTTCGAAATTATGAGACACTTAATCTTAAGCCGATTAAGAACAGTGCCATTGGCACCAGACCATTCAAATTAGGCCTTCAGATCTGTGTTGATATTAAAAACGTAATTTTCAATAAGATCCAGTATTGTATACTTCCGAGATATTGTACATCATCAGCAAACATTCTCGCGTTTCATCAAGTTATTCACATAAAAAGTAATAATAGAGGACCCAGAATGGATCCTTGTGGTAAACCTTGCGATATAGAAATTAAATCCGATCTGTTTCTTAGTTTCTTAAAGCCAAAACGGATCAGGAAGTGAGATGTGTGTTGTTAAAACCATATTCTATAAAGTGTTTTGCAACAATATCATGTGGATTTTGCCTTTTTACCATAACTATTCACCGGCTTCAATTCTTGAGCGAGTAGAACTTAAGAGCGTAGATGGAAATCAAAATGTAAGAAATGTGATATTCTAATGTAAAAGAAGATTTGGATCTTCTTCCACATTATTTGTAGAACAAACTCAATTTTTCTAGAGCGTAACTTCCGTGATAAATAGGCCTTAAGCCTTTTGTAAATAAAGAAATTTATTCGTGACCTCTCTAATTAACATACCAAAACGAACTATTAGGCTTAAAGTTGACCTATAAGGATATAATACGAAAATATGTTGTCTTTTAATCAATTTAAAATAGATGGACAGGATTCATATCCACATATTAATAAAGGGAAAGCCCATTAGTTAAACCTTGAGCCTAACTTCGAACAGAAAAAGTTATCAGCGCTGAAATCAAAGGGGGAATAACTCTTGCTAATCGCAGCTTTTTTTTGACTTAGATGGCAATTGAGTACCAAAGTATTCTCTCGAGCAACTAAAGTGTCCCTCTATAAAACTCTCATCAGCCCGGTCCTTGTGTATGATGAGACATGGACCTTGTCGAAAGTAGATGAGAGCGCTTTAGGATGTTTCGATAGGAAAATTCTCCGTATGATGTTTGGTCCGGTCTGCATAGACGGAAAATCTTCCAATCCAAACCCAAGGATGGCGGTGCACTAGAGATAGACCGCGACTCAGGTGGCTCACACAAGTGGGTTAGGACCTCTGCTAACTTGATGTTCGAAACTGGAGACAGCTAGCTAGGGACTAAGCTATCTGGAGAAGGTTGTTGTTTGAGGACCTGGTCCACTCCGGACTATAGCGCAACGGAAGTAAGTTTGCTAACTAACTAACATCGAACGCACAAGTAAGTTCGAAGATTCTCCCTTGAGCTGCACTGCCTTCTGATAATCAGACATTCAAAAATAATGTGCATCGTAATCTCCTTTTAAATCCTCTCCAACTTTTTCTATTGCTCGTGCTGAGCTTAAATATTTTAAGGGAAGAAACAATTCTTTAAGTGTGTGCAAGATTAAAAAAATAGAGGAATAGGAGCAAATAGATATCCTTGAATCAATAAAAATAATATTTAAATTCAAATTCATCTATGTAGGTATACATTTTTGAAATGTGCTTCCTTAGTCCGAATTACAATTCCATTTCATTTGTTCTAGTATTTTGAGTTTCATTCCCCCTCCTACTCAAACCCAAATGTGCAGAAAAGCAAACCCACCTCGCAAAACTCCATTTTTCAAACAAAAAAAAAAAACTGCAAAAATGAACACTGTTGAAAACGGCAGACAAACTGCGAAGCGGAAACTAATGTGCAATGAAGTACGACCACAATAATGCACATGACACTCTAGTGTCATGTGCCAAAGAAAAATTGCTAACATGCGATTGCCATTTAAGTTTTCGTCTTTAACCCTCCTCCGCTCATGTTGTTTCATAGAAGAAATGTATCATCAAATAGCTCGCAGGCTAATTGTGTGAATAGGTTCATTTGTTTGAGTTCATTTCGATGAGATTCTGAGATGTTCATATTTGAAAATGCTCGATTTTGACGAACGACGTTAGATAGACGTGCTTGGATCGAAAATGTAGATATATACAAATTTGTCAAGCCTTTTGGTTTCGAATTTCGAATATAGATGAAGTTTCTTCAACAGCTATCCACAGTCCGTTGTTATGACAACCAAAATCTTCTCTTAAGTCTGGTTCTGGATGTGATGGGAAACAAAAAAGTTGAATATAAAATAAGTCTCACAATATATTTTGATTGTCCATCTAAGTTCTTGGTCATTAATAAGTCTTTTTTTTCAAGAGATTTCAAAAATATAGGAAGCTAAGACCCACACAAATATTGAATACGAGTATCATAAAATTGTATAGTGCTATTTCAAAGTTGCTCAAGCTAATGCAAAAAGTCGAACTAAAGTCATTCTCCCTCTTTGGAATAAAATTTACGATCAAATTATTTTCCTAAAAATAAATCAAATCCACTTGAAAACTCAAAGTCAGATATGGGTCATTCGCCTGTCGCCCTCTAGAATTGCATGTAAAATTTCACGAGCGTGAAATCCAACCTTAATTACCCGTGACAATTATGAATCTTTTCTTAGATTGTAACATCTTGACATTAAAAGCCACCGAGAGCCATTAGCTTAAGAATTTAGCTGGAGCTGCACTGCACTTCACCGACTGTGACATTCAACCATACGTCCACCTACATTTTGCAGAAGACAAAAAAAAAACAACCAAGAGTATACCATCAACAAATCATCAATCACAATCATCATCTTTGAGTCATATCCATATACAGGTATGTGTAAAATAAATTTTCTCAAAATATTTAAATTTAATTATCTATTAAAAAAAAAAAAAAAAAAAAACATTAGTTATGCAAATGCAACTTTTTTACTAATTTGGAAATCGAAACTTCATAGAAAAGAATATTGAAATTTGTGAACCTTAATATTCCGAAGGAAATTTCTTCCCAATTGTCTTTTCAAGTTCTTAAAGACACAAAGTTATGCCTTGTAGATCCGGTAAAAATTTGTGTTCAATATTATCCCGATATGTCCTGTGTTTGACACATCGAAATCCTTGTTGTTCCGAGTTCATAAATATTGCAAGTAATTTCTTATACAAATATCTGAATATATTTATTAAAAGTTATCATGAGAAACGAATGTTTAGAGAAAAGTCAACGAGAAAAGCCCGATGATGGATGCAAATCCGAAACGCGTCGCTTAATAAATAAAAATAAAAAGAAATATATGTTGTGAATAAAGTTTAAGTTGAAATAAATAAACTAAAAATTTTTTAAATTTTATATTTTAATTCTTTAAAATCAAAGTTTAGAGAAGGATTAAATTTTCCAAAATAAAGAAAAAATAATAACAGTTGTATTTACTACATTTATGAAGACGGATGTTGAGTTGGACACACCAGCGCTTTATTTAATTAAAACAAAATAGTATTTTATTCAATGTTAAGTCAGCCGAATCCGGTTTAGAAGTTAGACAGCCTTTAGACAACGATATAAAATGTTCACTTTAACAACTTTCCCAGGTCCATCTGCTTTTTTAATTTAGAGAAACTTAATTAAAACATATTTTGGTGAAAGAAACAATAATAATAAAAACATAAAATTGACAACTGATTTCCGATCTTTTAATCAAAATTTAAACAGCCGGTTAAGAGGGCGATTCAATATCAATCAGTTTTTGGTAATTTTGAATTAAAACAAAATTGTTTGTAACATTTACGGAATTTGAAATGATGTCGGCAATTATTTTAAAGAAACTTAAGTCTATTGCTGTTTAATTATAATATCAATCAATCGAGAAAACTATTATACGAAAAATATATCACGCGGGAAAATTGCAAATTTATTAATTTTTACCAAAGGTGATATTGCTTTAAAAAATAACGCGGTAATTAGTAACAGATTAAGTTAAACACCAAACCTTTACATTTCTTCCATTCTTTTGGAATATCCTATTATTCAAAAGAAAATAACTTACAAACCCAAAATAGAAATAAATCAAAATTTTTGCACACCACTGTTATTAAAAAAAAAAAAAAACTTCTATGACTTTAAAGTGCATGGCATGCTAAATTGTTGCGTCTAGCTGGGTGTCTGAATCTAAATTTAGTCATCACAAATATGTATGTACAAATTATCTCAAAACCTCATGCCATAGATATACATCATCAGAATCCCCAGAGGAACATCATCATCATCGTCATCTATGATGGTGGCGCAGTGCATGTCTATCCGCCACAGAATTCCGCTTCTTCTTGCGGTCGCAAGATGAATGACACGGCTCATTGCAATAACCACAGGAACGATGATCTGCGCGCCAGATTTGAATCATTTGTCTTTGGTGTCCCCGCAGCATACCAAACCAAAACCGCAACCACAGCTCGCTCCTCCGGTATTCTAATTGCATTTGGATCACAATGAAGATTTTTTATGTTTTTTCTTTTTTTGTGTTCATTAATCCAGGAGTGTGGCATTCACTGCTCCACGAATCATTTGAGAGGCACACATTGTGGTTTATTCTCTTGGGGCAGTAAAAAAAAAAACAACCAACAATAAAATAACGTTTCGTTTGTTAAAATATTTTGATAGACCCTCTGGTCCATAAAACATCAGAAGATATGAAAAAGCTTAGAAGAGAAGACAAAAAATATCTATTCCTATATGATTGTGCTGTCCCCCTTTTGCGGGAATCAACTGGCACTTTCATTAATCGCCACTAAAAGGCTTCCAGTCATCGTCATCATCCGCCCGAGTTTGCCGCTTGCGAGACTCCCCGATTCTTTCAATTGCCCCATAATGATTTTAATGAAATTTTAATTCTCCATTTGATGTGAATTTATTGTTCTTAGTGTGTGGCATCTTGCAGAAGTGCGTATCTATTTCGAGGACGCGCATCTATTTATCTGCTGGATCAGATAGTAATAATAAGTATAATGGGGATCTGATGCTGTGAAGATGGTGTTGTTGTTGTGATCGTTGGTTTGCTGATTGAGTTGGGGAACGCAGCAGTTGAGAAATTATACAATTGCTGATAGGTGGTGGGATGTGGTACAGCTATACAGGGTGCATACACTTGTAGGGTGATTCAGGAACAGCATTGTTCGGTTGTTTAATTAAGTATAATGGGAATGTTAAATTGTTATTTTTAAGTCTACAAGACCAAGATACATACGTACCGTGCAGAGGTACACTCGGTCTTTTGAAAGAGATTAATGATAATCAGATGTGGCAGTGCTTGTTGAAGGGTTGGAAGAATGGATCCTTTTAAGTTGTCAACTTCTGATTAACACTACGCAAGGATAATACACTTCAAGAGGATTGTAGGCAAATACGAGTGAGTCCAACCGGGAAATCAAATGTCACATTTCATGATGATCTTGTTTTTATTTGTTATAAGTATTGGTAGTTGTTGAAATAAATTTGTGTATTTCTTCAAAATCTCTATTTCTCTTCTCAAACCCATGCTGAAGTCTCGAAAATTTGCCTTAAATTGAACAGATTGAGCTATATAATAGGTCTTAGTTTTAAATGGGTTTTATTTAAAAAAAAAAAAAACAAAAAAACATTTTTAAATTTTCAGCATTAAACTGTCATTGGGGTCACTTTTGATTAAGAAGGAAAATCGAAGCGAGTATCAATAATTATGGATCAATACAAATTTGTAACGTGAAATAGTCAGAATTGACTACAATATCGTGAAAATTCTACCGAATAGGTTAGCAAATTTCCTTCTGTTTTTTGTCAGAATCAAGGGCTTGCGGCCTCGATCAACGTAAGTGAACTCAGTCAAATTAATAGGTAAGTGATTTGAAGATTCCAAATACTGTTTGACCGTTAAAGTTAGATAAGAATATATATAAAACATACAGGGATTTAAGGCTGTTCAAATCTGTTCAAACTTAACAACGCGTTTTGCATAAGAATTTTTCCGTATAGATAAGGCTTATAAAGTAAAGTTACACGGTTAAAAATTCTGGGATGTTTTTTAATACGGCCCTCGTATTACAGCCGTATGCAATACATGAATAATTTGTTTTTAATATTCCAACTTTATTAAACATTTTTTGTAATAATTTGGTATTAAAACTCAGTACATATCCCACTAAAATGTTTTTTTTAATACTTTTCCACTAAAATCAAATCTTCAAATATTAAAATATAATATTTCTATATTATAATCTATTACCATTATTATTGAAAACTTATATTTCAATAATTTGTTATTTGATTTTAGTAGAATATCAGGTTAAAAGTGACCATAATAAAATAATGTATTAAAATTTAATATTTGATTGTATTAAAATTCAATAAATTTTTTATTTAAACCGAAACTCTTGACTCAATGCTCAAGAAATACTTTTTAACTCGTACTTGAATTGAATATCGAGGTATTAATTTTGAACACATTAATATTAGATTTTAATACATATGTTGGTATTGATTTTTAATATGTATAATTTTGTCGAAAGAAAACTCCGTTAGTTTGTTTCAACACGTCGGCGTCGTCGGTCGGAAACATGGAGTTCCTAATGGAAAATTTAGTTGGGATTTACATTAAAGTGAAAAACGTGGAAAAAAATACAATCATTTAAAAAATCAGACGCATGAATCATCTGAATCCTTAATTGTTTTAAATGATGATATCCTTCTTTCAAGTAAGTAATAAATAGCAAGTTTAAGTGCCATATATTTATTTCCTGGAGAGTGCAAGCCGTGCTAATTTATGTAATTTTTTTTGTTTTAGTCTTGGAAAACGAAGAACTGGTGAACGGATTTACTTTGAAAGATCGAGACGGTGTGCTGATTCCAGTGGATTCCTTGTGCGATATAGTGCGGCAGTATTCAGGCTGTGCCTGCTTCCTTGTGGTTCTTGACACTGCTGATGGAGAGCCTCCTAATCAAATAAGTGAAAATTTGAAAAAACAAGAAGCAGCAATTGGGAGCTCTCTTCTTTTATACAAAGAAGTAAGTAACTTTTTCAATAGTAAATTTAGTGTACCTATATAAATAAAATTTTCCTAATTTTACAGGGATTAAAAGCACTTATAAAAACAAGCACAGCGGCATACATTTTGGATGAGTACGCTAAAGGATTCTTCTCGAAGGGCGTTAGTGATGGCGGGAGCTGAGTATCTGCTATTAGTTTTCAATACTATCTGGGTTCAAAAGTAATCCAATCAAATCTTAAAAATAGTATTTAAATTTTATAAATAGGTATTAGTTTTCAATACTATGTTGGTTCAAAAGTAGTCCAATGAAACCTTAAATAGTATTAAGATTTAATAATCTTGTATTACATTTAAACTCTCTTTGGGCTTAAAACGAGTGAAAAATATATTCAATTTAAATGAAAAAATATATGTTTTCAATATCCAGCGTATTAAATTCTAATATAAATGCATTTAAAACCAATACAAGAAGTGATGAATTTTTTTTTTTGGTTTAAATACTAATACTTATGCGTGTTACTATTTAATAATACGAACTTGTTTTTTAATACAAAACAGTATTAAAATTCAATATGTATTCTATTGAGTTTGAAAATCAAATATATTCAAAGTATTACATTTAAATACGATTTTGGACTGGTCATATATGCAACCCAAAAAATATTAAATTTAACGCCAGGATTTTTAACCGTGTAAGACAAAAATAAATTGAACCCAGCAGACCACTAACAGAGTACTTCCGCCGATTGTGTGCTGGGCATGAACAAAATGATATTTTAACAAAATTATTCCGAGTGATGAGGCTCATTTCCGAATATCCTGGAGTTAGACTTGCACAACCTCTTTATCTATAACGAGTGATAGTTTGTTGCTATTTGGTTTTTGGGACTGGCGATGACATTGGCCTATGTTTTCCCGACATTGATGCAGGTCCGAGTGTTTTACTGGGCGAATTGCTTTACGGAAGGATATTAATAGAATTTTATCTATCTTAAGCCAATGATATGGAGCTTAAACTACATTGTGGAAAGGTCCAGAAGTTGATTTGAACAGAAGTGAAAAAACTAGCTTTGAATTTCTCAATTAAATAAGTTTCAGTAAAATTATTATTAGTTCAAAGACTTCTATAATATGATAATACTCAAATAGGTTACTTAAAATTAAAAGTGTGGGGCTACAGATTAGTGATGTGCGTTATGGTGATTTGCTTAGCATTCAGGCTTATTAATTTTTTTTAGTATTTTCTGAACAGCGATTTTTGTTTAGTATTCATAGGAAACGCACTTAATGCAAGAAACATATTTCAGGACAGAGCTTATCATAGAACCATAGATCGACTTAAAAGTATACGGATCTGAGAATTCGAAGAAGGACCAGAACCGATCGTGCGCCTTGTGAGCAGAAGAGGAGAGAAGGACATGGGCTTCTCAGAAATAAAAAGAAAGAGCCTGAGAAGCACACGATCGAGGAAATAGAGGGACGCCATAGAAGGAATGAGGTTCAGGAGTTTTACCAAAAGTAAAAAAAAACATCTCAAAAATACAATCCCCGAGTCGAAGCCGAGTCAAGGGAATATCGTACTAGAATCGCAGTCCATGCTGAGAATATGCAAAGACCATTTTTCAAACTTTATAACGGCGATGGGAATTCCGCTGCTTAGGCCACGCAGAACAACAATACCGCCCACCCGACCTCGACGAAGTGAAGATAGATGCATGAAATCTTAAGCCCAACAAAGCTGCTGGAGCTGACGGGCTCGCTGCCAAACTGTTCAAAGGGTCAGGCGATGACTTGGTTAGGAGTATGCACCAGCTCATTTATAAAATATGGTCGGAAGAAAGCATGCCCTATGAATGAAATCTCAGCATTCTCTGCCAAAGACCCTCTGAACTGCTCCAATTAAGTATAGACATAAGTCTCCTGAACATCGCCTACAGGATCCATTCTGCCGTATTATCTGAACGTCTGAAGCCTTTTGTCAACAACCTGATCCCATATCACTGTGGGTTAAGACCAGGAAAGTCCACCATCGATCAAAAATTCACATTACTTCAGATCTTGAAAAAACCCAGGGACTTCAAATCAACACCTATGTACCACATTTTCATCAAATTTCATCAAAGCCACATATAATACCATCTATAAGGATGAACTATATAGAGCAATGTCTGGTTGTGGAATCCCTGGTCTGTTTGTGTAGGATGACAATTAAGAACACACATATTAATCTATCCAAGTCGGAAAAGATCTCACCGATCCACTTCAAGTAAAAAACGTTTTAGGCAAGGCTATGCCCTGTCATGCGACTTCTTCATCAATGTTATGGAAAGAATAGTGCAAAACTTACGCGTCAACACTAGATGCACAATCTTTCGATAGTCCGTCTAATTCCTTAGTACGCCAACGACAATGACATATAATTGGCAGAACAAAGCGTGATGTCAGTTGAGCGTTTGTGAGCATTAAGTAGGAATTGAAGAAGGTGGGATCAGCGATCAATGAGGGCAAACCAAGCATATGTTGTCATTCAGAAAAAAACACAATACAGACGTCTTGGGCAGAACGTCACATAGACGAATATAATTTTGAGGTAGATAAGGACTTTGTCTACCGATGTGCCACTATTAATTGAGGCAATTACACCAACGCTGAAATCAAATGGATAATAACTCTTTCTAATCGCTGCTTCTTTGGACTAAGAAGGCAAAGTCCTCTCTCGAGCAACTGAAGTCTTCCTATTTAAGACTCCTATCATCCCGGTCCTTGTGTATCTATGGTGCAGAGACATGGACCTTGTCAAAAGTGGATGAGAATGCCCTATGAATTTTCCGTGTGATATTTGATGCCGTCTGGGAAGTGGAAGAGAAATTCCATAACCATGAACTGTACGGGCTGTACAGCGAAACCGACCTAGTCAAAAGAGTTTTAGTAAAACGATTATGCTGGCTAGGTCATTTAAAGCGAATGGACTTAAATGCTCTCCGTGTAGATAGAAACTGATTCGCAGTCCCAAGAAAGTCACAAAACCCTCTTGCCATGAAAAGTTCAACGTAGCAGTTAGGTTTCCTCAATTCCTGTTGACAACACACAGCTCGCAGAGAGCCGTTGTTGCTCTAATTTATTTTTATTTTTTAAATTCCACATAGTCTTCATAACTTGAATTTATCTGATATCTTTTGAGTTCTTTAAGGAACGTCTGACACCTACCTATTAGTTACTTAAATTTCAATATTTTTCCAAAAATTTTCAAATTTGTTGTTAAGGAGAAAAATCCTTCAAGCCAATTTTTTTCTAAATTTGAATGCTTATCGTAGACTTTTAAAATTTTGAAAGCTTTATTTCAAATCTAAATCCAAAAAGATTATATTTAGTGCTCTGCCAAGTTCGCAGCACTACACCTTTATTACAGGAACGATTTTACACGGCGAGTTTCGACCCTCGTCAAAGTTCGATACCAATAAAGTTAGAAACTTAAAATTCAGTATTTGCAGAGCTGTTCAAACACATTAGCATCCAGAAAGTTCAGCTCTTGAGCATTAGTGGCTCCTGAGACATAGGACTTAAAAAATCGTTAAAGCCATAACTGACCGACCAACTCATTCACTGATCATGAAATTTAAGAACTATTTAAAGACACCGTAAAGCCTTATAATTTCGCACAACGGTAGGTCTTTTGGTGAATACAAAGGAAAACTATTTCAAGTCCCGAAATTCAAGTCATTGCTACTGGATCAATAGATTGCCCGGTCCTTATTCGGAATTCCCCCCCCCCACCAAAATGCACTTTTTTTTTAATGAATCGATAAAAAAAAGTGTGCTGTTGATAAAAAACATCAAATTATGGAGGAGAAACACTTTTTTATGGTAAAAAAGTGAAGTATAAAAAAATTAATATAGGCCTTAGGGTAAATTTAAAGTTTCTTTAAATCCAGATTCTGTGAATGCAAAAGAAACCTTGCACCCAACCTCGCACCTACCCCAAATCCTATAGTGTGTCCAAGCAGGGGGGTTGCAGGGGGGCAGCATGCCCCCCCATACATATATCACTGTTTAAACGCCGCCGTAATGCGTAAGCAAGCAAAAAAAGCAAATATCCCATACAAAAGTAGTTTTAGTTATAGTACTGTGGGTGGTCCGCTTTTACTTCACTTTTTTACCATAAAAAAGTGTTTCTCCTGCATAATTTGATGTTTTTTATCAACAGCAAAAACTCTTTTATCGATTCGTTACAAAAAAAGTTCATTTTGGTGGGGGGGGGGGGAATTCCGAATAAGGGCCAACAGTACTGGGGGTGGTCCGCTTATACTTCACTTTTTTACCATAAAAAAGTGTTTCTCCTGCATAATTTGATGTTTTTTATCAACAGCAAACACTTTTTTATCGATTCATAAAAAAAAAAGTTCATTTTGGTGGGGGGGGGGGGGGGAATTCCGAATAAGGTCCGATTGCACTCGTTACCTCGTTACCAATAAGGACTGTTTACATGGTAAGTTTTCTTATAGATTACTCACAGTTTGAGAGGTTGTGAAAACTTGACCAGTGGACCCTCCAAGTGTTAGTCAGTAATATTTAGTCAACAAATTTTATATTAAACTTTGTAAGCTGAGAACTAAGCGTTATGATCTACTCATCTACCTCTTTTCGTGTTTAGCGGCTTAAGATTCACCTACGAGACGTCCATTTTTGAATTTGGGAATCAACTGTACACAAACAATATTTAAAAGATATGCATTGTGCCACTTTCAAGTCGATAGTATTAAAAACATACCCTTAAAACGAGTCGATAAAACATAAATCATAACGAACATGTCGTCCACTCCACTCAAAAATAAGCACGTCAATAAGACACAACTTAGTGTCTTTTCGTTGAAGCTTAAATCAGTAAGGCCCGAATAAATAAAGTTCAGGACAGAAGTTCCCACAACAAGAATACAAATTAAACTAGGTTAGGTTAGGTTAGGTAAGTGGGCTGACAGTTGATCTTGTTACTGTCACACTTAGATCAATGTAGATCCATTGTGATACCCTAGGGTTTGTGACCCCTTTTATTGAAACCTATGATAATCCTATGTCGATCAAGCCCGTTAAGGGTATGGTTGGGTTACAGCAAGCTTTAGCCTGAAATGTACTTGTCGAAGGTATTCCTTTCCTTTACCTTCACTTGATAAATCATTCCCCCCACCAGACCCGTAGGAGCATGTGGCTCCTTGCAACGCCTGGTAGATGAGTTTGATAAGTCAGTTTTGGTGTATATGTTCGTTTGTTTGTTCGTTAGTTAAGTCGAAGAGGTTGCTTCCAAACCAAAGAGGATTTTACCAATTTTAGGTAGATGTGGCCCCCTCGACCCACTGATGCTCATGCTTAACGTAGGAGTGGCAACCGCAGGTGTATAGGCGAGGTGCCCATTCTCCGTTGGTGCCGCTCTCACAAGAAACACGTGCGTCGTTGTCATTTACTTTCGTACTACACTGTCGTATTGTAGTTGATGGCGGTTTTCATATATCAGGAATTCTCAAGCCATTTGGTATCATTAACGAATTTTAATATGATTTTGCTTGGAATGTCAGAGAGCTCCTCTAAGTCGTTGAAGAAGTGCCTCCCTAGATGTCTGTTTCTTAATTAAACTAGGACCTAAGCATAATTGCAATGGTGATATCTTGGCTAAATTCTAGGATTATCTCAGACTGAAATGTTCCAAAAAGCAAAGGAAACATTCAAGGCTATTTTAAGTGAATTCAGTTCATATAAGTAGTCTTTTGGGCTAAGAACGTTTACAAGCTGCCACATCGAAAGTGTCTGAACCAAGGCAAGACTAGACACCATTCCCTGTAATTCCAAAACTTTAATGACTTGAGAAATTTCGTTGGTAAATAGAGTTGTGCTTATATTAACGATACACACGAATTGATGAATTTGAACTTTACTCGTAGTCCCACGTTTGAATACTGATTTTTTTCCTAAATGACCGATATCTACCATGCACTACGGTTACATGTTTTTCCGAACTTGTCAACTCCGGTCCTTATGGATAAAGACGACCTCTGAAAATTATTTTACTTCGTTCGTCAAGTTGAAAAAAAAATGTCTCTGTTAAATCAATTAATCTCTTTCATAAGAAAAACCACAAACTTAAGAAAAATCACTCACCCCATAAAAAACATGTCTGGGTGGAAGGAAGCCTCTCCCCGGCAACCATTTTCTTCTATTTTCCTTTCTAACAACTAAATTCTTGATGTGCATCAAACTCCTTCTCTCTTTCTCTGTTTATTTTAAATTTCAAAGAATTAATTACCTCAAACATGGCTGTATTATTGCTCTTAATGGCTTCTTTTGCAATTTCCTGTATTATGTATCTCTCCCGACAATATGCAGGATAAAAAGTAAAATGCATGTAAATATCCTCGGGGGAGAACCGTTGTTGTACGTCACGCTGCCGCCCATAAACCTGCACTCGTCATTCTTTATTGCCTTTCGTTGTGGGACATTATACTCGTAGCTGGCTGGGACAAGTGCAGCAATGTGTTGAGTTGTTACCTCTTCCCTTACTTAGGACCTGGCTTTAATATATGATTCACAAACTGCACCTAAACAATTATTCTACACTCGGAAAGTACTTTGATAGTTAAATTAATTGTGGCAACCATAAATCAAGTTAAACGTTTCGAATTGTTTTTCTGCGAAGCCGATAGAGAGAAGACACTTTTTTCCCGCCCTATATGAAGAGAAAGATCTTAAAACTGCGGTTAACTCATTAAGATACATTTCTGCGCTGGCAGCTCGCAATTTGCATTTCACAGATACGCTTCGTGTGTTGCAACTCATGCGAACTCTTTTACGCCACATTTGATCGAAGGAAGAAGTTGATGCCTTAGTGTTTTCTTGAAATCGAAGGAGTCTCTATATATGGAGGACAATTAGGTCTTCATTATGACATGACCCTAATCTAAGGGCGGATGCATTGATATCCTGCGTCCAGCATGAACTTAAACATCCATCATCACTGTTTAATTAGGTTGTCATAATTAAATTGATGTGACGCAAGGTTCCACAAGAGGGCCTAGCTCTGCGGATTCCTTGCGTACTTTCCATATCGAGGCCAATTAAATTATGTGACGTATCATCGCCGCGCCGTAATGAATGAGGGCCCTTTGAAGTCACGATAAATGGTATCCATGGTATCAGCATCCCAGACAGCTCTTCGCCTCGCAACACCCGGTGTGCGTCACATTCTGGCTTTGATGGTGCGACAGCTATGGCAAATAAATTTGACTAAATTGTCGCCAAATCAAATTTGACATTGACAGACGTGATTTACTCTCCCGCTCCTGGATCCCTGGCAAAAAGAAATCGGATCCCTTATACCTATCTCAAGCAAACAAACCGCTCACCAGTCAAAACGATCAAAGGAACAAAATGGCGCGAGGGGGATATTGGGGTTTATTGTGACAACCTTAACGGCTCCCTATTTAACTTATACCCACCACCGACTTCGACGACGCACGACAACGACGATGTAGACGAAACGGACTCAGGGAGCTTATTCATGACTCTCGTGACATCATAATTATGAAACCGACGACGACACCGACACATCATGAGATGGAATTTTCGGTCTGCGTGTCCATGAATTTCACCAAAGTAATTGGATCCCGATGTGGATCCGGTATGAGTAGGTAGGTAGTTAGGTATAATATACGTCGGTTGTGCGGTGTGTGCGACTTGACTCCGTCGTCTTTCGGTGGCAAGAAAGAAGTTGGGTTAATGAATTTATTGCACCTTTTTGATCTACTTTAGCCCAAGCTAATTATGGGTTATTTAGGGAACCAGGAGCAGGAGGAGGTTGTTGCTTACAATCTACGTTTATATACAGAGTCTTAGATGTCCGTAATTCATGGGGTTCCGTTTTCATTCCTTTGAAATTTCGCACTCTATGCTCTTCGTTGTTGTTTTCCTTAGGGGAGATTGGGCAGAGAGAGAGCAATTTGAGTGCAATAAATAACAATCATCAAAGGAGCAACATCTTATACGAGAGTAGCTACATCGCAGATGCAACTAAATGGTTCCCTATTACTTGGGTTATGGCATTCAAATAATTAGACGTTGTTGCTGGATCTAAAGGCTAAACATATTTATACCTGTAGTGAAGTTTGTTGGAAGTGATATATGAAAGGGATGTAATTACTTTGCAACAAAGAATGGGACAATGAGGTTCAAATATGTATCTAAGGGATAGAGAGAGCTAGATATCCCATTCAAGAAGTTTCTGATTTGAATTTTTACCAAATGTAGGTATCTTTTAGAAAAATATTATTTTCGTGTTAAACAAAATTTCGAGTATTCTATCAAATCTAATACAAAACGGTGATGCAGAATTAAAAAAAAATTGGTTTTCGTCTTAAACGTGCATTTTGTACGGCCAGGTACCTATACCTACATCAAATTAGATCCTAAATGGATGAATGGAGTTCCTTTGATTTCAGTACAGATCATTCCAATCTGATTTTGTTTTTCGTAAATCCAATTTTAAGAACACTTTGAAAAACTTAAACCTTTGAATCGCGGCTTTGAGATAAGCTTTAACAATTCCTGAATACCTACGTGAAAATGAAGTCTGTCCGTCCCAATTCAACTGACTTAACGATAATATTTGTACGTAATTTTGAGTGGGTCTCAAATGTACCGATGGTGTTTCTAATATAAATTAAGTAAGATGTCTCTTTGTAGCTGTGAAGGCAATGTTACAACGGGTTACAAGGACCGAGTGCATTTTTCAAAGTTGTGAGGTTCCTATAGTAATTTACCCTTTTTAAAGTTAAGAGCTACTCCTGAGACTCTTTTTTTTATGTGAACATTTCATGGCAGGTTTATTGTAGTTGACTTACTTATGACTCTATAAATTCCGTTTTGAATCTACCAGCTAGGAAGTTTTGCACTTAAGACTGCTATATCACGATTCCTATAATCCCTACCAAGTCCTATGTGCAATCTCACGGTTCTTTTAGATTATCTCCAAGATCAATGCTTTTATGGGGGACATACCTACACAGGTACACCATTTTCTTAAAAAATAAAGTAAAATTAACCTGACTTAAAGGGACTTACAATCAGCTGCTAAGAACGCCTAAAATGAAAACAACTTTTTAATTAAAATTAAAATTTTAGACAAACCAAAAAATTCTCAAAATGGTGTAACTAAGGACATCTAGTGGTTGTAAATTGCGAAACTTGGTCTGTTATAGGGCCCGGCCCGCCTTCAAATAGCGGCATAACCTGGTTTTATTTTTCAATAGATTTTTTTTTATTTCTATTGCTTTCTTAGTTTGCACTAATTTTTCCACACATGCTTAGACGTACTTTTTGTCTCCTTTTCTCCTTAAGCAATCAAGCCTCATTGGGAAGTAAGTATGCGAAATTCAATAATTGAAGCAAAACCAAAAGAACGCTCTACCTACCATCGCATGCTCGCCTGGTAGCAAGATTTCGTTTCTTGCTTGAGACCCCAAACCAAAAATCAAGAAAAATAAAAATTTAAAGAAAATAAAATATTCTCAAAATGGTGTAACTAAGGGCATCTAGTGGTGGACGCTTGAACCCTTAAAAAATCAGTTAAATTTCAAATAAAATGACGTAATTTTAAAATGAAACACCAGGCGAGCATGCTGACGAAGTAGGGATTGCTTGTATATTTTTGTCTTTCAAATTGTCTTTCGTTGCTAAGCTCCACCTTTACCAACTACATATATGATTCTTTCGTTTCCTTATCACCTTTCATACAAACTGAGTGGTATTGGTGTTGACGGGGTGATCATGGAGAACCTTAAGATATGTTGGTGTTTATTGTTCTTTTCTTTCCTTACATTAGGTTTTTCTATTCTCTGCATCACTCATGCCTACATGCGCAATACAGCGATTGCGCACGCAAACTGAGTGTGCATGTGTGGTGTTTGCAATTTTTGCTTCAGAGTGGGTTCTTACGTTCTTCCATTGATAGAATAATGCCGCATTGGGCAGAGATAGAAGGGGCATTTGCGAAAACACAAAAAGTCCTCTTCTTTCGCATGCTCGCCTGGTAATATGGCTTCATTTCTTGGTAATACCACCAGGCGAGCATGCCTAAGTAATAGGGATCAAATGCTAGTGAATTTTCGTTATGAATCTTTTCCTATCCTCCTTTAGCAACTACAAACCAATATCGTTCTTTCCTTTGCTTACCTTCTCCACTCATGCTAGAATGCCCAAACGAGTGATTGCGCAAGCAAACTGAGTGTTATTGGTGTTGGTGTTGACTGTGTACGAATAGCTTTTATTTTTCAGTGGCGATCGAGAACCTTAAGAAATGTTAGTGTTGCTTTTTTTTTCGTTTCGTACCTATTTCCTTTCTTTTTCATTTCTTTCTAACACACGCTTAGGCAGATTACATTTTTCGGTTGGATTACTAAGACGCATTGGGGGGGTTTAAATGGGGACGTTTGCGAAATTGAAAATGTTAACAACCTACTACATTCGCATGCTCGCCTGGTAGCTAGGTTTCATTTCTTACTTGAAGACCCCGAACCAAAATAAAAAAAAAAAATAAGAAAAATAAAAATTTAAGGAAACCACAAAATTCTCAAAATGGTGTAACTATGGGCATCTAGTGGTGGACGCTGGAACCCTTAAAAAATCTGTTAAATTCAAAATAATGTGACGTAATTTTCAAATGAAACACCAGGCGAGCATGCTCACGAAGTAGGGATTGATTGAATATTTTTGTCGTGCAAATTGACTTTAAGCTCCACCTATACCAACTGCATATATGATTCTTTTGTTTCCTTATCTCCTTTCATGCAAATTGTGTAGTATTGGTGTTGACTGTGTACGATCATGCTTTCTGTATCAGTGATCATGGAGAACCTTAAGAAATATTGGTGTTTATTGTTCTTTTCTTTCTTTACATTAGGTTTTTCAATTCTTCGCATCACTCACTCCTGCATGCGCAATTCAGTGATTGCGCACGCAAACTGAGTGTGTATGTATGGTGTTTGCTATTTTTGCTTCAGAGTGGAGTCTTACGTTCTTCATTGATAGAATAATGCGGCATGGGGCAGAGATAGAAGGGGAATTTGCGAAATTATGCAAACACAAAAAGTCCTCTTCTTTCGCATGCTCGCCTGGTAATATGGCTTCATTTCTTGGTAATAGCACCAGGCGAGCATGCCTAAGTAATAGGGATCAAATGCTAGTGAATTTTCGTTATGAATCTTTTCCTATCCTCCTTTAGCAACTACAAACCAATATCGTTCTTTCCTTTGCTTACCTTCTCCACTCATGCTAGAATGCCCAAACGAGTGATTGCGCAAGCAAACTGAGTGTTATTGGTGTTGGTGTTGACTGTGTACGAATATCTTTTATTTTTCAGTGGCGATCAAGAACCTTAAGAAATGTTAGTGTTGCTTTTTTTTTCGTTTCGTTCCTATTTCCTTTCTTTTTCATTTCTTTCTAACACACGCTTAGGCAGCTTACATTTTTCGGTTGAGGTATTAAGACGCATTGGGGGGGTTTAAATAGAGACGTTTGCGAAATTCAAAATGTTAGCAACCTACTACATTCGCATGCTCGCCTGGTAGCTAGATTTCATTTCTTACTTGAAGACCCCGAACCAAAATAAAAAAAAAATAAGAAAAATAAAAATTTAAGGAAACCACAAAATTCTCAAAATGGTGTAACTAAGGGCATCTAGTGGTGGACGCTGGAACCCTTAAAAAATCAGTTAAATTCAAAATAATGTGACGTAATTTTCAAATGAAACACCAGGCGAGCATGCTCACGAAGTAGGGATTGATTGAATATTTTTGACCTGCAAATTGACTTTAAGCTCCACCTATACCAACTACATATATGATTCTTTTGTTTCCTTATCTCCTTTCATGCAAATTGTGTAGTATTGGTGTTGACTGTGTACGATCATGCTTTCTGTATCAGTGATCATGGAGAACCTTAAGAAATGTTGGTGTTTATTGTTCTTTTCTTTCCTTACATTAGGTTTTTCAATTCTTCGCATCACTCACTCCTGCATGCGCAATTCAGTGATTGCGCACGCAAACTGAGTGTGTATGTATGGTGTTTGCTATTTTTGCTTCAGAGTGGAGTCTTACGTTCTTCATTGATAGAATAATGCGGCATGGTGCAGAGATAGAAGGGGAATTTGCGAAATTATGCAAACACAAAAAGTCCTCTTCTTTCGCATGCTCGCCTGGTAATATGGCTTCATTTCTTGGTAATACCACCAGGCGAGCATGCCTAAGTAATAGGGATCAAATGCTAGTGAATTTTCGTTATGAATCTTTGGCTATCCTCCTTTAGCAACTATAAACAAATATCGTTCTTTCCTTTTCTTACCTTCTCCACTCATGCTAGAATGCCCAAACGAGTGATTGCGCAAGCAAACTGAGTGTTATTTGTGTTGGGGTTGACTGTGTAGATTATGTTAGGTGCTTCTTACACATGCTTCAATATAATATTGCGTTAGTGTGATGCTTACTTTCTTCAACAGATTTTTGAAGAGCAAGAAGGGGGGGAATTTGCGAAATTCAATAACTAAGCAAACTCAAAGAACTCTGCCTAGATTCGCATGCTCGCCTGGTAATATGATTTAATTTTTCGATGAGGAGGAGACAAAAACTAAAAGACAAGGACGCAAAATGACGTAATTTTAAAGGAAATCCAAGGCGAGCATGCTTTCGGTTTTGCAATTTGCAAAACTTTGGTTGTTAAGCTCCGCCTTTAAATAATGGCAAAGACAGGTTTTATTTTCAATGTATGGTGGAGAAGCTCAATACTTATTAGTATTTGTTCTTTTTTTTTTATTTTCTTACTTTTTATGTTTGATTCTTGATGCCTTTGTCACCATGGTGAAGACCGTGAAGACGGAGAAGACGGAGAAGCAACTACAGAGTTCTGGTGTGTGTACTTATTTTGTTCACAGAAACAAAAGTATTGAGTCCACTCTTATCTCTGCTTTCAGAAAAATATATCTCTGCAAAAAAGAGGAGTCAAAAATCGATAAGAAAGAACAGAGACAAACGCTGCTATAGAAAAGCTAAACAACGATAAAAACAATGGAAAAAAAAACTACGAACATTTCTTGCTCGTTTTACATTCTTGTTTTTGTTAAGAACAGATCTAGGGGTGAATGGAGGACATTTTACAATTACTTCAACATTATGCCCGGGGCAAGATAAATATTAAAATACGTATTTTGAACTTTCTCCTTATTTAATAAATTGTTATTTAATCAAAATATTAATGAACGTTCTAGCAAAATTTGTAGCTACCCATTTTCTTTGCGAGTTGAATGAAATTAGAAAGGTACATAGATATAGATACATATTTAAAAGCAGAATTTACTATTTCTACAATCAAATCTTGTGTTTGCGTGTGTAAACATACTTCAAAAAGAATTCCTAAAATCTCAAAGTCTGCATATGAGAGCTTGAGATGTAAGTTTTCCAATTCTTGCTATGAAAGTCTATAGGTAGGTATATACCTACCTACATTTTGCAAAAGAGTGCTGGCATCAATGGCAAACGCTTTATGTATTTTGGCAATATTCCTTAGGCCTAGTCGTACTACAATCCCTATTTATTAAAAACTTCCAAAAAACGTACCTACCTATTTCATGTGTAGAATCTACTCGACTCTCTGAACCTTTCAAATTCAATACGATTCTGTTTTAATTAAGTTTTGTTTTTAATTTATGTCTGCTACTGACAGCAAGGATAATTGCGTTTGTAATTGCAAACAAAAAGCCTATAAGTGTTCTTCTTTACATGACGGTTCACCCTTATAGCCCAGCCATCAAGTCCTAGCTTTAGCTAGGTGTGGTGTGGTTTGGCTGGCGAACGGGCGGGCGCGCACTTAAATCCCCCACATCAGAGTCGGCATTTGAAAAATCATTTAAATCTAATTGCTGACCATATGCT
This sequence comes from Philhelius festivus, assembly GCA_963931855.1. Lineage (NCBI taxonomy): Eukaryota > Metazoa > Arthropoda > Insecta > Diptera > Syrphidae > Philhelius > Philhelius festivus. The sequence goes on along the minus strand of OZ007557.1, from coordinate 4,749,517 downwards.
CGGGGTTGTTTTGTGTCGTGTCATGTCATTTTATTACGCCAGCCCTCCTGGATGACGACGCAGCATTTTAGAGAATGTGCTCGGGAATAAAGCTTTGTCTAACCGGTTGCACATTTTAAAACCCATCAAACAAGGCCTTACCTGCTATCCCTGATGTTCCTGCTCCTGGTTTTGCTTCCGTTCGTGTGTGTATGTGTGTGTGTTTAATGTCATATCCCTTTCTCTAAAAATTCCTTAAATTCAATTCATTTCGTCCATAACGACCTTGCAGAACGAAATTCTGTTGCCAATGCTTCTCAGTTTTCGTTGTTGGGTTTTTACATCAGTGTACACTCTAGACCAGTTCTGTGGCATTTAATTGCGTTTTTCAACCCTATATCCATTTCATGGCGCATCCTCATCCATCCATTCACTGTATACCCACCTCTTCGCCTCACTGATCAATGGATGTTCGCATATTTGTAAAACGACCACGCAAACAAACCTCTGGAAACGCATTAGGACCGTCAGTCTGGATTGATGAGTGTACTGCGGCACCACGACTACGACGACGATGGCTATGACTACGTATAGCAACCATTTCCGGCCTGTTACTGCCGGAACGAATCTTCCAGAGGGAACACGTGCAACATTACAATATTGAACCATATCCACCCATCACAGCAGTGTCCTGGCCAACCCCAAGCTTGTGCCACACTAAGACTCCTTGTACCGCAACGAATTCCATTTCGGGTTTTTAATTTCAGCAATGAGATATATACCTATGCCAAACCGGCAAGCTTAGTGGCCAGAACAACCCGCCAGTCGGTCTTGCAAAGGATTCTGCCTTGCTCCTGCCGAACGCAACGCATCGATGGCAAAACTTTCGGCAATTAACGCACCCATTTCTGAAGCGAAGTAATTCGCTTGGCACTGGTTCGAGCAACCACTTCCACCACGTCAACCACCCACCCCCACAAAATCTGCTACCTCCAGAGCTCTGGAAGAAGCTCTTTTCTCATGATGGTTCAAAGTGAGTTCCAATTATTTATCATTTTCAGGGGTTTGTGTTATTCGAAGGCCTCTGGAGATTCTCCGGCATGCGTGGTCTTCATCTCCCCTGGAATGGAAATATATTGCAAGGGCTCTGGAAGTGTTCATTGGACCAAATAAACGCAACTGGCCAATATGCAAACTAACAGACAGCCAACAACGTTACTTTTGCTGCATCTTGTGTGTGCTTGGGCATATTCCATAAAACAAACAACGTCTAGGTACATGTTGTGTACATTTGGTAATGAGCCCTGGATCGCAGGAACCAGCTTGGTCCTCCGTCGCTGTTTCTGAATATTTCTTAGAATTCAGAATTTTAAAGGCAGACTTTTGAAGGCTGTTGAATTTGTATTTTTGAATTCTTTGTGCTATTTTAAGGTCTATCGGGGTTGATGGGGGCTTATGTATGTACATAGCTACGCAATTTTTGTTAATGAACAAAATAGACTTGAAATTGAAGTAGTTTCGATTACATAATACCAGGGGCTGACCTCTCTGCTTAACTGATAGACCTGCGGCTGGTATTTGAACTATGTTCGGTAATGGGAGCTGAAAAATTACAACCTTCATTAAAATCATGCACACACGCATGTACGAGTATAATTTGCTCTTTTTGCCATCAATGGAATTGTGTAAACATCAACAGCCCGATGGCATGATAGGTATTTTAGTTTGGATTTTTGGAAAGGGACTTTGCCTGGATGATGATGAGTAAAATGCTTACAGTAATGGAGGGATCAATGGCAATCGCCTAAGCTTTTAATTTATATGGCTTTGTTCTTAATAGTTATCATATAGGTCTTCACAAAAAATGTTTTTTGAGATTATTATTTGTTCTAATGAAATAAAATTCATCGCCAATGGCGCCCAACGAGGGTCCGAAGCCCCTCTAGAACTTGCGTTTAAGAGCTTCATGCCTCATGAATTGAGCTATCTGGACTATAATCATGGATACAAAGGCCTCTTTTTTGGACACCAACGATTTACGCACGTGGAACAAAGATTTAAATAAAATGGCGCCCAACGTGGAACGCCTTTCACTTTGTTAGGACTTTCAAGTGATGAATGATATTTTTAAGTAAATATGCCAAGCAAATACTTATTCATATTTCAAAAAAAAAGTTTTGTTCTTAATACTTTTTTACTGTTATAGGGCTCTAATATCTGGATGCTTATTAAAACCTACACCAAAGTCTTAAATTCGTTTGAGACGAAAGAATTACTCTTCTCCCGAATCCGAATATGAGATATTCAGATCACAGCATGCATGGGGATAGAAAATTGAAATTTGAACTGGGCACAAACTGGATGATCTACTGACATAAAATTCATTGCCAATGGCGCCCAACGTGGGACCAAAACCTCAGACCCTACGACTAAAAGTTTCACGTCTCAATTTTTGAGCTAGTTGGGTTAAAATCAAGCAAGCAAATGCCTCTTTTTTGGGCACCGAGGACTAACATACCTGAAAGCCAAACATTAACAAAATGGCGCCCAATGTGGAACAGCTTTCATATTTTTTAAAATTCGAAAATACAAGGAAAAAAGCGTACCAGAGAGATTTTAAAAACTATCTGTCGATATTAAGCTACTTAAAATGACGAAATCATTCTAATTAAACAAACGTTCATCGATTGAGTATAGGTACCTATACAAACTTTAAATTAATTCAAAACCTCATAACATGGCTGATGGAAATTCCTAGATCATCATACGACTAATTACAGTATCGACGTTTACACTGTTCGACAAACGTTCAATCAGGCAGAAAGTCTTATTCCTTACCTAAAGACATTTCGCCCAATCCTCATAAATTTCTCGAAGAGCTCTAATTCCATGTGTCGCACCGCACGGGAACCGACGAGAATTGTGAAATTTGAATTATTGATTTTACGTGGGTTGGGCGCCAAAATTTAGCATCAAGTTGTTTTTGCCTTATCGACAGATTCAAGTGATATAATTACATAAGATGACGATAAAGGTACGAAGACAAAAAAACAACCCAAGAAGGTTCCAATAATATTGTGGGATTAGCGCGAAACCACAAAAGCGGAACCGCCTAATTAAATGAAATTGCGGCTCTATAAAAAGCCGAGCCTCCTACTGCATTAGCAAGCCAGTTAACATTATCTGGGTTGTTATCTTTCTGCACCTTGTTTGTCACACCATGGCAGAGTGCGCAGGAGGCCACTGACGACGACGTCTTTCACCTATCTCTGAGAGCTGAGGCATCAACACAAAACCCCTTAACCCTTTATTCGAAAATGGAATATGAATTGATTAGTTGATTAGTGGAATTGCTTGACGAAGGTAACGAAACGAAGCCCCAATCCCCCACAGAGAAGTCAGCCAGAAGTGAGTATTGCAGAAGATGACGATGATGATGATGATGTTCGTCGAAAAGTGGATTGTGTTTATGTGGGAAATCTTATCGGCGGAATTCCAAACATGAAAATGTAATTTGATCGTCGGAATGATAAGTGCTACTTCGTTGTCGTCGTCGTTGTCATTTTCGTTGTGGAAGCTTTGGAAGGCAATTCAATTCGATGAATGGCAAATAGGCAGTGCGGATGTGTCATAAATATTCGATACTTGAGGAAAGAAAAAAATATACGAAACGAGTAATCTGATGGCTCTCGCGTGTGTGCTAATCTTATTGATGGTAATATCTATACGAGATATACACATTTTTCCAAGTGGATCATTGGAAAGATAAAATCTGCGTAGGAGCTATTTGGATGAATTATTTTATTCGATGGAAGATATGGATGTTGTTGTTTCATTGTTAAGCCATAAGACAATAAATTTTGATTAGAGAGCAGCGATGTAGTGAGGGAGATGGTGTCAGAAGATACCTTTTTTAACATATTTTCCAGTTCAGCTAGAGAGATTTTTTGAATCTGATAAGCCCTAGACTTTCATTGTTTTGAGATAAGATTTTATGTGGAAAGACATGTGTTAGAGACTTATTTAGAGTGTTGGATTCTGGTTTTACAAAAGGAAATTATAATCGCTTATTAATTCACAAAGTATTTATTCCATTTTAACTTTGTTGTTAATATCAATCTGTAGAGGTCTGCTTTATAATGAAACACTGATAGATTTCACTATCGCAGAGAGAACGCATCTGATCATACATATGTATATCACAGTTGTCGAAGTTACATTCCAATAAGAACAATAGGCTCATTGTGATAACACAACATTTTAGGGAAATAACTAACTACCTCTTCAAGCAATAATATACTATGAGACTTCTTGCCTTTTTTTCAAGTAACAATACGAATATATGATCAAAATCAAATAAGTTGTTTTTGGTACAACTACCAAACATGTTCGTTTTGAGAAGGACGACAATATGAAAAATGCACATTGCTCCATGCAGGTCGGTAAAGGTATAGCAGACACATTCGATGTCAGAACTGATTAAAGACATTGCGAAGCCCTGTCCTGCGATTTTATTTAAATCGTTCTTGAAGAATGATAAGTCTGAACTCTCGTAAGAATATCCGTCATTTATTTTGGAGGTTCCTTTAACTACTGGCAATATACGACGAAGATATTGACTAAATCAAATGTAAACAGCGTAATTTTGTGGGTTTTTGGAGGAAACTGTTAAAAGCAAGAGTGTTGTCAGGAAGCAGAAAAGATCACTTTCACGGTCAATGAGAGGTTTTATCAAGAAAAGACATAAATATAAATCCGAGGAAAAGATCCTTACAGTATGCAGCTTTGATTTGAGGTATTTAGGGACAATTCTAGCCAGGGACAAGTATACCAGTGCCATTGGAAATCCTTTATAAGCAACTTATCATTTCAGTCCTATTTTTTTTTTTATATTTTGCACACACTCAAGGGGCTATGACTACCCTTACGGTGTAACACAGTGCGAACGTTAAGTTAAAGTGAAGAAGTTTGAATAGGAAATCTCGATGCACATTGGTCTTGAAAGCCTGTCACAGATCGAGAAGGGCTAAGAATTCCAACTTCTAGTAGTGCAGCTGAAGAAAAAATCTCTATATGTCACAGTACGTCCGAAGTTAGTCTCAGCTAGAAGAGTATTACGATGGAATTTTTAGAGGGCAGGAACGCTATTTCATTTGAGCATTTGTGTATTGCTATAAAAAGCGATAAAACAATTGAATACAGGAAATGTTAGGACGTTGTTCGAGAGAAACAAAATTTTTCCATAGTAGATTTGTCCCCTTTAAGTTTTAGGATTCGTTCTGGATTCTTTCCAACAGGTTCAAGTGAGTATAATGTGGGTACCAGCTCAGATATGAGAGTTAAACCAATGTTTTGGGCGAACGTATGCCTTAAAGATGGTAGACAGAGAGGGAAATAAATTTCTAACTTCTTTTAAGAAAACCTAAGCATTATGTAGCTTCATTTCTGGCTACGCCGAAAAAAAAATAAAATTAACTCTGGTGTGTCGCAGGGCTCCGTTTTGTCTCCGAATCTCTTTCTCACATTCATCAATGATATTTTTTCTAAAACTTCTAATTAGTTAAATCTTTTTGCCATTAAATTATTGATCTCGATTGCATTGTCAAATGGGGATCGAAAAACCGCCGAACTTGCATTGTGAAAACAGAACGGCTTTCAGTCCTCGGTATGTCCATCACAGACCAACTTGTGTGGAATGACCACATATTCTACGTCGCCAAAGGTGCTATGCTAAGTGCTTGGGTTTCCTTCGAGGATGCAAGAAATTTTTCAAAATTGTTGATCTAGCTGTAATTTATACACAAAGCCGATATTCGTCCATGGCTTGAGTATAAATATCATATTTGCGAAGATGTTTGAGTCTCTTGGATGGAACCTAAAAAATAGCTTTAAAACTGATTTGACTCTGTCTTTCATTTTCTTTGGCCGACGGAAGACAGATTTGTGTTTTCGAAGAATAAAATTCTACGCTGTGGATGCTGATGCTGCCGTTTCTGTTTCACAACCGAAGAATAGGGCTATGATTCTGGAAACGAATATGAAAAGCTGAGAGAGCTGTCATCAGCCAAACAATGAAGTGGATTAGAAGTTCCCGACAAGAGATTATTTATGAAGATAACAAAGAGTGTTGGAGACAAAATGGAGCCTTGTGGAACACCAACTGATTTATAGTGCAAAATAATCAACTCAATGTTTAAGAATTTTTTGGAAATGCAACTTGCTTCGCTGATTAAAGGATATTAGACGTCTCCATAAATTATGATGAATGAAGAAGTAAATATAAGAATGATCTGTAACATCTGTCAGCAACACTGACATAGAACTAAATACAGGGTGTGTCAAAAGTGATTTCCTAGTTTAAAGTGATGATAGCTTTAATATGGAATTTAATGTCCCTTAAATGAGCACCAGCTTCATGATCACAGCACCGGGCCCTTTCATGAGCATTTTCCATAACACTTCGTAGGACATCATTATCAAATTAGAAAAAAAAACTTTTGACCCACCCTGTATAAAGATCAAACTAGTGATATGGCTAGTTCATGTAGGTCGGAAAGGGACCAATGCTCCGGATCGATACATTTTTGGGGCCACGTCTAGAGAAAGGAGTAGAGTAAGACTGTGACACTGGCAGCCTTCCCAAGTAGAAATGGACCGCAATAATATCTAAAGTTGGAGGCAGTTAGCCAGGGATCCCTGCTGTTGAAGATTATCGGCTGACACCCACGTCTACCATCTTAAAAAATAGAAGAAATCTTCTACATGGAGTTTTATTTCAAAAATTCTTCAAGATTTCTTCCATTTTAAGTCGCAGCTGTAGGTGGAAACAATACAGAGCCTACTGCAATTGACGGGTATGTATGTATGTATATATAAAGGAGTATACAAAAACCCGGTCATCTCCACTGTTCCTTATTTGATAAAGCCAATAGATGGGTTATTTTGAACGAAACTTGTCATAAAAATAGTCATTTCATATTGCTAAGTTCTTTTAAACTTGTCCTCTGTCATTTTCCGACTGTCTATAGTTAGCGTCTGAACACTCATGAAGGAAATGATGTTTGGAAAGATATACTATACACTTTATATTTTAAGGCAAAAACTGCACAAAGTCGGACCCATGAAAACAAATGTTCAAAATTGCGAGCTGTATATTTTTGCCTACACACTTTTTTTTCTCTATGTTTCATCCATATTTTTGTGCGTCTGTACTTCGAACGAGACAATAATTTGGGTCGTCTAGAACGCGTAGCTTCATATAGTAGTTTATGTTTTTTTTTTGAAATATTCTCGAAAACAACTATAGCAATTTTGATTAAACTTCGCACCTGTTTTATATTGAGATTTGAATCTTGACTTATTATCTTGCTCTTAGAAGACCTTTAAATTCAAGAGTTCATCATGTTTAGTAGACTACGAATAAAATAATGTGAATTATAAGTGACACGGCATTTCTCCGCTTTAGTTCAGCCGCCATCCCTGGAGATAAAAAATCTGAGAAACCACCTTTAGTCTCAGAACATCGTGCCACACATCTTTCCTATCCTTCTTTCTCTTCATTAACTTCACGCCCGCGCTGTGTTGAAACATTTAAAGGGTAATCATAATCCCTTGAGCGCGGGTAGATTATAAAAAAAAAATCGCTTCGGAGCACAAACATTTTGATAAAATTTTTGACAAAATCAAACAGTACTACTCATTTGTTGACAAAGAAAGCTATTAACCAAAAACGAAGACACTCCCAAAATTTTTGATCAAAAAGAAAAAAACATAAACAAATAAAATGTTAATGGAATATAACGCAACCTAATTGATTTGTGCGAAGCCGACTTAGCATGTCCCCAGTGGGGTTATCTTTAAACAAATCCATTACAGTTTCAATTTTTGTATTTTGGCTTCAAAAAATAATTGTATCACGCCCATCTTTAACTCAAAATTCCAAAAGCCTGCACGGCCACCGTATCCCCATTCTTCCCTCTCTGTGTTTCTCTGCATTTTGGTCTTGTTATTCGCTTTCAAAATAATAATTTTCCATATTTTTGTTTAATGAATTCATCATAAACCGCAATTACGGACGGGGGTCTGCAGCCATCCGCTGAATTGTGCATCTGGGTGTAAGGGGGTAGCACCATCGTACTTTGATGACTATATATTATTATTATGGCTGCTCCCTCCTTGCTTGGCCAAAAAGTAATCAAAGAGCATGATGTCTTCATTTTGAAATCGGTCGACTGTGGCAAATTGGATTGGGAATAATTTTCATTCCCGAAAAAAAATAAATTGCTTAAAAACGAAAAACAGGAACACGAACTGTGAGTCTAACTAAGTATCTTTCTGGTGTTTTTTTTTTGTTTTTGGACTTGGCCTAATTATAGGGTTTCGGGAACAACTACAATATGAAATGGAAAAATTGGTGGCTCTTATGTTTTGTTTGGGTTTTTTTTTCGGTGCGGCTCACAGAGGCGGGTTCCAAAATATTCGTTTTTTTTTTTGGTATTTTTTGAACGATCTGGATTGCTGGGTCTAAATTGAGACATCAAGCACAGCTCTTAATTTCCAGAGGCGTTATCCTTATAGCGTTTTATTCGTTCGGTTTGATGTCTGAAAAATTAGGGCAGGTGTGGAGCACTTAATTCACGGCTTTGCGATCGATCCTTTCCTGTTTTGTTTGAGGTATTTAATTTTTGTTGTTGTTTGAAGGTCAAAATGGAAGATAATGATTTGTGTTTTTTTTGTATGGTTTTGGGAAAAATGACAGACAACAGATGTAGATTTATCGGGTGATAGAGATAAATAAAATGCAAATTAGTGTCTGAGGTGTGTCATTAAGTGAGGGTTCTCTATTGCCTTTGCCTGAAGGATATTCTTTTGTTATTATGGAAACGTTTAGGTACTAATAAGAACAGTCTTACAAAAGAATTGGGAGTTGATATATGCAGGGCCATTCTTTGTATGGTTTGAGGCCTCATAAAATGCACAACTTGCTCTTGTGCCCCAAAGCTATATCGTGGCAAAGTTTCACGGACAAATGATAACGTTTTATTCATATTAAGGTGTTACAAACTAAAGTGCCTGAAAAAGCCAACCCTATGATAAATATCATCATCAAATTTCGTTAGAATCCGTTCAGCTATTCAAGCGTTATTGAGAGAAAAACAATAAATAAAACATATGTATCTACTTTCCTCTCACATTTACTATATAAGTATTTAGAATACATTTCGAAGCAGGCCTAACCAAAACTCTTATAAATAAATCGAAAGAAAGGGCCTTCAAGGTCTTGAATCAAAAAGTTAAAACAGTTTTATAGAATTCTTCAATTTTCGAAATTTCATTTAATCTATAAATAACATCTTGGCGTTGATTAAATTGAAATCAATCACAAGTGAATATTTCAATTTCTTCACCAAATCTAAATATATATATATTCTAATACGACTTCTTTTATACGACCTCAAAGGTTAAACATTATTAAGGTCTTAAATAAAGCGTGCAACTTATTTACCAGTCGTAAGTTTTATTCTTCGTTTTATTTTCGATTCTCTCGTAAAAACTCAAGGAGGTTTATAGATATTATTATAAAAATAGGAACTGTTTGTGTATACTACCAGGTGTAAGCCTGGTCCTAACTGAATATAAAATCTTAAACAGTCTTATGTTTGCTTTAGTTCGAGGCAAACTCATTGTAATAAAGAAAACCCAACGACAAGAAAAGGGATCACCACCGCAAGTTGTCGTTTTTTTTTTTTTTGTTGGCACTAAAATGGAGAGCCTCTTTTCGTCGGATATACATAAATCGTCAGTTGTTGGGCAATGTAAGAGCATTCTTATCAAAAACTGTGCAACATAAAATGCCAAATGACCCATTCTTCGAACATCAACATAACCTGTCCACTTAAGCTCCTTCCCATGGTAGCCTTTTGCTTCCCACAGAACAATACTACTCATAGAAAATGAAACATGACAACGTAAACTACTCAACTTTGTCCCAAGGACAATACATACTCGTACCTATACATACTCGAACAACATTTTTTGTATTTCAAGGCGCTCGCTTTTGTGTTTCTGCCTTCACTTCCCCCCACTCCGCAGTTGGGAGGAAATCACTTAACCGCACTACATCATCATTGATGCCACCATCAACGCAACAATCATAAAACCAAACCGCAAGTAACATTAAAGTTTTCCCGGTGTTTTACCATTCTGCTGCCCCTCCCTATACCCAACCTGGATTTCCACCCCTGAAAACGTATGGCACAAGCGCCACCAATAAAGTGTCCCTAATAAACTGAGTGTTCGTATATGGGCTCTGAAGAGGCAAAGGGAAAAAACAAAAACGACCAACGAGTAGGTAGTCTTGGTTGCGTGTAAAATCCCTCTTTTGGGCAATCGAACAGGAACCTACAAAAACCCTACCATCCGACACAAAAAAGAGGGAAGTGCCGCCATTTTTCAATGCGAACTCCACACCGCAAGGACAAAAACGAGAATGAAATTTGCATAAATGTAGGAACACGTATGGAAGAGATTATCTGATCTCCTGACTTCTGCTTCGTCGGCCCTTAGCCATGTGTGTTCCGTGCTTCTGATGATATGGGTGGGAGTTGAATAAGCAAGGATTAAATTTCACCAGCAAGGGTTTAAAGCTCTTTCAAGAAAAAAGTTGTTAATATCAGACCTTAAGGAGAAATATTTTGAAATATGTACCAACTTTTGTTATTGTTTTTTTTCAGGGGGTTTTGTCCCCTTTGGTTCTAAATAAGATTTAGGTTTTGTATAACCATGAAGTGTAAACAATTCTCTTAGTGAAATTCATCGCTCAAACATCGGCCTTTTTAAATTGTAAAAATTGGAAAATTCTCCAAAAAGCAAAAGGAATTTTCAACCTTCAACCTACCTACATACATTTAAAAACTCCCACAGAACTAGAACATAGTTTACCATCCCACAGGAAGAGACCTAAAAAGGATTCCACACTTCGTGTGTCTTGTTTTTGTTTCATAGTTTTTGAAATAGTTTTGCATATTTCAAAAAAAAAATTAGATGCGCTCCAACTAGCTCTATCGCTGACAAGGATATCATATAAGTATAGATGAAGGAAGGAAGGAGATACCAGGCTCCTACTCTAGGGATGGTTCGGTTTAGCTTTGCTCTATGATGGTCATATACAGGATGGATATGAAAAATGATTTGAATTCTCATTTTTATTTTCAGATTTTGAAGTATTCATGGATCAAAGGCTTAGGGGGGTTCAGTTAGATTACAGCCACGGGATATAGGTGTTACGAGCATGAGAGTAGTTTTTTTTTTCTATTTTTGTGAGAAAGGGTTTTATGTTTTTGTTTCAATAAAATACATATTTTCATTTTATGAACTGAACTCTCTTCTGCTCTCTAAAGGATACGAGTAGGAGGATATTTTTGTTTCGAACTTTTATCATTTGAAGGTTCCTATAGTGACTGTAGCCGGAACCGGATTAGATACTATATACAGTTGTATGTTTTTTGTAGTGGAAGCTATTGAATATTCAATTGAAAAGGTGTTATGGTTTTTTAATGAGTTTTTCTGGTAAAATTTAATTACAACGAGTTTTGTGATTTTTATAATAACTAAGGGTTCTGCTAGTCTTGAAGTTTTGTGATGATAAATCCAGTCTACAAAGGTTTCCTGACATGAGAGCGTGAAAATACTATAATCTAATCATTCCTGGTTGTTTTATTTTCGAAATCTTGACAGAAAGTCCATATAACACCTCCGAAGAATGAAATGAGTAGCTTTAGGTTTGAACAACGTTGGGAATTATTAAAAACTTATTTCCAAAGTGGGTGTATTAGTATTAGTATTAGTCCAACTCGCCATCGATCTCAACAGCTCAACATTCCACGCACTTGCCTGAGAAGAATCCTGCACAAAGATCTCGGATTATTTGCTTACAAAGTCCAATTGACTCAGAAATTGAAGGCGCACGAACATCCGCCTCGTTATCGCTTTTTGGGCCTTCGAGCAGCTTAAATTGGACGGACAAAGAATTTGGGCGAAAAATTATCTTTTCTTTTAACAAAAAAGTGCAGCATTTGGGGCTCGGAAAACCCGCATGTTATTGCCAGAAGCCAATGCATCCACATAGAGTGGCAGGTTGGTGCGGATTGTGGAGTGATGGCATCATTTGACCATTTGTTCTCGAAAATGAAATTGGGAACAACGTTTCGGTCAACAGTGGACGTTACAGAGCCATTTTAATCGACTTTTTTCACTAAAATTGAAGAAATGGATTTGGAGGATCTCTGGTTCATGCAGGATGGTGCACCACCAAATTCCCAAATCGTGTTATCATCCGTTTTGACTATGTCAATTGGCCGCATCGGAGCTCCAATTTGACCCCTTTGGACTTTTTTATGTGAAAACGTGAAGTACCGATGTTATATGCCTACAATCTGGAAACGATTCAAGAACTTAAGGCCAATATCATCCAAGCAAAGCCACAGCCCAAAGCCAGCAACAAGTTGTTGGAAAATACATTTTGGCCCATGGTTAGGAGTTAACGTAAAAAATTCCAAAAAGGTCTGTTGATTGTTGAACTACCTGAATGAGTACGAAGAGGAAGAAAATGAGAAAATTCGATAAGTGGAGTGATTGAATTGAATTCAGTTGAAAGGACCTCAACTCAATCTCGAACAGCCTTTAACTGAAGAGCCCACGGTAGTACCTGGACGAAATGCAAATTAGAGTTAAGATCACTTCAACTTTCAATAGAATAGGAATGCCCATCAGTGTACCCTTGAGCGCAACTTCGGACGTAATGTTTAATTCAGAGATTCTTTCTTTCGCCGCACTACACGAATGTGGAATCAATATTTTCCTCCCTTTACGATATTCAGACATTCAAAGAAAGTATGCTTTGGTATCACCTTTTAAATCCTCCCCAACTCTCCTAAACACTCTGATTATTTTAAGGGCAGTCATAATCTTAAGTGCCTGAAAAATTATTAAAAAAAAACAAGAACTACTTGAATAGACTCACGAATCAATAACTTTGGCCTGTGAACTTCTGACATCCGACCAAAAGGTATTGTTTGCATCAGAACTTTTGCAAGCCAAGCTCTTACTGTCTTAAAATTAAAAATTAAAAAAAAATTTCATTAACGATTTTCAATTTGACTACTTTATCCATCTGGTCTTCTACTCTTCATTTGATTATCAGCTTGAAAAGGTTTGGATCTGGGCGTTTTTAGTATCGCATCTTATTCAAAAAGAACATATTCATTTCGAATAAAACGATATTTTAAAATGCCGTGCATATGACATTTTTTTAAAAAACAATTTTCCAATTTGCCTAACAAGTGGGCGTTAACTCCGGTGATGAAAGATTGCGTCAATCATTTCAAAAAAAAAAAAAATTTCGTGATGCAACATCAAGGGGCGTCAACAAGACCCAAGTCGGCGACAAAAATTCCACCAACTCATCATCGTTGTCAAAGAGGAAACATATTATTTTTGAGGAGGGCAAAATATATAATCTTAAACTGATATGATTCTCACAAGGCCTGTGTGTCTGTTTGGGGATCCAAATGACAAAAAAAGAACAAGTAGTATTTGCAATAGACCGTAACGCTGGGAGGTTGAAATGATGATGGTACCAGTTCACTTTCAAATCAGCAGCGTCTAATTTAGAGTAAAAAATAATTTTGATTTTAATTATTCGTCTTTGTTTCACACTTAAAAAAAAATACTGAAAAACTGTCTGATGTTTGATATGGGAATTTAATTTTCAGGAATTCAGGAATAACCCCAAGTCTTGAAGTGATGATGAAATCTATATATCAACATCCTCTTCATGGGAGTTAAAGGAATTCTTCGACTTGGTATCATTTTTGAAAGTATGTGCAAGGTTTTTTTGGGGATAATACTTTTTGTAGTGAGAAAAACACTGAAAGTTGTTCTGGATCTTGCAACTCTCTCACAGTGCATCCTGAGATTAACATTCGAGGAACTGTTTCACGATGTTTGCTTATTAGGGCCTCAATGGGCTGGATGTTGCTTTTCTTAAAACCATCATCTATCAATCGTGGCATGAAACTTACAAAATATCATTAGTATACATCAACCCAAATGACTTAGTGGCATTGGATGCCATGTCTTGAGTAATATCAGAATTGGCGACAAAAAAGAACTGGTGACAGAACATTCCCTTGCCTTAATCCATATGTTCGACGTGGAAAGAGTCATAGAACTTTAAATACATATTGTTCACAACGAAAAATCTTGCGTTACTATATAGAACTGCAAATCAAAATTCGTCACAAAGCTCACAAGCATGAGATAAGCCGATGATTGGAACTGGGACGTTTGATCGATGGACTTCACATAGGTTTTGTTTTTGTGAATGGAAACCTTCAAAAGACACTTGGTAATATTCGGTACCAAGTAATTTGGGATATTTTGACATGATATTTTTATGTGCACCCCCCCCTTGAATTCTAAGTCAGTGAAGTTAGCAATTTAGGGTGTAATAATTGGATAAGTGGTCGTAAATTTGTCGTGAAACAAACAAATTTGTCGAGCTTGATTTAAACCCAAATAAAAAAGATAGCATTACGAACCTTCAAAATAGCCTAAAATTAAATCAAAAACAGACAAAATTAAAGTGTGAACAATTATTGTAAATTTGTCTTAAAAATGTTGTGAAAGAAAAAAATGTAGATATGTCGTTTTTTTTTTTATTAACCCCCTGGTAGCTTGACAGTCAAGTAAGTATCTATTACCATTCCCAAAATAGGGAAAAATAAACTCAAAAAATAAATAAGTGAATAGTTGTAGTAAATTTGTCGTAAATATGTCGTAAAAGAGTCCTTTTATTCAAAAAAAAAAAAATCACTTAAAAAGCATAAACCACCGATAGCAATTCTAAGTGATTTTTTGGTAGAATTAAATTTGGTGGTGCAAAAACTCGAAGAGAACCAGGACCTAGTGACTTACAACTGTCAAGCATTTCTGTGTGCATGTTACCAGGAAGAAGAAGTCTTTGAAAAATGTGTTTACCAAGTAATTGCAAGCAAAAAATTGTAGATTTAAAAATCTTGGATGTATACAGGGTGTCCGGCAATTCGTCTGTCATACTTTGGGATGTGATTCCTGGTCATATTCTAAGAAAACAATTGTTCTCCAGTAAAGTTTTTTTTTTTGTTTGATAAAAATATTAACCATGCTTATACATAATATTTTTCAACAAAATCATTTTTGCCTTTTTCAAGAAAAATAAGATGTTGCACAACAGGTAGGGATAGTGTGGAAATTAAGAAAAAATTTCAATTTCTCCACTAGCGAATCACCGAAGAACCTTAACCTTGAATCGCTTTAGCGGCTTAAGCTAAAAGTCCAGGTACATACAGTACATACAGACAGACACATGGATTTGCGGACCCACTTTTTTCGTCTCTTCTGTCATCGTAATGTCAAGATTGATCAAAATCTCAAGTTAGATGATTTTCCAAACGCAAAACTTGTGCGTAAAAATTACAACAATTATTCCTATTACTACGTAGATCCTTAAAATGTTGAACTGGTAATGCTAACTTCAAGGACATTTTAATTCTAAACTTAAATCACTCGAGAATGGTACTTACTAGCTATTTGTTTCGAAAGAACTGTCCTATCATCAGAAGTGCTTCTCATCTTAAGGAATGGTTGTTAGTTGAAGGTCACTCGGCCCAGGTTCCCCAGGTCTTATTCGGTCTAAGATTTATTTAAATTATTTATTAAAGCACCAGAATTTCCAATCCTTTTTTAGCCTAAAACAACACGTTGAAGAAGGATCTGCTTTCAGAGGCACCGCTTATTCCCCAAAGATATGGAAACCAGTTGTAGTTTTTGGGAAAGAATGATCGTAGACTGGCTATCGGTACTATTGTAGGTCTCGACTTGCCGTTCCATTCTGATACCATGTGTTTTTTCGATGGAAACAAGGCGCACAAATTGCACTACCGTCTGCGACTTTCTGACTTTCAAAATAACAAATTACTACTTTGGGTCTTTCCTTCATACATTTTCCAAAATCTACTGAAACAAAAAAATTATTTAATACTTAGACACTCGCCACCCTGTATGACAACTATCGGGTTATTTAATTGGCGCTGGTAGATTTTGGCGGCCATGTTGTTTCGGTGACAGCTGTCAAATCTATTGTATATTATGCAGTTACTGATTCCAAATCACTGATTGAACGGCGCGTCCAAATGATAAGACTTTATTATCAAAGTGAGTATTCGTTAGGGCAAACTTTACAGGCGTTGCGCTCAATTTACGACTGACGTGGTGGGCCTTCACACTCAAATCTTCAATGTTTGGTGGCCAAATTTTGAGACGACCGCTTTGGTAATCAATCAGTAAACATTCGTACGTCAAGGAACGCCAGATTGACCACTATCCGTGAAAGTGTACGGTATAACCCAAGGTAGTCGATTCCTCGACTTGAACTTGGCGCATTTTGCGTCAGTACTTGTCCGACTGACCCAAGAGCTCCGTTTGTTCGCTGACTGGGCTCCGGAGTGTTTGAAAGAGGACCACAATTTCGATCCAAAAAT
Organism: Philhelius festivus; assembly: GCA_963931855.1. NCBI lineage: Eukaryota > Metazoa > Arthropoda > Insecta > Diptera > Syrphidae > Philhelius > Philhelius festivus. The sequence goes on along the minus strand of OZ007557.1, from coordinate 4,732,958 downwards.
TGCCTTTAGAGACGAGAAGAATTTTGGGTGGAATAGCTGTGCCATATAGCACAATCCTCACTTAGTTCACCCCCTGCCAATACATCCTCAAAAAGTTACCGTTTGGTGTGGATATTGGCCCGATCGTCATTGTTCCCTACTTTCACTAAAACGACGTTGGTGAAGCGATCACCGTCAATGGCGAGCGTTAAAGAACGATGAGAACCAATTTCTTTATGGGCCCCAATTGAGCCATATGGAGCTAGAGGACATGTGGTCTCATCAAAACGACCCTACGTATCACACATCGGACGCCACGATTGACAATTTGCATGAACGATTTGAGTTTAAGGTTATCTCTCGCTGAGGTGACGTGAATTGGCCTCAAAGGATATGCGATTTGACCCCGCTAGACTTTTTCTTATGGGGTTTTCTTAGGTCGGAGGTCTATGCTAATTGGCCGATGCCTTTAAGGTGAAACTAACATCGTCCACCACTGAACTTTAGCCGGATCTATGCGAAAGATTTATTGAAAATTAGACCACTCATATTAGACCATGTCATATTACATACGTAATGGCATACATGGACATTTCAAATAAAAAAAAAAAGAATTTCGTTAATACCTCACACACACCTTGTTTTATTCAATTTCAACATCTTCTCGCCTTTATTGAAAACCTTTTATATAGCCCTTAACTCTTAGTATTTCAAAGTAATAAGCTTTTGAGCTGAATCAAATATCATTCATTACATTACATTACATTACATTTTACACTACTCTGTAGATAAATCTACAAAGTAGAGACACTGAAAAGCACTGGCAACTGAGGCCATCGGCTTTAGACAATACAACAGAGAGAGACACACAGAAAGAAAGAACAACAGAAGAAACACATGTCAACAGCACACGGTTGGTATTTGAACGGTCCCCCATCCAAGTACTAACCGCGCGCAATGATGCTTGATTTCGCTGATCGATGGGAAGCGATGCTTTCATCAAAGCCAAGGCCGTTGACAAATATCATTCAAACCTTTTCAATACTTCCATTTATTGTCTATGTCATCTGAAGTCCTCAAAGATAATTTACGTCGGCAATTACAAATAATTGCAAAGTCAAACATTTCAAATATAAATAAATTCCATTTGACAACATTCCAATGCAAAATCCGAACAAAGTCGGCACTATATCTACCTATACCTAACCCGATCTCTATGACGAATTCCTTTAATCTTCTATTCACACAACTTCGCCTGTACTTAAATATGTAGTGGAACAAAGACATTCACTTCACCTAATGAGACCAAAGGCAAACACTTGACGATTAATATTAAAATGGACTTTGTGAAAATTTACGATATTAAGGAAATACCTTCTGTATAAGTACAGGTGTATATAGGTATTTGCACAAATAAAGGACACAAGTCGTAAATTTAACTCCATCCATTGATTTGCCTAATCAGCAAACAGCTTAAACTTTCCACCTTTCCGTTTCAAATCAATGAAAACCAAACGGAGGAGGGAAGAAATTGCAACCCCCATTCCCAGAGTAGAGGGTGCTGCTGCTCCTGATTTTGTTTATTTAATTAGTCTGCTGCCAGGACCAAACTTCCTCGAGCGTAAAATACTTTTCAATTATTTTGAACAAAGCTAACAAAATAAAACAAAAAGTAAAGAAAAAAACACAACAACAACAGCAACAACTTACTGTGTAGGAAGGAGCAAACTTTTTGCACCAAGGATTAATTATCTCCCCTAAGAAATCTGGTTGTGTGCTCGGCACGCCTTCCGTTTTTACTCACAAGACACCAGCTAGGCACTTGAAACAGGACATTTTCCGGTATTGAAATTCTTCGAATTTTAAGTCCTTAAGTCGCTTTGTTTTTGTGTTCTCTTCTTTTTTGCTCGTCTAGCGCCGCACCGGCGATAAAGGCAAAACCATTTAAGACTCTTGACATATTCCGTTTCCAATTGCCTGGATGGTCTGATTATATTATCTTAAGCCGCCCAAGGACCAATTGTAAGTCTACCGAGAGTCCTATCTGGCTTGCCTTCTTCCAAGGATTATTAATTATCGCTTTCATATTCAATCATCCGTCATTTGTGATCGGAGAGCTAAGTGTGCCAGGAATAATTGTAATTAAGTTAACCAACATCATCAAGATTCAGCGCCAGAGTGGGAGAGGGGGAATACGAGTAGGTTTACAATAATTTCGAATTCATATACATATATCCTGCGAATGAATGATGGATATTAGAACATCCTCTCGAGAAAACGAATTTCCAATTCGAATCCTTGTTAGAAATTTCATACACTTCAGTCCGCCGTGAATTAAAAGAGAGTAAGTGCTCTTTCATCGTCATCGGTTTAACAAGGGATGTCAGGAACATGATAATAATTTTAGCGTAGGTATTTACAAAATGTTATCCATGTTAGACGAACATGTCTCGACTGAAATTAGGCAAGGCACCCGGGGCCAATTGGGTTTTGCCTTTTTTGACACGTGCCACACAAAGCAGATAGAGAAGTGCGTATTATTCGCGATTTTGATCGATTTGATTTTAGGCTTTCAGTGAAATTCTATGATTTTTTTCTATTTTTGCTATGACAGGGGTTATTAGTGTCGTTGTTGTGCAAGCTCAAAGTTAGCGTAGGGTAAAATTGAAGAGGACATGAGTGATTGAGTTTGAGGCGAACAGGTCTTTTATGCGAAATAAAAAAAAAGTAATGGTGGATTTGAGTTAAGGCAGATAATGCTCTTTGCGAAATTCTTAATTAAGATTGAATGTTGTAGGTTTTGGGATAAATTTTGAAGTAGCATGACTGATTGAATGTGACAGCTTGCTGGTATCGTAGTTTTTGACGAGTATTTCAAATTTATTTTTTGCATTATAAGAGAAATCAATCATAATTAAGGTTTTGCAGAATAAAATGGGTTGAAGGGGTATAATGGCTAACTAAGTGATAACATAGTATTTTATTTAAGCTAAAATAGAACCGGTGTTGATAAATCAAACGTTAATTTAGTTAAATACGTTTAGAAATAGAGATAGATTCATCTAAAAATAAAACATAGAAAACATAGAATATTAAAAACATTGAGAAAACACAAAAAATTAATTGGAGAGTTAGATTTTAATGAAGAAAACGTTTGGGCAATGCGGTTTTTGCGAAAAATTTTAAATTTCACTTAAATATCAAAATAGAAAAGTAAACATAGAACGAAACTTTAATTTTATGTATGTATGCTTCAACATGATTACTAAAAATAAGCATTTAATAAGTTCACATTAGTTCACAAAATAGACATAAAAAAAAACATAGAAAACCTTAAAAAATAAACAAAATAAACACAATGGGGGAACATAAACTTCATTTGAGAAAGAAGTCAGACCTCACAGAACTTTTAAGGTGAATTTAAATACAAATTCGATTTTTCACTTAAATAATTGTTTAACTAGATACAATGACCAAAACCTAGCTAGTTCTGTTAAGTTAAATTATCTCTCAGCTTGAGATGAATCAGTACTAAAAATAAATATAGAAAACATAGAAAAACTGAGAAATATAGAAAAAACTTAACTTCTTATCAATAAAACGGTTTCTTTAATTTTACTAATTCAACAAAGAAAAAGAGACGTAGCAAGCCTGGAAAACTGAAAAAACATAGAAAATAGAATATGGAAAAACCATTTCCCCAAATTGTATAACGGCTATGACAAAGAGGATTCCACTACAAGGGAGAAGGTACTTTTTGACTTAGGTAACTCAGACGAATAATACTACCCACCCATCTGGACAAAAATAGTTAGGTATATCAAATCTTAAGCCGGAATGTTGAAAGGGGAAAGGCGATAACTGGGTTGAATAGAAGCTCAGCATTGTTTACCCGATCCTCAAGAAAGGAGACCCTATGATCTACATCAACTACACAGACAAGGCATCACTCCCCACGAATTATATAGAGCAATGTCTGGTTGTGGAATCCCTGGTCTGTTTGTGCAGGATGAAAATGAAGAAGTCGGAAAAGATCTCACTGATCCCCTTCATGTAAAAAATGTTTTAGACAAGACTATGCCCTGTTATCCGTCGTCTTCATAATTTTTATGGAAAGAATATTGAAGTCATTGAAGGCAAGACCAAGTATATGCTTTGATCAAGAAAGGACTTATACCACCCACGCACGTCTAGGACATAACGTCACCAAAGATAGCATCAACTTTGGGGTGGTAAAGGATTTTGCCTACCCAAGGCACCATTATTAATTTAGACAGTATGCCTTAGACTAAGAAGACAATTGAGACTAGAAAAGTCCTCTATCGAGCATCCAAAGTGTCCCTTTATAAGACTCTTATCATCTCGGTCCTTGCATATGGTGCAGAGGCATGTATGTACCTAGCCGAAGGTGGGTGAGAAGGCCTAAGGATGTTTCGAGAGATATCCCGTCTGTATAGATATAGAGTGGAGAAGAAGATATAACCACGAATTAAAGTCCAACGACTGAGATGGCTGTTTGCTATAGGCCCCAAATGTTCGGTCCGGGAAAATCTTTGCATCCTATTTCGAGGAACAGCACAGTAGAGGAAGACCGCGTCACAGTTTGCACACGCAGGTGGTAGAGGACCTCGACCAACCTAGCATGTTAAACTGGAAGCAGCTAGCTAGAGACCGAGCTATTTTCAGAAACTTGTTATAATTGAGACCCTGACTGTAGCGGAACCCTAAGTAAGTAAGAAATAATTTCAAAATAATATTTTGCTTAAATTTGGAATGCAACATTACAAACTCAACTCCACTTAACTTCAACTCGAATATAATAGAAAGATGTTCCGGTTTATAAAACTGGAACAAAATCTCTTAAGCTAAGAAAATTGACGTGCGGTAAAAGTAGTTTCAAGCTATGAAGAATAATAGTCAAAGCGCACACTTATCTTGTCTAAGCCCTTTTGTCTTAGGTCAACTTGTGCATAGTTAACCAAAATTAAACCATGAACCCTTCAACTTTAATTTAGTTTCAATTAGAACTCTCCAGATGAGTGTTCCACCCAAATAACTTTGAATACCAAGCTTTAGCTTCTTTCATATTTCTTCTGATTTTTTTTTTTTTAAAGATTTTCCTCTGAACATCAGTTGGGACCGATGCAAACCACTTTAATAGGATTTTTGTCCCTCTCGTGACACTTCCATGAACCACGGCAAAAGGAAATCCACTTGTCCCCATATGCTGCAATTAAATAAAAACCATTTCATTATCCTTCGTTGAATTTACAACCCCAAGGATGAGTAATTCCACTCGCAAAGACTCCATTCGACCGCACTAATTTAATGTCCTCCTCCCTCACCCATTAAGGAATCCCATATTTCCTCACCCAGCCACTGCCCTATTCGTCAGTTAATAAAATCCACACTTTGCGGGAGAAATTAATTTCCTAGCCCAACAACAAAAACCAAACCCTCTCATCTCGATAGAAGGTCAATGTTTAAGTGCTATCCTGCTGGCTCCATTCTATGATGAATTCCAGGAAAACAAAAAAAAAAAAAAACACAAGAATTCTATATAGAAGCGGTTTAATGTTATTCCATTAGCGAAATGCAGTCAAATCACTTATTCCACTATAGAAGTTTACTTCCTTGTCCTGGCATTTGTTGTACAGTTAGGTTTGAGATTGTATCTATAGCAAAGTATATTTCTATCTTTTTTCCCCTCGGTTCCATTAATGTCCTTCTAATCGTATTAAATGGAAAAATCATATCACAAGCAGGAAATGTACACAAAAATTAATTACAATTACACTGACCGTTAAGCGGATGACAAAAGGCGAAAAAGGATATTAAAGCAAAATTAGAAAGAAATGTCCTTTTAGAGGAGCATGATGTCTCGGTCTGCCCGCACACGGTCCTTATAATAATCACTATGGCAATTTAAAATATCGGAACTAATGGAAGATCATTATGCGATGGAAATTCTTATGGGATAGCCATTTTGAATAGAAAAAGACATTTTCGATAACCGTTATCTACGTATGGAGACATTTTTGTTGTTGTCTGCATTGGTGGTCTGTTCGTTGAAAGCGTGAAACATATGTTACCAAGGGGAGATTAAAATAAAACAGAAATTAGCATTTTCAACACGAATGTCCTTATAGACCTACCTTTTTTTTGGTTGACCTAGCACACACGAATACCGCATTGTCCTGTTTTTTTTTTTCATTTCGAATTGCGTGATAGTTTTTCCTGGCATGGCACCACCTAATCCGGTTAGCCAAAATTAAATACCTAATTCAATAAAAATTCGAGGATAATAGAGGAATAAACTCTCTATACAACACGCATCACTTCCACTCGATAAACTTACAAATAAGGATACAAAAAAATATATAAAATAAAATCGTCCTCACATGCAACGCCACCATAACTACTCGTATCGCATAAAAAAGAAGAAAAACACTTTTGACATGGAAAATACATTTTCCTCGGCGTTTAACCTTTTGTTGTTGAGTGCAATTGACAATCTATTGCAAAAAATAAAGGACACACATCAGTTTGGCGTTTTTTTTTTGTTGTTGCTGTTTTTGAACACCAAACTGATCACTGTTACTTTTTGTGTGATTGGAAATAATTTAATTCCCTTGGATGAAGTTGCAACATATGCGTTGAAAATCAAGGATTCCACGACCCTTGGCATAAAACATTTCAATGTTAGTCACGCATTTTACCGCGAAATAGGATTAAGTACTTAAGCGCGGGGCCCATCCATCGAACACATAATCACATAGAGAGCCACATCACGCACATATGTTGAGTATTAACGGTCGGTGCAGCGCGGGGCTATGGCGGCGAATCAGGATAAAGAAAAGCGCGGTGGTTGGTGGTTGCTGACGAAATGTTCTTAAAGATAAAATATCAGAGAATCCGCTTTTTACATTCATGATTTAGTGTCCTTGTAAGTTGAATAGTTTAGGGGTTATGTATTGGATTCAAAATTATTCGTAAAGTAAGGAAAAATGTTGGATAATTTAAGGAATACCGTCTAACTCAAAAACTGAGGATACTTCGTGTTGTTAAATTGATTATGCGAGAAGTTAGAAATTCCATAGTTTTTGTTTTAAAGTTTAAGTTTACAAGGATTCTATTTAATAATAGGCCTATGTATTTTCCGATGGTACTCTAAAGTCAGGAAAATCCTGCTATTTATTTACTATATGTATGTGTTTATGGAAAGGAAGGACTGCGTTTTCAAGGCTCTCTAATATATATAAAGTATCTCTTTCAAGAATAGAGGGGTAATATCCGAGAACAAATCAGGAAACTTACCTATTTAAACGCTTGAAAATGAAAAAGAACATTCCGAAAAGAGCTAAGCAATGAAATCCATTAACGTGGAAACAGTAGGTCATATAGCTGAGGCGGTGTCTTAAAACTTGCGGACAGAGATAGAGAAGAAAAGTCACTCCACTCATTATATCCCAGGAAAGCCTTAGATACAAAAACTAGGCCAAACTTCGACAAAAATCCAAGTAACGATTTCTTATTGAAATCATCTATTTTGGAATATGAGCCCAATGGTAACTGGTATCGAAAAATTTCTTAAACAAACCTTGTAGATCTGCGATTTTCTACCAAAAAGATTTCAACACTTTTCTTCCTGCGTCTCAACGATTAGAAGATATAGACATTTCAAAAAAAAAATCAAAAAAAGTTAATGAAATGAATTTCACGGGTTATGTTGACTTTGAGGGCACGACTTGATTCCATTTCTTGTAGGATTTTCTTAAGTCACAGTTTTGTGCCAATAAACGAGCTCAACCCTACGACTTAAGGCGTTTTTCTTTTTTAGTTTAGAACAGAACCTGAGTTGTCAAAAAAATTAATTGTGTTTCTTTTTTAGTTCAGAGTGTTCAGAGTTTCGAAAAAATGTGTTTCTTTTTTCGATCTGAGCATGTTCTGAGCGTGTTCAGAGTGTGCTCTATGAACTCAGAAAAAAATAACTGAGCAGACAGAGTAAAATGTTTAACACAAGCATTTGACAGATGGAAATTAAAAAAAAATGGCGACAGCTACATAAGTGTTCAGGTGTGTTTCAAAATATACTCAGAGCGCTCATAGCACACTTGGTTCAGAGAATGTTCGGAACATGCTCGACATGCTCGGACTCTGTTCAGAGCTCTATACTGAACTAAAAAAGAAACACGCCTTTAAATGAGTCAAATGATCCACGATCTCGCTTTCCATAAGTTAACTATTCAAATCACTAGTGCAGAATGTGTCATTCTGACACCAACTGTGTGGCACGTAGCGCCGTTCTGTTGGATTCAAATGTCGTTCACATTAATTTGGGCCAATACAACTGCTTATCATTGATCGTTAGCACTTCTATTGATGGCGATGACTATGCCAATAATTCCACCGAACAACCGAAAAAAAATTCTTAGCAACTTGTATTAAATAATTTTCCAATCAAAGTCTGTTTCATCATTATCATCATCATCGGCTCGACAACCGGGTTCCGGTCCTGGCCTCTTTCAACAAGTCTTTCCACCTATCCCGGTCTCGAACCGACGCCATTCAGTTGCGCACCCAAGGCTTCGGGCGTCCTGGTCTACGCCTCCACAGCGCAAGCATGGTCTACCACGCTGTCGTCTACCATAAAATGTACCACAAAGAACTTTCCGAGCAGGTTCTTCTTCGCTCATGCGAGCTAGGTGCCCTGCCCACCGGAGTCTACCGAGTACCGAGCTTAATTTTTGTCACGATATCAAGGTAGATTGCGTACAATTCATGATTGTACCGTCTCCGGAATCGTCCTTTGATTTCGATCAAAGAGCGAATAAATGTCTTCTCAAATTGTCTTCTTCTTGTGGCTCTAATCTCCCTTTATGTTAAATTTAGTTTAAAAAAACTTCAAAACAAAAGAAAATCGAGCAATTGGATCTGAGGACCATAGCTAAAATGGTTCTCTATTTGCACACATTTTGTGAAAAACAAAATAGACCGATAAACAAGCAGTTGTAGCAAGGAAATGCGCAAATAGCAAGCAAAAGATAATTGTTACCTGGTGGAAAAATTGTCCTCTTTATTTTCCACCAATATACATTTATTTTCAGGGGCCTTCTGACGCCTGCAAGAAAATGGAAATTTTTTTAAGAAAATGATTTTCATTTAAGCTGCTTGGAATCGGTTGGTAGAAGATTGCATTTCCTCTTTATTTCTGTCAATAAGCAAGTCACTAAGCCCTGATCTCTAAGAGTTGTTGCCACATCACCCTTGAGACAGAATTTAAAGAAATATCATTAAATTTAGCCCGTGAGGCTATAAATGAGCAAGTAGCTTAAAGTTTCAAATATTTATTTTTTTATTTATTCATTCAGTCAGAACTCGCTAGGTCACTAGGTCGTTAAAACCTCACTGATAAGCTTCAAAAAGTAATCTCTTTGCACAGTTGAAAAAAAGCTAAAAACCGACTTTTTTTACGACCATAGTTTAAGTGGGGGTGCAATAGGAAAACAAATTGGAAGAAATGTATATGATTTGTTCTCACTTTAGGAATAAAAGGTGTAGGGCAAAAATATGAAAAGAGCCTAGAAAACAGCAATTACAGTAGCTGATCGAAGATCAATTTTGAGATGTGCTTTGAATTCCTAGCATTCTGCGGCGAAAATTAGGTAGGAAATTAGCAGGTTATCAGGTATAAAAAGCTCTTCAATAGTTCGAAAAGTCATACAAGAAGTCTTAAACGCCTCACATTCAAAAAGAAAGCGCCTTGGATTTTTTTTTTTCAAAAATCTTTATGACTTGATGAATGGAAATTTCGAGATCGGATTTATTATTAATTTTGCGACGTAAGAAAAAAGAAAAGATGAGCGTTTTTTGGGCAGACATCATAGTCGAGCACGCTGTGTTATAGTATGGTGAACGATAAGCTACTATGAAACTATTGATCTCGAGTTCCAATCATGAAGAATGACGGCAAAAAAATACGAAGGAATATTGGAGTGAAATTTTCCAAAATTTCCCAATATATTCGGCCTCATAAACTAGACACATAGTCAAGAGTTAGATTAAGCATGATGTGAATTTGCTCAATGGCTACCAAATTACCCAGACCTAAATTTAATCGAAAATGTTTGGGGCTTATCAATATGGAAACACATAACCTATATGAAGGTTTTTATAATACAAACTCTATGTATATAATAATACTAATGAATGTTAGAAGACCTAGCAATATTTTTGGACTTGTTGAATTATTGAATAAATAGCTTTTTTTGGCTTTAGTCCACAAAAATTGGCGTTTCGGCACTAGAAAAATTTACAAAAATTACGTATTGAAAAGGCCTTCACAATCAACTGATGAGTCCAAGTGTGATCGCCGGGACGAATAGTCAATTTTTGTGGACAAAAGACATAGAATCTTCAAAGCATCTTTACGATTCGATGCCAAACCGCATTTGCGAAGTTCTCATCAATGAAAATGGTAGTACCAGTACTAAAATTGATAAAAACAATTGTTTTTTGTTGAAAAAGTTTTTTAATTTCATTTGACTTTTCACTTGAACACATGAACACTATGTCGAAAACTTTACAAGACGATTATTCGTAAAGAACATTTTTTCTTAATCCACTAGCTAACTAAATTCCAATCAACCGATTAAATAAATAAATAAACTTGGTGTAACAGCTTAAAGACAACGAGGACCAAGTGAATTACAATTCTTAACCAATCATGCATGTGCATGTTATCAGAAAAGTGGGGAAAAGGGGGTCCGAACGGCTAAAACGACCAGCAATTTTCAGGACAAGAGATAATCCTTGAGGATTTCTCACTTTCTCGCAAGAGGCAGTTTATCTCGGAAAAAAACATTTTTTCAGAGACTGAGAGTCGAAACCAAGACTCACTGCATGACAGCCCAATGCACTTATTAAACACAAGAGGGTATTATTCAATCAATTCTCATTAAAAAAAAAATTAAATTACAAGTTCGCTAACCAGTTTCGAAAAAAAGGTATTTTACATTTGAAAAATATGGTACCTTTTCTGCTGAAGACCGGTGTATGTTTCTACGCGACACACAAGTCCACAACTAAATGAGACAAGTGTAGATCTGGGTTAAGCAACTTCGACTCTACGTTTTCTGTTATATTTTTATAAAATTTGAGCAAGTCCCTACAACCCCTACAACTGATTTTTTCAATTTCACTTAATTTTGTATTCCTTCGGCTTAAGTCGTTATAAAAATTTAAAAAAAAATATAAAACAAAATTCCCTAAACATGCAATTTGTTGAAATGTTCCCTAAGCCATGAAAAATCTATTGTTTATCTTTAATAGGATTTCAGTTTATCCGCTTTCTATAAATTCGCTTAATATTAAAAAAAAATAAAGATTTTATAATGTCAAACTGAGGTTTATTCATGAAGGAATACTCGTGAGCTGATGGCTTAATCTGATGTTTGTTATGTTATGTCGAAAACATTGGCCTGTATCTGCACCTTTTTACCATCGTGGTTTGGACTAATTTTTGAGGATTTTTTTTTCGCTGAGTGGTTTGAGGTTTATGCTAATGAAGTTTTTAGATGATAAATACGGCTTTTGTGTTCAATTTATTCCCGATGTTAGTAAAAGTGTAGTCCTCCTTGACATGATGGTTAAGACGTTGGACTGTCATGTAGAATCTTGGGTTCGATTCTCAGCAAAAAAGCTTTTCAGCGGTATACTGGATCTTGCGAGGAATCGACATATCCTCCAAAAGTATCTCTTGTCATGAAAACTGCTGCTAATTAGCCGTTTAGAATCGCAAGAAAATTGAAGTTCCCCTTCATTTCTCCAAACACGCACGCAGAAATGCTTGAGAGCTGTAAGTGACTAGGCTTAGGCTCTCTATGAGCCGTCATGTACAGGACCATGGTCCTGCCAGAACTCACATATTTATCCGAGACCTGGGTGCTTAGCAAAAGGCACTCCGACCTCTTAGCTGCGTTCGAGAGATGGGCAGGGCTCGCATGAGCGAAGAGGAACCTGCTCGGAAAGTTCTTTGTGGTACATTCTATGGTAGACGACAGCGTGGTAGACCTTGCTTGCGCTGAAGAGATGGCGTAGACGAGGACGCCCGAAGCCTTGGGGTGCGAAACTTGATGGCTTCAGCTCGATACCGGGATAGGTGGAGAGACTTGTTAAAAGAGACCAGGACCGGAACCCAGTTGTCGAGACGATGATGATGATGATGAGCCGTCATGTACTCAAATTTTAGTTAGTAAAACTAATTTTCTAATTTGTCTCTACGGTTTGTAGGCTATTCGCAACTTTCTCAAGAGCAGTTTTATTAGGTATGTAGATAGCTATGGGAAGTTTAAATATATTTTTGAACTCTAAGTTCACATTCTAAATTTTGTTTATGAAAATGTGAATATTTTTTGACGAGTTCTGAATTATCAATAAAACTACTCTTTTTTTTAATTTTACGCGCACTGAAGGGATAGTTATTACAGCCTAGAACCCCAAAGAGATCATATAGATTCATCAACTAACAACATTTCGTTTTTGGCGTTGACGAAATTTTGGGGTAGCAGTTACCACTTATTGTTTAGTCATTCGCAAAGTGAATCTATTTACTTGGGGAACGAATGAATTTTTGAAGAACCTGTCAGTACTTCAGTAGTGAGCACAGTGCGAGAGTTTTAGGAAAGTTGGGAGGATTAAAAAAGAAGACACCACTGTACATTGGTTGGGATGGAAATATTGATCCAGGCAAAGCATTCCACATTCGTGTAGTGCGGCTACAGAAAGAATTTCCAAATTTAATAGTACGTTAGAAGTTGGGCTCAAGGACATTCTCTGAATGATGGACATTCTCTGAAACCCGAGTATTACGGTCGAATACTTTTTGAGCAGGAAGGGAACTGACTATTTCATTAGAACACTGTTTATACAAAATAACTTTTAAATAATGAAAGACAAGAAGCATTACGATGGCGGTGCTCGAGAAATTCAAATGTTTTTCATTTTTAAAGCTCTTTTTTGTAATCTATCCTAGATGCCCAATTGGCTTATTGGAGACCTGCCCAAATATGGGAATTGTACTCAGGCTAGGCGATTTTAGGCATTATTGATTACATCTAGATCAGAAGAGGTGACACATTTCTTGCATCTTCGAAGGAAACCTTTGTTTTTCTCTGTTTGTAGCCCAGTTCTGCCGTCGAGAATATATTTGAAACGAGAATGAAATATCAGAAAATCTTTATTTAAACAAATGGACTTAATGTATGATAACGATAATCTAATTAGTTAGGAACAATAGTACATAGATATCTACACATTTTTTTTCGCTTAAAATTTTAAACCATCGCACAAGAAGTCCCGGCATTTCCGCTGAAAAATAAAAGCAATAAATCAAAGGAAAATATTCTGCTTTTAAATTGTATCATTTATGTACCCTAATGACCGTTCATCTTATGGGGCTTGTCATGTTTTTTGCTTAAAAATAAATAATCGTCTACAAAATGTCCATAATTTTTCTTTTCTGTAAATTCGGATATGAATTTTTGTATAATTTTATTTTTATTTAATTTTTTAGCTGTCGAAGAAAAGGTTTCCTTAAGTCAATTTAAATTGAAATGTTAACTAAATGACTGACGACTGACATGAGGTGTTGACACCAGGTGACGAGGTGACCAAAGCATTTATCCTTCTCTTTCCGTGTGGATTTCCTTGGGGAGCAATTATTGGGCTTTTTTTAATTGCCTTTGCGTGGCTTGTATCGCCCCAAACACCAAAATGAGTATTGCTTTGAGTGAAGGCTTTAAAACCATTGCTTGCCAGCACTTTATTACTTGAAATGGGATTGTTCAGGAGCGAAATTATAAATTGAGAGGCCTCAAGCTCTTAATGTATAATTTAAGACACTATCGCTTGGACTCATATATCTTCGATTTCGGAAGAAAAACGACCCAACTCAACAAATGAAGTTTTGTTGTTACTTCGAAACTTAATGAAGATACGAAAAATATTCTACCAAATTACCAGGTTCTTCAAACACTTTATGAACTTAAATTTTTGTTGTGTAGTTGTGATATTTGTACAGATGAGATATTGTGATTCTTCCATTAGGGCCCTTATCTACTTTGGTTTATAAATACAAAAATCCTTCCCTGAAATTGTTAAGCAACAAATAACTAGCGACTACCACGCCCCTAGCAGACTAATTTATTGCTTTTAATTTCTCCAAATTTAGCCCAATAAACGGGCAAAGTGCTTGTCTGGTTGATGCAACAAAAGAAAGACTTGGTAATGTTCGCTGTCAAGTCTTCGAAGTCGTCTTTATCGTCTGCCCATAATTATCATTGTGAGCCACAAAATAACCAAGAATGTGAAGCTAGAGAGCTGTTGGATCGAGACGACCGACATCTGGCATCGCCTTCACTCTAAAATAGTACAAAACCGCCTACTTTTTTCGGTTTTCGAAATTTTTCTTTAAAATGTATCTTTTTGTTTTTTTAACATTTTTTAATCTGTAAATTATTGTTTTTTAATTTGAAGATGAAAAAAAAAAAAACGAAGACTAAATTGATGGCAGTGTGAACATGTGGAGCAAATGATTTTCATATAGAAAGTGGTGATGCTATATTCACACATATTTCCCTGAAACATTCGGATCGAAAATCTATTTTCGAATGGAAGACTGACTATAGGGTGTTGACAGTAGGTATGTGCAAAAGGGAGGCGTTCCCTTGGGGTCTAGAACATCATCCAATGGGACATAAATTGTTTTACTGACAAAAATGTTTTTGTTTAATTTTTATTTTTTTTGGAAAATTTCTTTCGAAAATAGATGAAGAAATGAACTTAATTTAAAGCTAACAGCGAATAGGTTGTCGGGAGGAAGGTACTTTAGACACCGAAAGGAGTGAAATATAGGTATTTTGTGTTGTGTTTTTTTTTCTTGTTTAAGAAATGGTGGAGAAACAGCAAATTTTAATTAATATCAACTGTGTGAAATTAAGCAAGTTTCTAAAGAATATTTTCGTAACTAATCTGTCAGGAAGGTCAATAGGTTTGATGAATACTGACAGCTTTTCTGATACGAATACGAAGAACCGCTTAGCTTGTCAGTGAATACTCAATTTGTAGGTATCTGCCATATTTTTAGACGCAATGATTTCTGAAAGTTTTATTTCTAGTTTGAGATTTTTTGGGACCTGGAAATGTCAAGTTAACAAGATACTAAAAAGATAAAATAGATTTTCGACAATTTTAATATAAATAAAACGTGAGAGATAGCATCATGCTAAATTAATTAAAATTCGCATAATCGTCTTTAACCAAAGATCGTACTAAAATATTTTTAACATCGTAAAATTTTGCGCACGTTTTCATTTTTTTTTTTAAATTTAGATTGGATTATTCTAGAAACCTGGTGTGAAAGTCTAATTCCGAGGCAGGATTTTAATTCAAGGCATTCATCTTAGGAATGGAACAGTTTGGAAAGAAAAAGTTAAAATTTGCAGATCGGTGTAATCAACTATCGAATCCCTAAGGTTCGATTACTAGGAACAAATAGCAGTGGGCACTCAATCCTTCCCATTGCGATTCTTAGACATTCTCCTTTCCTAGCTCGCGCAATGCTGAAACTGTTAAGGGTAGTCATAACCGCGGTATTTCGCGGAAAATGTGAAAAAATGTACAGAATTATAAGGCAGCTTTTACAAATAGATACTACCTGTACCTAGATACCTGAGTTTTAAGAGAGGTTTTTGTATTGGGCTACAACACTCCAGAAAATCTTCAGCTGTTTTCACACCCAAAACTTGCAAGTGTTTCCCTGTGAATCATGGAGATCTTCGTTAGGATAAGCGTCTATTGATAATTTTTTTTCTAAAAATTCAGGAAAGACCTCTTGATATGATTTAACCATTTAATTGCTACGACTTTACACAATTACAAAAACTTATAGGTATTTGTTTGTAGCTGTTGAAGAGGCAGATCCTTAATAAATGTATAGTCTCTGCAATTAGGTTCTAAAATCTTCATATTACCCAGTAATTAAAATTACATATCTACATAAATGTATTAATAAATTTTTTTTTTTGGTTTCATATTTTACATTGCTCAATACCAGGTATTTCTTTCAACATCCACTGTGACATTCATCAAATTTCAGTGAAATAATAAAAACTTTAACATTCCACAAAAATTCCTTGTTAAAAAAAATATTTTTAAAGTGCTTCGCCCCCTAGATCTGTTCTTAGCAATAATAAAACAAACCGAGTGGAAATGTGTTTTGGTTTTTTATTTCTTTGCCTTGCATTGTTTTGTATTCCACACATTCTTAACATATTACGTTGCTCAAGGCGGAGCCTTACTCTCTTTAAATGGAGAAGTAGGTATGCGAATGCGAAACACAAAAATCGAAGCGACCGTCTTTACCTTCGGTTTCGCATGCTCGCCTGGTAGCTAGGTTTCATTTCTTACTTGAAGACCACCAAAATCAAGAAAACTAAAAATTTAAAGAAAACACAAAATTCTCAAAATGGTGTAACTAAGGGCATCTAGTGGTTGACGCTGGAACCCTCAAAAAATCAGTTAAATTCAAAATAATATGACGTAATTTTAAAATGAATCACCAGGCGAGCATGCTGACGAAGTAGGTATTGCTTGTATATTTTTTGCTTGCCAAAATTGACTTTCGTTTATAAGCTCCACCTATACCAACACATATATGATTCTTTCGTACAAACTGAGTGGTATTGGTGTTGACTGGGTGATCAGTGATCATGGAGAACTTTAAGAAATGTTGGTGTTTATTGTTCTTTCCTTTCCTTCCATTAGTTTTTTCTATTCTTTGCATCACTCATGCCAGCATGCGCAATACAGGGATTGCGCACGCAAACTGAGTGTGTATGTATGGTGTTTGCTATTTTTTGCTTCAGAGTGGAGTCTTACGTTCTTCATTGATAGATTAAAGCCGCAATGGGGAGAGATAGAAGGGGAATTTGCGAAATTAAGCAAACACAAAAAGTCCTCTTCTTTCGCATGCTCGCCTGGTAATATGGCTTCATTTCTTGGTTATACCACCAGGCGAGCATGCATAAGTAATAGGGATCAAATGCTAGTTTCGTTATGAATCTTTTTCTATCCTCCTTTAGCAACTACAAACCAATATCGTTCTTTCCTTTGCTTACCTTCTCCACACATGCTAGAATGCCCAAACGAGTGATTGCGCAAGCAAACTGAGTCTTATTGGTGTTGGTGTTGACTGTGTACGAATAGCTTTTATTTTTCAGTGGCGATCGAGAACCTTAAGAAATGTTAGTGTTGATTGTTTTTTTTCGTTTCATACCTATTTCCTTTCTTTTTCATTTCTTTCTAACACACGCTTAGGCAACTTACATTTTTCGATAGGTGTATTAGGACACATTGGGAGGTTTAAGTAGAGACGTTTGCGAAATTCAAAATGTTAACAACCTACTCTATTCGCATGCTCGCCTGGTAGCTAGGTTTCATTTCTTACTTGAAGACCCCGAACCAAAATAAAAAAAAAAGAAAAACAAAAATTTAAGGAAACCACAAAATTCTCAAAATGGTGTAACTAAGGGCATCTAGAGGTGGACGCTGGAACCTTTAAAAAATCAGTTAAATTCAATATAATGTGACGTAATTTTCAAATGAAACACCAGGCGAGCATGTTCACGAAGTAGGGATTGATTGAATATTTTGTCTTGTAAATTGACATAAAGCTCCACCCATGCCAACACATATATGATTCTTTTGTTTCCTTATCTTCTTTCATGCAAATTGAGTGGTATTGGTGTTGACAGTGTACGATCAGGTGTTTATTGTTCTTTCTTACATCAAGTTTTTCTATTCTTTGCATCACTCTTGCCTGCATGCGCAATGCAGTGATTGCGCACGCAAACTGAGTTTGCATTGTATTGACTTATACAAATAGGTTTTGTTGCTTCAGTGGGATGTTCACTTTCTTTAGTTGAGTCGGAGTGGGAAGAGTTAGAACGGGGGAATTTGCGAAATTCGAGATGAAGAAAACACGAGGAACTCTTCTTCATTCGCATGCTCGCCTGGTAATTCGGTTTTATTTTTTGGTTGAAGGCGACATATGTGTGGATACGCAAACTGAGTGGCATTGATTGGTGTTGGTGTTTGACTGGTGTACGAATAGGTTTTATTTTTCAGTGATCATGGATCATGTTAGTGTTTATTGTTCTATTTTGTCCATACTTCGTGCTTGGCTACATCATGTTAGGTGCTTCTTACACATGCTTAAAATAAAATATTGCTCCGGTGTGAGTCTTACTTTCTCCTTAGTCGGAAGGGGGGAATTGGCAAAATTGAAAAATGAAGCAAACACAGAACTCTGCTACATTCGCATGCTTGCCTGGTAATATGATTTCATTTTATTTGTGAATCGTGAAGAGGACCAAAAATTGTAAAGACGGGACGCAAAATGACGTAATTTTAAAGTGAATCACCAGGCGAGCATGCGTAAGTAGTAGGGATAGGGATTAAAATGTTTGTTTACTTTTGGTTTTGCAACTTGCAAGACTTTAGTTGTTAAGCTCCGCCTTTAAATAACGGCAAAGACAGGTTTTATTTCTCAAAGAGTCATGATGGAGAAGTTTCAATATAAGAGCATTTGTTATTCTTTCATTTCCTTACTTTCTCTCGTTGCTGCTTCATCTCTATGGGGAAGACGTAGCTAGAAAGTTTTGGTGTGTGTTATTTTTTTTTTACATAAACAAAAGAATTGAGATCACTCTTCTCTCTGCTGATGTAGAAAATCCATGCAAAGAAATAAATAAGGGAACAAAAAACTACTAAAATTTCTTGCTCGTTTTACATTCTTGGTTTTTGTTGAGAACAGATCTAGGGGGTGAATGGAAGTCATTTTGCAAGTAGGTCCATTCCTCTGTTAATATTATGCCTCAGTCTAGTTAAAGGTTTAAAATGGGCATCATTTAACTTTCTCTTTCTCCTTATTGAATACCTAAGTAGTTTTCAACTGGAAAATTTATGAATGTTCGTGCACAATTTTTGTCTACCCACTCTTTTTTGCGAAGTGAATGAAAAATATATTTGAAAGCATATTTCAATATTTCTGCAAGTTCGGATATTCCAATGTAATCGATAAAAAACCACTATTGTGAAGCGTTTTTAGCTTAAAGAACTCGTTTTGTAGAAAGGAGTCCATATAACAGATCAATATTCTAAGACATATCGAACAAACGCAATGAAGTCTGAGGATCAGTAAATTCCTTTGAAATTCTAGATTTGTATGATTTCAATATTTTCCTCACAAGAAAAAAGATCATGTAAGTAGGTTCCTAGGTATTTCTTCCGTTTTTCGGGAATCATGCGGGAATTCAGAAGAAGCATTATTGAATATTTTTTTCTCTTAAACCCTTAGTCCTTGAGAAAAGGATTTTTTACAACAAAAAAATATGTTTTGAAATGCTTGTAGATACGAGTATAATGAGCTCGTCTCGAAATATTAACGAAGATTATTTTTCAAAATGGCGGCTTATCATCGATTGCAATCATGCAGCAATTTCTTTTGCCCACAAAGGACATAAAATGCAATTTTCTTCCCATTCGATTTGGCCCTGTCATATGTCTCGTACAACTGAAAATTATTCCGACACAAAAGAGTACACTTATCCATTATGCATAATATGGCCAGGACTTTATTAAAAGTATATTAATTTCCCTTTGTTCGCCCGACATTGGAAAGCCATTATCAATAACCATGGCCTTAATGCGGATTCTTGCATCGAGCATTTTGTATGCTACAAGACCTCGAAAATGTATTTTAAAAAAATTGCTTTTCATCTCGAAGTCTCTCGCCTCTTAAACCAATCAAATTACTCTTCATCGTTAAATTAATGTTCCTTTATATGCACAAAATCAGCAACAACAATTTTTCAGTGTGCGTTGCACAAAACATCGAAATGATTTCCAATTACCTCACACATAATCTCAAGGGTAAAATAAACAGCGCAGAATTTACTTCGTTTATTTATTACGAAAGTTAATTAAATGCATCCTGCTGCTGCTGCTGATGTTGTTGTTTTAGTATGTTGTTGCGTCGCGTGTCCTTGATAGGTATTTCTTTTTTTTTTTTTTTCATTGTTTTTATTTAAGTGCAGATATTGGTTAAATTCTCATCTGAGGTTCTTTGTGTCCTGCGATGCTGTATGACTTTTAAATATGTATATTTTCAACTTTTGAATAAATAAGTAATAATCAGGATGAGAATGTCCTTGCGGCGAGAACGAAACGATTTTGTGCATATCCTTAAATCACCATTAATGTATACCCTGGTCGTTCATTATAAAATTTGGGGCGCCATTTTTCAATTCTCAAGGCATTTCTAGTCCTTATTATGGCACACACAATAAAAACCACTGAGAAGCAAAAGGATTATAGTTGAACACAATAAAACAGCGTGTAAGTGGCAATTTTTCTCAATCCTCCGCGACTATGATGAATCTTTTTAAATACGCATTTAAGTTGCATCCATAAGCACACATTTCATTATGTCATCTCGTTGCGAAAAACATTTTTTGCAATATCCTTGTGGGCTTATTGTGTGCTCTGAGGTCCTTGGAGAACTGCATACAATACACGCGGCACACTTCTGCAATAAATTATCATGGAATTCTGTACATGTCCTGGCTGGAAAACAGTGCAATCACAATTTGAAAACCCATGAAGCAACAATTGTCGAATGTCCTTTTTTGCTACTTCCATTTCTGAGATATTTAATTTTATTCTATGCTCATCTCGATGGTTTGGACTGGAGTGGGAAAGGCACTTGCAGCCAATTTCTGGCCATTTAATCAACAAAAAAGGATACGACAGGATTCTAGATTTTTTTTTTCATATTCCAGCAGAAGGCAAATGCTATGGACGACAATGGGAGAGGTAATTTCACTGCGACCCCTAGGATGATTGTGACGCGTGTCATTACCACGACGACGATGACGCCACCATCATCGTCCTGTGACGACACGGGTCGTAACGCAGGATGTTTGCCAAATTCGCAATATGTGCGTGTGGTATATAGGAAGTGGATTTGTGACTGTGATGCCTTTTGACTGGCAGCCACCTTGCAGTGTAAAGGAAAACTGTAGAAAAAAAAAATCGCACTTTTACAGAGGGCTAACTGATGAGGGTCCTTTGGCATGGGAATACAATTTATGTATAAACAACAACTGCAGTTACTTTCATTAAAAATTCTGAACAGGTTCATTTGGTTCGTTGTCGTTGTCGCTGTGTTGTCGGGAGGAAGAAGATGAATAATGTTGCAGATGAAATGTTGCCATTTTTGTTAATCAAAAATAAGTTGATTGCGGCTTTGAGGCCGATGGGGCGCGCGAGAGGCAGTGTGCACGCATCAACGATTTGATTATTTCCGAGAGTTTATATTATATTATTTTTTGCTATTGTTGCCCGGGGTGGATGAATAACAAACAAAGGGTCAGGGTTTTTGAAATTTTATTGAATTAGCTAATTTTTTTTATGAAAGAAGAATAGCAAGAGAGTTTGCCCTTCAAAGCCTACTATCATAGAGACTTCGGGTGAAAATTAAATATTTATAGAAAATCTTTGGTTTGAAACTTTTCATTTTATATATTCCACATGAACTTTGCTTTTGTAAATAAAAGTTTTTGGGCATTACCTTAGCTATTCCATTTGTGGTATCATGCTCGAAAATTGGAAATAGAAATTGTGAAAGGTATTTATTTTGGATTTCACAAAGGGTAACTATAATACTGAAATTGAATATTTTATTAGCGGTTTATAATACTTAAGACACCATTCTACATTTAAAATATGACCTGACCGAAGTTGGGGAGCATATTAAACTTTGCTTACAAGGTTGCTCATCTTACAATTCTTCCTCCACAATTTTAGTATTTGAGGCACCTTCAGATAGGATAGGTCGCTCTCTTCTAACTGGTATTGCATGAGTTTTGATAACATTTTTCTATCATGTGGTCTGGTGTTTCATCATACATGTGGCACTGCTTACTACTCCAAGTATCTACCTAGGTATCTTCTAAGTTTGCAGTTTCCAATGAGAATACCTGTTATTATTCTTAGGCTGTTTCCTTTTAAGCTTATGCAGTTTGTGAAACGTTCTTGGTTATAATTGCCCAGTAGAAGGTTCGCCTACATTAGCTTTGGGAGTTCTTTCCAGGTTTTGAATCTTCTTGCTTCCAATAACGAACTCCAAGCTCGTTGTGGTTCCCTTCTGCTTGTGCGTTCCATCTTAGGAGACAGCTATCTTATCACTTTGGGCAGACACTACGAACATTTCTCCACATTGCTAAGTCATCTAAGCCGAAGAATTCGTATTAGCTTGAATATAGTACGCTGCTCCTGTGCAACTCGTTAAGTTCACCGTTTAATCTTATCCTCCATAACCACTCAGCGAAACCAGAACCTAACACCTTGCGAAAGGCTAGGAGCTTCCAAAGATATTTTCATCCACCGCTTTCTACCAGAGCGCTGTTTAATAGGACTGCTGTTATCAAAGTCACTTAAGTGCTTTGGTATAGGGACATACTCCTCAATAGCCTTCTTAGGTCAAAGAAACAGCGATTGGCAAGAGTGATTCTTCGCTTGATTTCTGAACTGATGTTACTGACAGATTTTATAGCTTTGACATCAAGGTGGGTAGGTATACGAAATTATATCTAGGTATCTATTGTGACGTTTTGCCTGGTTTTTCGATGTTTTGGGTCTTTATTCCTGTTGACAGCATGCATATCGTTTCTGTGGAGATGTTGCCTGCTTCAGTTTTCTGAATGGTGGAGTCGTCAATGTAACGCACAACCGACGACCTGGAGGCCCTTTGTTGTATCCCTTATGTAAGAGTGCCCAATTCTTATTGTCCAGAAGGTCTGATAATATCTATTATAACAGTTTATATAAGGTGTTCACAGAGTAGTTCGGCATAACCATAACTCTAAACAGGACCGTTGATCCGTTCTAGAGAATTGTTTCGTTGCCATCTATAATCGAGAGTGAGTTTATGGGAACACTCTTTCGTTGGGGAGTTAAACTGCACTCAGCCGACCATGCTACCCTTCTGAAGTATAGAAACTCCTCCCATAGTTCAAGGTTCCATCGTTGTTGACATCGCAAATCAACCGCCCTAACCCTAGGACAACGAATTGATTTTAATAAAGAGCAAGGACCTGAAGCATTTTCTCTGGTATACCCTTGGCATATATCCTTCACAGAACCCGAAAATTTGCTTAAAGCCAAACATTTCAATAATTAAAATAAATACCATCCTAACTGAAGTCAGCTTGTACCAGTATACAAAAAATTCCACATCCATCAACCATCACGAGTTCCATTACGGTTTGTATGTGATCCACATCCATAACAATGTTATCGAACCCCATAAACGTCCATTTATGGATAATTAAAAGATAAATAAAAATACCATCTCCCTCTTTTCTTTTAGTCTGTTCAATAATTTTTCTTAAGACTTACTCTCTGGTCTGGTCTTTCGGCCATAAAAGAAATCGCATCAGGAATACAAAAACCCTATTAAGTTCGCATAACTTCAGTAAATATTTTATACGACTATTTTCGAAAAAAAAAAACAATAATATCGAATCGAACATTCTCCCCATTTCTGACCCGAAATAATATGGTTAAGATGACAAAATTAATTATCTCTCCACTTCCTTATATCAATTTAATTACATCTCACCCGTAAAAAAAAAAAAAACAAAACAAAAACCCAAAAATAAAACGTTCAACATTTTTATTGAGTGAACTAGAATACCCAAAGAACCATACACTGGCAATTCTTCATGATGTGATATGTCCTTGCAAACAAGTCAACTGCAAAATATATTATAAAAGCCCCCAAAAAATATCCTATTTCTAGATTCCTTTCAAGACTTATATGTACGTTATACGGGACACACACAAAAAGCCACCCACAACATCAGAGTGAAAAACAAACCGCAACTCCTGATTGTATCCTTATAAATCAATTCAGGCGGCACAAAGAGAGTGAGAGAGAGAGCCGAATATCCTTTTAGTTTCACATCATGTGCTCTGAATTAAAAATTAGCCCACAAAAGGATGATTCCTTGTTGCTGTTTGCTGCTGCTAGCTCTGGCTTCGACTTGAATTGTAGTTGATGGAGTTGGAGTTGAATGCTGCTTCTTTGGTTTGCTCCTCTGTCTGAGACGGATACCAAAATTTATTGTGCAACCAAGGAAAAGCATTATTGCTATAGATCGTATATAGTATGTATTAGACGGTATTATCCTTAAGAGAAAATACAATGTGTGTTAGATTTTTTTGTTCGTTCCATCCACATTCTCCGATGGAAATCTGCCGAAAATCTTTTGTGGTGTATACGATCCTCTATTATCCTTTAAATTATATGGTTTTGAAATAAAATTACAATAAAACACATTGTGAGCTGCCACTTAGAAGTGATATGAATGCAATAAGGATAGATAAGACTGATAGCTACACTCAGCGAATAATAATGCAAAATAGCTTTTTTTTTTTAAATAAAAGTCAAGTTTTCACTTTCTATGAAATGAAAAATGAATACGTTCCACAATTTCTATCAGGTCATCTTAATCCAAATGAATCATTTTACTCAAACTAAAAAAGTTGGGGTAGCTTTGATTCGAAAATTAAAATGTGGAACGTAAACAAATATTGGATCCACACTATAATTTGTGTATAAAAATCTATTTTTCATCGAAATCTTTGTATTGATTTTAAATCAAAATTTATTTATATTAAATTCCTGTATCCAACGAAAAAATTACGTTCCACACAATTTCACTAAGTCATATCTAAATGCCACTGCGATGAAAAATACTTGAGTGAAATACTAAAGTGTGATATTATTTGTAAGTCCAGTTATATTGTTTGGAAAAGTCATAAGTTGTGGAACGTAAGGGTTTGAATTTGATTCTGTAAGGTCTTTAGCATATTGTTATTTGAACTAATTATCAGTAAGTATTTTTCATACGTGAAATAAGAAAGTATATGTTCCACAATTATGGTCGTTTAATACTTATTTTAACACTTAGTACGTACAAATTGTGGCATTGAATCCAAGTGTGATGTGTGGAATGTAAACTATTCCAATTTTTTGTTGTCGTTAAGATTTCGACACCAATTGTGTATCTCAACTTAACTGAAGTAAGGTAAGAAATAACACGATCCACAATTGTTTCACTCCCATTTTTATTTTTCACTTCAGAAATTGTGGATCGCAAGACAATGAAATTGGAATTGAATGTTCCCTCCATTTTTTGACTTTAAATGATTTAAATTTGAATGCTTGATTAAGCTAGTTCCCAAACCAAGCTAAAATTAAAATTTAATGTACAAAAGTAATTGACAAATTTACGTTCCACAAAGGTGAAAAGTAAAAATAATGTTGTCAATTTTTACTGTAGTATTGTACTTCCACTTAAAGCCTCTAAAGCCTTCTCTTGGATTGACAAATACATTCCACAATCTTAAAGTGGTCATATTTTCAATTTTAGATAATGGAAACAGGGTTTAAAGTGTTGATTTGGAAGCTGTGTTAAAAGTTAATATTTTCTTTTTGAAGATTTTGTATGAATATTTTTAGGGTCACTTAAAATTCGATTATACTTTTTTGATTTAACAATAGAAGCTGTGGAATGTATTCACTCAAACCATAATTTTCTTCTTTTTTTCCTGTTATCGTGACCTTTTTTATTATTATTGACCTAAAGCCCGCTTAAGGACCTATTATTCATAATTTTCTTCAACTTATAGCCGATGGAATTTTCTATCACATTACAATCGAAATTTTCTCTAAGTGTATTTTTATATTCAAGTTCAATCAAATGTAAAGGAGTAAAATTTTCCTTGAATAGAAGATTGAGACGTTTATTTTGGCTTTAGTGTATTTGGGCATCTGTTGCATTACATTATCCTTGGGTGGTGTATTGATGTGTGGTATTTTCTAATAGAATTAGCACACAAAATACCTCCATACCTAAATATACAATCTTATCTTTCTGCACATGGACTTGAAAGTCGATATTTGATCCTTATTTTGTGTTTTGTTATTTTTGATGCGCTCGCTCAAGGACGAAACACCATCATCAGTTTCACACACGAGCGCAAAGAGTAAAATTATAGTTAATGTGTATATATCCTTGTTGATGGTAATTTGAGCTGAATAAGGTTACTAAGGAAGGACTTCAGAACGAAACAGAAAAAAAAACAAGACAAATCATTAGGACATTATTTGCTATTTAAGGACGAGTTACTTACTGTTGATGTATTGAAAAATAATATTTTCTCTTTGTGTGATTCAAGATGCAGGATGAAATTGTAACCGACATCTAGTTGGATTTGGTTTTCCTATATTTTTTTTTTAAGTTGAGAAAATAAATACAGGATCAGATTTCATCCTGTTGAAAACAGGCGGAGTTTGTTCTCGAATTCATATAATAAATTATCGTGGAAAATAATGAGGCTGACGACAGACATACGCCTGGCCTAAGGAAGTCGTAAATCGACGGACTTGTTCCTGGAGCTACAAAGGTCATGAAGTGAGACATGTTTGTTTGGGAAACTATCTTCGGCTTGATTTCATTCGAAACATTGGGAGATAGACATCCAGGAAATGTATCGAATCCCAGTGGAAAGACTATAAAAGTGAACGTTTTAAATGACGGTTTTTTTTTCCAAGAAACTCTTTAGCTTAATCATATAGACATTCCAGATGGTGTGTGGACGTTTTTGGAAACAACAATATTGTAGTTGTACAGGTAGACAGATTTTCGGATTTGTTCAAATAGAATTTCGTTCTATGGCCTACTACATATTTGAAGTGAATACCTTCCACATACCAAAAACCTATAAAAAGGTGAAGTTTTGAAGATTTTTATTTTTTTATAATTTACGCGCCTAAAGGGATTATTACTACCCTTAAAATGTTTTAGCACAGTGCGAGCGTTTTAGGAAAGTGGGAGAGGATTTAAGAGGAGATACCGATGCACATTGGTTTTGAATGTCTAAACATTACAATGGAAGGGAAACATAGAGTCGGGTAAAGCATTCCACATTCGTGTGGTGCGGCTAAAGAAAGAATCTCTGAATTTAGCTGTACGTCCGAAATTGGGCTCAAGGGTAAACTGATGGGCATTCCTTGAAGCCCGTGTATTACTGTTAAATAGTTTAAGGGGAGGAATGCAGCTGCTATTTCACTAGAACAGTGATTTCAAAAATAACGGTAAAAAAAGAAGAGTAAACTGATTTGAAAAAAAAAAAGAAATTCAAAGAATTTTAAGCTTCCGGACTTGGATTTAAGGTTTTACTGGGGACTAGATGAAGGTAAATCTTGGACCTCCAATTTGACTCCTAATAAATAAAACACCTAAGATACGGGAAAAAAGTCGTTATGAGCTTTCCAAGTAGCATTGCCCCAAACTATAAAGCGAATACAACATTTGAGGTACACAGTTTGTAGTATAATCTTTCAAGCAAACAAATTGTTTTCCATATCTTAGCCAAAGCCGTCCGAACGAATAATAAAAAAAAATTTGTGGTGCAACACCTCGAAGAGAAACAGGACCTATAGTGAATAACAACTCTCAACCATTCCTGTGTGCCTGTTACCAGGAATGGACAGGAACTACAATTTTTCTGTCAATTCCGAACTACTAATGAGCAGCACTTTTCATGACAAGAGATACTCTCAGATGTTTTGTCAATTCCTCGCAAGAGGCAGTACACGAGTACACCCCTAAGCCTGGACCTTCTGCATGATAGTCCGATGCCCTAACCATTTTGCCAAGGGGTACTATACCAAATGAAGCTTTTACTAAGTCGATTTTTCTTTTAATATCTTTTTTGACTTCGAACTCGGTACAAGCGAAACCCCCAAGAGGTTGGAAATTAAAAAAAATTGAAAATCTAAAATTTTTTAAAATGAGATTAGGTTATCAATATTGGGGTACGGAAATTCAAAAATCGGCCTATTTAAGGGCTTCGAAACAACATGGCAAACATGAGTTAAGACACTTTTTAAATCAGAGGCTCAATCAATGAGTTAACTGCAAGTCTGAAATTAATTTCTTACTTCAGACCTCAGTTTTCGCTTCTGCCTCCACCATTGTTAATATTTGCTGGAGCTTAATTATCCTCCGACAGAGCAAGAGTCGGAATCGCCCACTCGGTCTAAATTAATGAGATTTTAGTCAACCAAACAGCTCAATTCAATATGAAAAATACAAACAATATCGCTGATAGTATACAACCCTGTGTTAGCCCGTTTTGGATTTCAAACATCTTCGACAGCCACTGCATGTTTAGAACACAACATTTGGATTAATATAGTTGGTTGCTTTGAAAGTGACAGTAAAATGAGCACGTTCTCGAAAGGCAAGTCGATTTTTTTTCGACACTGTTGAATGTCTTTAGAAAATGATGATTATCAGGTGAAGTGAAAATCGATATTGATGATACAAGAATAGTCAAAGAGAAATATAGAGTGTCAAGCTTCGAGGGTATTTTCAAACTAATCTAGCCCCTCTAGTTTTATAACTTTTTTCGGAAGTCTTGGACGTCTTACTTTTGTCTAGTCATCGTTCTAGGAACCCAAGTGGTCACTCACTTTATGGCTGCAGTAGTTCCACTGATATTTTCGGTCTCAACTTTAATCAGGAATTTGAAAATTCCGAAGTCATTGGTTAATGGACTCCCCTCTATATCCATTTTTTGGACTGATACACATCCGAAATTAGCATAGAAACTTCTGAATATTGTACCAAATATTAGTAACAACTGTGATTCTTTGATAAAGGTTACAATCAACACCAAAAATAAGGACACTAGCGTGGTATTATTCAACATTCTTTTCAAACTCGATTTTTGTTTTCTATTTCCTTACCAATTTTTTCCTATCCCTATTTTATATTCAATCTTCATCCATATTTGGGCTTTGTAGAATTTGAAACTTCTTTAATAACAAAAACAAATAACAACAAGCTAAAGTAAACATTAACCAATATAATCCTTTTGCCAAGAAAGCCAATAAAACTTTTCAACTTTCTTTTCAAATAATTTAATCAAACAAAAGGGACAATTTTTGTGTTTCGAATGCTTAAATTGACAGACAGCACCAAAGTCTCTACCATACTTCTGCTTTGTGTTGATATGTGTCTTCGTCTTGTATATCTTTAAAAATGGCAGAAGATGGAATCAACCTTTACTGAGATACCAATCAATATGTTGTCTGCTCGAAAGAGTCCTGCACACGCACGTTTCATTAACGAGTGCGTGCCGTATTTTTGTTTGCGTTTTCTTCTTCCATTTACATTTCTGAAATTAATCCTTGCAATTTGCCCAGAAAGTATACTACATTATTTGTTGAGATGGATTGAACACAGTATTTCGCCAGCGAAAAGAAAAATGTGTATCAACCCAACAACCGACCTTCCAATTCCAAAAAGGGTAAACATGAGATATTATCATTGACTAAGGCATTACACATAGAGAAGGGCATAGTAGAAGAGTCAATCAAATATTTGTTAGGATTTTTTTTCTAATATTCCTAAGTAAATATTGGATCAATGAATTCATCATTTTTCAAACCGGGTAGAATATATTTCACTTGCTGACGGAATTCTCAAAACATTCAACCGCAATTCGAGTTTCATGACGGTTTTGAGCTTTTTTTATTGCACTAGATCTCAAGTCCCGGTATCCCTAATGTCCTCTTTGCATTTATTATTAAACCTTTTTTTGGAAGGACTCCTTGTAAACTGGTGCTTTTAATTAAACAACAAAACAAAAAAAAAAAACACCACAGACACCAAAATAGTGCTTTGTCCACTTTTGTTGAATACGTGACGCTTGACCAGGACATGGACAAAACTTTTCCCAAGCAGCCATCTGTTGCCTCGCTCGACTAAAGTTGAATGGAGTAAAAAAAAAGTCCCTGTCTCTCTATGGTAGTTCTATGCTCACAAAAAAATTGTTTTTAATTTCATTACCGACCTCACAGTTTCCATACGAAATAAAAATCTGCCTGAGTATTTTTTCATCTCACTTTCTCTTTTCCACACTTTTGTTTGTGTGCTCAAAACCCTCTCTAACTGTTAAGTCATTAGTAAGGGAATGGCGCCCGGCACAGGAACAGAATATGTGCCTTGTTGCGATTTTTTTTTGGTCTTTTTGTTGTGATTTTGCAATTAGAAATTCAAAATTAATTTAACAACCGACGTTAGCTGAATTGTAAGTAAGTTCTCGATGTAGGCACTTCTTTTCCACGAGGATTAAATTGTATAGAATAGGAAATTTGCTAGCACGTACATATGATTTGACCGGAAGTCATTAGGGGTAGTATTTGATTTTAAATTCGTTTTAAATCGTTTTACGTGTTGAATGTTTTCTTAATGGAATTAAATAAAAATACAGTGTCTTCTTTGATGGCAAATAGCTAAACTAAGTTCGGTCAATTATTGGTATGAAATCAAAACATTACGACTTTATACATTGTTACATGGGCTCAGAAGTGTGAAATCTCAGATTAATGTATCCCTATTCCTCAGCTGTTCTGGAAACAACTTCGTTTTTGTATCTTGTTACAGGTGGTCAGAAGTGGGAAATACTAGGTATGAGTATCCCATAAAACTGTTTGTTTTTTCTTGAACCCACTGTGTAAAAATCGTGCAGCTGAAAATCAACTCCGGCAAAACAAAGATGATCAGCTTAGGAACCCAGTCATCTTCTCTCATAAATATTTCTCAACAACCGGTAGAGAAAGTACAGAGCTTAAAATACCTTGGAAGTATCATCTCTACCGAGGGTGGCACCGAACAGGACATCAGCAGTCAAATCGGGAAGGCAAAGGCTGCTTTCGGTATGCTTAGAAATATATGGAGGAATAACTCTCTAAGCTTAAGAACCAAGCTACGGCTGTTTCGATCCAACGTCGAATCCGTTTTATTTTACGGTCGCAACACTTGGAAAGTAACAGTATGCGTCACTAAGAAGCTGCAAACGTTCATTAATATATGTCTAGGAAACATCCTTAGGAAAACGGGTCAGGAACCTATTGACTCTATTATACGACGTCAATGGTGGCAGTGGATCGGACACATGCTTCGAAAAGGTGACAACTTTTCGAATCCGGAATCCTCAAGAAGGAAGAAGAGCTGGACGACCGAGAAGCTCTTGGAGAAGGACAGTCGAGGAGGATTCAGCCCAACTAGGCAAGAGTTGGAGGGAGTTGCGACTCATATCGAGGAACCAAACACGATGGCGAGCAGGCGTTGTGGATGTCCTATGACCCACTAGGGGCTCCCACAGACATAAAAGGTCTGAAGACCTAAGTAAGTAAGTAACTGTTACCTGGGGAAATATTCAAACGTGGATCGTATTGTTGTCAATTTAACAACAATTTTCTTGAGAAGATGTTTCAATATTTTTCAATTTTTGTTCTAGGCTTATAGCTGATTATCTAATGATCGCCATTGAAATGAAAAATTGGATAAATACGTTCCACAAATTTTCCCAATCCGCATGGTTAAAAATCCGAAGAAGTGAAAAGAACTTGAAAACATCAGTCAATAACTTGTTTTTGCTTCATTTTTAACGTAATGAATACATTCCACGATATTTTACAGCTCACTTCCTCAATTTTTGATCTTCAGATCAAACAAAGGCAGACGAAAATGAAGTGAAAATGACATTGTCAAGCTGTCGAATGCAAACCTAAACATTTCCCACCTTCTATGTATGTATGATTCCTGAATATTTAATGTTCCTTCTAATTTTATGATTGGATTTTAATGTTTAAATTTCATGTCAAAATTCATACAGCTCATCCTAGTCTTATCCTAATAATGTCTGTAAACTGACACCCCAATTCGAAGGTTTTGCCAAAATAATCCATCCAAGAACTCCAATGGGAAATTCAAAAATTCCCCTTCGATTCAGTTCTTTTTTTCAGGTCCGACGAAAAAAGGGGCTGTTGAATTCCCCAAGGTATTATGAACTTTAAACAAAACAACCCTCAGTTCATCTGTAATTACCAAATTAAAAGCACAAGTACTCCATTTTCAAATATAGCTTCTTGTCAAAATTGTGTCAGAAAAGAGCTGAGCAAAGTGAAATGCCAACTTCGCAACTTCCATAGTAATTTTTTGACAGCAATTCTGTCACAAATTGACATCACTCTTTATATAGTTTGGCTGAACAAGAATAACAACCAATAAGCATTTGTGTAATTCTGATTGACATGCTTCTGACACATTTTGTATTTCATTCTGCTTACTCCAATTCTTGTCTAATTTCTCCACAGAAACGTCTATCCATTCATTTCTCAATAGAACATTACAACTTTTGTGTCGAATTCCTCAGGGGCAATCCCAAAATGTGAAAATAGACCCAACTTAACCATCAGTCAGAGACTCTCTCATTGGCAACCGTGTTTCTGTTTTTTTTGTTGCGTCCGCACATCCCCTAGAGAAATATCATCTTTTGTGCTTCTCCGAGACACCGTATATAACAAGAGACCATCACCCTTTTTGCGAGATGTCAATGTCGATGTTTTAACGGTCCATCGGACACACTTGACACTCTGATGCGCCACACCAAATACAATAGTTGCGGTACGCAAAATAGAAAGACAAGGGTTCACATTTGTATAATGCTTCGACTTCATGGAACATGTGCGAATAAGGGTTCGAGAAGCGTCCCAAAACACACACAAACCCTTCTCAAAAAATTGGAAATTTCATTACTTTTGTGGGATTGCTTTGTAGTCTAGCGAACGAAAAGTTAGTTTGTTCTTTGAAGGATCATATAGTGTCTTGTGTTTCGCAGGGTTGTTTGTACCTTTAACCTATGCACACCTCTCTGGTGAGTCGTATTTTGAAAACTTTCGATTTTGTGCTTGACTGAGTGAGTAATGAAGTTCGAAAGAACTTTTTTTTTCAGTTTAAGGTGTGTGATAGGCTTTTTCCTAAGAAAACAGTAGAGTCTTGATAATTCTGACACACTTAATTTTATTTTTGGATCCAACACCCTTTATTAAGAACCTCAAAATTTACTTCATAAATCCTACCAAATACACCTCCTAGAAGGACACTTCCAGAACATGTTTTCCGACTTATTATTTGGGGAAGAGCTTAAATAGAAAATTATAACACTAGATTAATCCCGAATTCTATTTTCATTAAAAACACTTTTCTTCGGGACACATTCCGTTCCATAGAGTGTCCGATAAAACCGGGATTTTATGCATCCGGATTATCATGGCTCTCCTGTTTATATAAATATATGGGTCTTTGAATATTGGTTATTATAAGGTCTCTTAACAACTTCCTTCCAAGTTTATTTATATATGTTTTTTTTATTTTCCCCAACAGAAGTCCTTTAGGGCAAGGATTCGATTTGAATTTTGATTAGAGATTAAACAGCACAAAAAAAAATCCCTTCTCTAAAGAAAAGACGTACATTGTACATATCTATAAATTGCCCTGGGCAAGATTATGTCATCGTGCGCAAAAATTATAATCCTAGATCATTATTAGGGGTTATTACCCTTTTTGTTTGGTGTTGAGATAATATTTTTTGACACTTATAGAGCTACATGGGGATATTGATGACGGTGTGTTATTAAGGAGGATTAGTATAGTTGCAAGTCCTATAAACTGCCCTAGAGCAAAAAAGAGAGTGAGTAGTATAGTATACTGGTGGTATTTAATTTTTTATAGGGATGGGTGATGGTTGATGGACCGTCGTCATAAGTACTCGTATATAGCTTAGGGGTATGAAATTTTATGAGAAATTGATGAGACACTATAAAAATATAAATTGCGATAATCGATATAGCTGAACACATACCAACATAAGCCCCAGGATTAATGCATAGAAATTATTTTAAGAATTTATTGGAAACTGGAAGGAGGTGTCAAGAGTGTCACTTTGGGTTATTATTAAATTATTGTTAGAGAAAGAGGATGGCAATAAATTTTGTGGAGCACTAAGGGTTTACTTTCATCATGTGGGGAAGATGGAATTATTTGATATGCATCACATACTTCAAGTTGACATTAGAGAACTTCAAATCTTCTTTATGCGAGCGCTTACTTTCGGTCACGGGAAAGTAAAGTGTGATGGTACTCAAGGAACTCTTCAAAAACGCATGGTTACGTAAAATACCCAAAATTGATAGTGTAAACTTACCTAGATTTTTGGGATAAGCTGCAGGGTTTGAAACTGTCATACTGAATACACCTCTCCACTTCTACACTGTCTTGAATAATAATTAACACTGTGTGAAGACTTCATCAATATGCTGAAGACCGCTGAAATGGTCAAGTCGGAGTTTTGGCGAACTGGCTCTTTCTAGTAAATAAAAATTCTCCCAAGAAAATTTCTCGGCATAAAAAACAGCCTTTCATCTTAACCACTAGGGCTTGGTAGAATACTTTAGGCCCTCTCTGTTAATGTCGACAACGCGTTCTCGGAAATGATTCAAAATTACAAGTCACACTCGTGGTTCCGCACGAATCGCCAAAGTTTGCTTTATTTTTGTAAAGGAGACAAGATTGGAGGAAAACGCTGAAGAGCGAGTACTTCCATTTTTGAATAGGCTTTAGATTTTGGAGACCAATACTCATAAAATTTAAAAAAAATCGAAGCATTAAAAGTTTTTTTTTGGTTTGATGGTAGTTTGAGAGAAGTTCATCTGAAATCCTGAAAGGTAAACCCAAAAGTCATAAAACTATTAAAACACAGTTTGAGTTTAGCTAAATCTATAATTTATGCAATTCCCATTAAAAAAATAGTTGAAACGCTCGTTAAGCTCTAAAAAGTGAATCAACAAAATAAAAAATGTCTTGTAGTTATAAACCAAAAATGTTCGTGTTTGAAGGATTTGAATTTCCGGATTACGAGGGCGGTCCGATAACTACTAAGCCTCACCGCCCGATGGTGCCAAAATCGCAAGAAAGATTTGCTATCGTCTAGAGAATTCTCTTAGATGGCTACTGTCAAAATTTCAGCCGAATCGGACTCGTAGTTTTGTTTTGACCACGTGTGGAAGCCAGTTTGTCCGCGAATTTTAGAAAAATGGAAAAACAGCAATATCGGTCGGTGATTCGATTCTTGTTTTTGGAAAGCTCCTTCGATGGCGATCGCCAAAAATTGGTATAACGAGTTTCAACGTGGTCGCACATCGGTTTTTGATGAGCCCCGAAAATGGCTACCACAGAGGATAACGTGTCAAAAATCCACAATCTCGTATTGGCAGACCGTTGATTGAAGGTGCTCGAGATAGCTGAAACAGTAGGCATCTCAAAAACTTTCATGAAATTTTGGCCAAGAGAAAGCTTTCGGCGTGATGGGTGCTCCGTTTGCTCACTCCGGACCACAAGCTCAACCGTGAGACCACTTCAGAGCAGTGTCAAAATTGGTCGAATCGCATTACGAACTGCTGCCCCATCCATCATATTCTCCAGATTTGGCCCCGTGCGACTTTTTTTTTGCTTACAAACTTGAAAAAATAACTCGCCGGGAAGAAATTTGAGTCGATTGAGGAGGTTTTTGCCGCTGGATCAAGTGTATCGAGCTAAAAGGAGACTATGATGAGAAATAAATCTACACTTTTCCAAAATTTTTGTTTTTATTTTGTAGGCTAAGTACTAATCAGACCGCCCTCGTACAGCCCAAACCCTTTAACAGAGATAGCTCCATGAGCGGAAGAAGCCGAGTTTTCGAAAAAAAGGAATGGCTCTTAGAATTGTAATACATTTTTTTAGTTTCATAAAAAAAAATTTTAAGTTAATTTCTTAATTTCAAAACCAAATTTTTTTTTTTTTGAAAACGAGTCAATAATTTTGTTTGAAAATTTCTTGAAGTGGGATCAAATAAGGTTGGATACTGTCACCGATATTGTTTCATAGGTAAGTGAACAATTTGTTAGACATTCTACTTTGACTAACTAAGATGGAACAATTCAATTAAGATGTTCCTCACAATTTAAATGGAACATATGAGTATGAATCCTCCATCAAATGAAAGCAAAGGCCTGGAAACAGAAGCTGAGGTCGTGCCGTCGTGGTGTTGTAAGGCAGCTTTGTTACCGTAACTCGTAGGTGCACTAATAAAATAACTTAATATTTCTGAACAATCATCAGTCAGTTGAAAGTTCAGAAGAATTGAGTCTTCTTAAAGCAGAGTCCATCTAGAATATGGGCTTTCTTTTGTATTGTGATGTACAAGCTCGCACTTTGGTACACCACAACATAATAAGGGAGTCGTAACCCAAAGTTTTCAAAAAATCAATTCGGTGCTTTTAAATTGATGGACCACGCGGAAAGTATTCATTATCTACTGTTACCAAGATAACTAAAAAGATTCTTAAAAAAAGCCTTGAAAAGAATTTTTTGAGCTTATCATATACCAACAAATTTGGATCCCATTGGCCTTGCATTTTGAAAAGGTGAGAGCTAAGCCTTTAAAAAAATTCATTGCTGTAGTAAGACTGAAAAATATGTGAACCTTCAAGAACACGACTTCAAACGGTTGAGTAGGAATTTCAACAAAAGTAGTGGAGCGGGAGTTCTTTGAGAGCACACACAAATTTAGTCGTCCGTAAAAATGACGAGAAGTTCGAATGTACAGAAGCCCTTTGACTCTTACGAGTAAGTTACCAAAAGTATCATACACCCATATAGAATGGTTGGAATCTTTTTCTTAATCAAATTTTTGAAGAATTAAATCCCACTATTTTCTAGGGAGGCAGTCTTTGAGATTTCCTAAAATTCACATTCAGGCCAAATATATTCATATTCATTGTCCCTTAAAAGTGTCATCTTCTTTTCTGACCACAAATTGATTGATTATCAAAAAATGCTCAGAGAAACTCCTGTAAATTACAAAGGATGTTTCGAGTAAGACACCAGTCAATAAGAACTACACGGTATCCTCCTACTGTTCTGGGTTCTTCTTATTCAGTCTTTGGACGAAAAAATACCGCATCAATAACTAAATCGACAGAAAGAAAAGTAGGAGGGTTGCAACTGAATTGAGTTATAAGAAGTTGAATTTTTCGACACTTCTTATGGAGCGCACTTCTGTGGCGATGAAAGGACTCACATTCAAAGGAAGTCTTGTATTTTTTCTCCTTTTGTTCGAAATATTGTTTCCATACCAACAACTGTGCTATTATCGGTACTATTGTCGGTACAAATGACCGCATTTAGTTAACTGACTTTTTATTCGAGCTCATCAATCATCCTGTTTTTCTTTCTTTTTTTTGTGGTTTTAATGTCCACCTACGATGGCAAGCCGCCAGTCGTCCTTTGGTTATGATGATAAAAATAAAACAGCAGATGATAGTTTGAATTAAATGAGACGTCTACCTTTAGGTGTTAACAGAGTCAGTTACATGTTTTTTTTAACAAGAACTTTCCTTAAAGGCTCATTCTTGAACATAAGGTTAAATGAAGATATTTTATAGGTGTTCTCGTACATCATCGAAGTCTTAAGAGCAAGTTTGTCATGTGTTTGATAAAAAAGGAAACGATGATAATTCTATTTTGTGTTTATTGTCGACTTGATATACGAGTAGTGTTGAAATTCCTGGAACGAATTTAGATCTATAACAGCTGATGCATCACGCGAGGAAGATAGCGAAGACTATTAATCTGTGTCTTAGGTTTTCAATAGGGGATGGGGGTTTTCGAATGAATATTGCTCACTTCCTGCAATAATGATACGAGTATATATTCGATTTTGATACGAGTAATATAGGGTAGGAAATGCGAAAGGGAAAAAAACATAAGATCCTTAAATTCTGGTCAAAATTGGAATCTTTTTCAAATTTAAAAGTGGATATCTGACTTGGTTTTGGCATAAGTAATACCGTAAATACCAAGAAATACAAATAACAAAACCCTTTTTAATTAAAAAATATTTTTAATCGCGATAAGTCGTCATAAAAACAAAATTCTGTTTCGTTCGGATGACTAAGTTAAGGTTTCATTTTTCAATAACTTATTCAAACTCCGCCACCATCTCTAAATTTGTATTTGCTTTCACCAGCGCCCGCCGCAAATTTTAATAAAATTAAACCTTGTGCATTGTCCACCAAAAAAAACCCTCTATTTTTATTCATGCATAACATAATATCAATCAATCATAAATGGATATTTCAATAAATTATCAAAATATTCATACCTAAAATATTTTCCTATGAGTAGACAATTTTTATTTTATTTTGGAAAGAATTTGTTTTTTAAATTTATCATATGAAAGGGTAAATTATTGATGTTTGGTCAGCAATGGTTTTAAACTTTTGTAACGAGTAAAATTGTTCATGTTTTTTTATGGAAGTTATATTTCTGCTCTATTTTTATTGATTTTTGAAGATCAAGAAAGAATTGAGCCGAAGTCACGAGTCATTTAAGAAGTTTTAGTTTTGATTTTTTTTAACACTTAATCTGAACGTCCCCTAAACTATGTTTTTGGTCGAATTTGTGTTTAAGAATATTTTAAAAGCCCAACTGAAGTTTGTGGTTATCGTAGAAAAAAAATTTATAGCCGAAAATATCTGTTGTTTGACTAAGATATGAAACTCCAAATTTTGAAAATTGCTTCGAAATTAAAAATAAAATTTCCCATTTTTATCAAAAAAGTTGCTTTCATATCTCCATGCCTGTTATTAAAATTAAAATTGTAAGGAGGTCTGTTAGTCCAGTCAAAGCGTCATGAAAAAGGGCCTGACCTTGCGCGCAGAGGCATGGTCTATTTTTTTTTCATGGATCGATAGGTGCTTATGAGAAAAGCTTAAAACCAAATTTGCACCACATGACAACTTTTTTTACCAAAGTTATTGGTAAAAATGTGTTTTGTGTCATTTTTTGGTCATTTGCTAATATCTCGGCTCCACTATCTCGCACAAACAAAAATTAAACATGATTTTATTCCTTATAACATTATCTATTATGTTCTAAAAAAAAACATTTGTTTAAACAAATGAAAAAAAAGTTATAGTAAGTTAAACAAATTTTTTGTTGTTTAAAAATCACTTTTTCGTGATTATTAAGAAAAAAGCTCATTTAATGATGAAATTTTTATTTTTTATTATTAAAGTTCTTGTAATTCCCTACAATTTAAAAAAAAAATCAACACTCTACGATGAACGAAAGCCGAGTAATAAATTATTGAACATGTGTAAGTCAGCGCACCCACGCATTTTATGATTTTATGTTTTAATTAATATCTCAGCCCCAGTATGTCGCAAAGTGAAAATAAAAAACTGTATTGCTAATAACAATATTTTCTATCAACTTGCATTTAATTTAATATGTTTGAGCAAAAACATAAAAAGTTACCGTTGGTTTCAACGTTTTTTTTCTTGTTTTTAATACCTTTTTTTCATAGTTATTGAGAAAAAAACTGTATTTCACGGTAAATACTTTTCAGTTTTGGATTTTTGTTTTATAGTCCTGCTAATTTTCTTCAAATAAAAAAAAAAATTAGTCCATTACGACAAACGGGAGCCAAGATATTCATGATTTAAAAATTTAGGAAAGCTCACAATTTAGTATTTTAACCTTGTAGCTTGTAATTTTGGTGTCGCCAGCAACAAGATATATTGGTATGCTTCAAACACCCCACACATACTTACACATATTTGTTGCTTCTTGTTGCTGGCGACACCAAAATTACAAGCTACAAGGTTAAAATACTAAATTGTGAGCTTTCCTAAATTTTTAAATCATGAATATCTTGGCTACCGTTTGTCGTAATGGACTAATTTTTTTTTTAATTTGAAGAAAATTAGCAGGACTATAAAACAAAAATCCAAAACTGAAAAGTATTTACCGTGAAATACAGTTTTTTTCTCAATAACTATGAAAAAAAGGTATTAAAAACAAGAAAAAAAAACGTTGAAACCAACGGTAACTTTTTATGTTTTTGCTCAAACATATTAAATTAAATGCAAGTTGATAGAAAATATTGTTATTAGCAATACAGTTTTTTATTTTCACTTTGCGACATACTGGGGCTGAGATATTAATTAAAACATAAAATCATAAAATGCGTGGGTGCGCTGACTTACACATGTTCAATAATTTATTACTCGGCTTTCGTTCATCGTAGAGTGTTGATTTTTTTTTTAAATTGTAGGGAATTACAAGAACTTTAATAATAAAAAATAAAAATTTCATCATTAAATGAGCTTTTTTCTTAATAATCACGAAAAAGTGATTTTTAAACAACAAAAAATTTGTTTAACTTACTATA
The DNA here is from genome assembly GCA_963931855.1 of Philhelius festivus. NCBI lineage: Eukaryota > Metazoa > Arthropoda > Insecta > Diptera > Syrphidae > Philhelius > Philhelius festivus. Next base: position 4,692,656 of record OZ007557.1, on the reverse strand, counting down.
ACTTTTTTTTCATTTGTTTAAACAAATGTTTTTTTTTAGAACATAATAGATAATGTTATAAGGAATAAAATCATGTTTAATTTTTGTTTGTGCGAGATAGTGGAGCCGAGATATTAGCAAATGACCAAAAAATGACACAAAACACATTTTTACCAATAACTTTGGTAAAAAAAGTTGTCATGTGGTGCAAATTTGGTTTTAAGCTTTTCTCATAAGCACCTATCGATCCATGAAAAAAAAATAGACCATGCCTCTGCGCGCAAGGTCAAATGACGCTTTGACTGGACTATGTACATTCTGTGTTTTTATTTATTTCTAAGGACATTTCAACTTCAAATATATGAGGTGTATTTTTCGACTTGAAGGCAATTTTTTGAAGGCGATTGGGCAATTTTTAGTGTCTTGTTGACTATTATCCTGGAAATTACTAGATATGTTCTTCAGCCGTTCAGAAGCCTTGATGTTTCCCCTATATTAAAAAAGGTGTTTCATCATATCCACAAAACGGTTGTGGAGTTTTGTTTCTTACCGCATCGTAGAAATTTTTCACAAATATTCTATATCGACTGGTGGCTTAATGTCTGGAATATAGAGTCAAGCAGTTTATTGTTTAAGGAGTTTCGAGCTAGTTTTAGGTAGAATCAACATAATCAACTATTGTAAAACATTACAAGCAAGGACTTTCATTATAAAGAAGACGAAGCTACAGTGGATCAAAAAAGAAATCGGACATACAAGTTTTGTCTCTTTAAATCACAAAATAAAATTGATGAAAGTTTGAAAATAGCGTATTTCTGCATTTATACACAGTTTTTACTATAAACTCTGGATATTTAGCAAAAATTACAGTTTTATTAACAAATTGTCATCGAAATTTAATTTAAAAGAAAATAATCGCAAATTTAATATCAAAAAAGAAATCGAACACTCTGTGGTATACTCATTTTTTTGTTTTTAACGGGACAAATATAACACTTTTAGGTTCTTAAAATTCCGTTACATATGTCAGATGTTTATTCGATTTAAATTTTATGTGTTATTATTAATAATGTCAAAATAGAAGAGCAATGTTGATATACAACGATAGAAGTGCGAAAAATAGTGATAAAACATTTTTAAAAAGGTAACTCTGAACGTGCTATTGCAAAAATTGTAAAAAGAAGCAAGTCTACGGTAGGAGACATCATAAAAAGATTCAAAACAACAAAATCTGTTGAAAATTTACAAAAATCTTGAAGACCAAATAACTGCAGGCGATAAACGTTGGATATTGTAATAAGTTAAAAAATAAACCCCAAATAAGTGCACCAAAGTTGACGGCGGAGGTAAGCAAATACTTGCAATAAGATGTTAACCCTGAAACCGCAAAAACAGTGCTGCGAAAAAGTAATTTTCATGGAAGAGTGGCAAGAAAAAAAACTTTTATCAACAAGAAAAACCGAATCAAGAGAAATACTTTATAAGGAGCTACCAAAAGACGGATTTGTCACTCATATCTGATTTTAAAAGTCAAATAGAAATTGACGAAATAAATATGGAGCTCCATCTGCAAGTGGAAGTTATTTAATTTTAAACTCTTTCCAGAATAGATTCTATGGTATGGCAGTAAATATAAAGTGTTTGAAAATGTATCTGAGGCCATTCTCTGCTGAATACATGTAGGGAATACTTCAGAAAGACTTTTGTAGAAAAACTTCTAAGGTTTTATTAACAAAAAAAAAAAAAAAAAAAAATGTCCCTTCTACAATAAAATACGCCCAACTATATGGATGCTTATGCTTGAAATCTTTCTTTACTCTTGACAAGTCGAAAGTGCTGGCCGATTATGTTCTAAGAGCCGCACATATGGCAGGAGACATATGTATTTTCAAGGAAATTTGTCTTCCAATACAATAGAAAATAAGCTAGTTCGGAGATTTCCTTAAATTAACTACAAGGTATGGAATCAAGGTGAACGAGAGGGACATAAGAAAGTGAAAGTGAAACTCGCGCTAAAGATGAACTTTCAATTTAAAGTTCGAAATGCATACGATTATAATAATAAATATTAAAAACTAAAATTTCATCTTGGGTTTTTATATTTTATCGATTGTTTGCGGTCAATAAGAAGATAAACATTTTCCGTTCTTTAATAAGAAAATCATACATTAAAAAAGCAGGGAGTTCCTTATAGCTAACTAGACCATTTGATTCTACGATCAAAACAAGGAAGAATCAATAATGATCAGTCTAAGGGGAGAGCTAAAAAACCATTTGCTGCATGTGTTGCGTTAAAAGTTCTGGAAGTTAAGAAATATTGACGATATATATTTTTTTGTCGAGCTTTGACGCAGATGACGCTTTCGAAAATGGAAAAATATTAAAATTTCAAAAATATATTTAAAATTTTTTGTTAAAAATGGTAAACAAATGTTTCTTGAAAAATTCAAGTTTCACGATTTCAAGTATAAAAAAAATTAATCAAAATCTGTTGTACAGTTTTTGAAAAAAATCGAAAACAAAAAATAGTTACTACAACAAACAAAAATGACATTACGATTAAGAACCATTTTTCGGAATTTTTTCAACCATATGCTTACTTTTTTACAGATCTGGAAAAGGCCTTACTTAACTTAGAAAAACTTGCCTCTCAGAGAATTTTGGGAAGGTATATTAAGAGGCATTTAAAAATACCTACTTGACTTACTGATAATTTAGAAATATTTGGCGATAAATATTGTCTTTGTCAAGTATCTATATATGTATCTACAACATAAAAAAATAGATAGAAATAATGTGTATTAAGAGTACAAACATATAAGGTACGTACCACATTCAGTACATCGAATGGAACTGAATTTTTAAAAATTTAGTGCATTGAACAACTCAGGCATAATTTACCTTATTTTTTATTTTTTTTTATATTTGTTTTTATTTATTTTTTAATTTGATTCATATTTGATTTGTTTATCCACACAATCGGTACACATGCTCCTATAGTGTAGATAGTTTAATTTTTATTGAATGCAAATAGCTGCAAATCCATATTATGTTTGTAATATCAATACTCACCTTGTTTTTTTTTTTTGATGCCAGTCCTCGATGTTGTATTTTTGTAGTTTTTAATTGGATTTTTTATGCTTGAGTGTAGATAGATACATATTTTATCACTCACTGCTGGATAAAATATGTTGTTTGAAGCATGGTTTTTGGTAGTTTTACACACATAAATTTGTTTTATAATTCCGATAGATTTTGAATAGACAAAAAAAAAAACAAACAAAATGTCCATGGAGTCTGAGATGGCTTAGGGAACTTGGGCTTGTGGTATTTTGGATTTCATTTTTGAAGAGCCAGATCCAAGGAAAATCAAAGCTTTCAAAAATATAAAATATGAAATATGAATATGAAAATATGAGTTTTCTGCCTTAATTTTGCTTTATCTCTTGGCGGACAGATGAGGCTGAACTTGGGCGATATTGACGGGTCGATTACGACATATTTTTAAGTATAGACTTGCTCTTTACTAAAGGAAATCTGGTAAGAAAAAGTCTCAAGGGGTCAAATCAAGTGATGCCGTCAGCCCACAATCCACACCAAAGACTGACGTTCTGGGGCTGCATTGTTACTTGGTTGCTTCAAATACGGAGGTGATGTTTTGATAGGGTTCATGCATCAAACCATCAACCAAATGGGTGGAAGGGAGTATGCCCGATGATTGGACCATAAGCTCCATATGCCTCATCTGCAAAATAGGCGATCCTATGTCTTGCAAGAACTATGGAGGCATATCTCTGCTTAATGTTGCATATAAGATCCTATCCAACGTAGTATGTTAACGTCTTAAACCGTTCTATAATAATTTAGTCGGCAAGTAGAAGTGTCGCTTTCGGGCCTGGCAAATAGCCCATAGACCAAATATTCACATTGAAGCATATTCTGGAAAATACCAACGAATTTCAAGTCGAAACTCATCACCTATTATCAAAGCCAAAGCCGTCAGCAGCTCTATATGACAATGGCCGAACTCAGGATCCCTGCAAAACTCATGCAACTATGTTTCGTGACTAGGATCTACCAAATCAACGACAATTTGGTCTTTACCTTCTTCCTTGAAGGTGGATGAAGAAATTGGAAATTGAATAAAGAGCGCCATCTACAAGCGGAAGTTATTAAGTCCCAAACAGTTTCTAGATCAGATATCTTTTGAATGGTAGTAAATATAATGTAATTGGAACTATGTCCGCGGATATATGTTGCATGAACGTCAGTTTTGGCAAACGCATTTGACATTTCAGGATATGCTCTCCAGCATCAGAACTTTCTTGAATTTCCAAAATAAAAATTGTATCACAGCTACCGTTATTTTTGGTCTTAAAAATAGGAAAATTTAGAGAAAATCGGCCCAGATTGTAGTCGAATTAAGAGATCAACGTTTTTCGTCTTCCCTATCATAGTAATGTAAAGTTGGATAAAAATCTCGGGGTCGATTTTTTACCTTTACCTACAACATCGCTTTTGTTTAGGGATATAAAAACCAGGATCATTCACACTGGGGATTGCAATTCATTGCAATAAAATAAACCCCGTTTTCTTTTATTTTCAAACACAAAAAATGCAAGTGCATTTCCTGATTCTTATTTCTACCACCATCAGGAAAAACATAGATAAACCGGAAAGACCAGGCAAAAACGGACATTCAAAATGTCGACAGCGAAAATAAAATACACAAACATTGCTACACACACACACATTCACAAAAGAAATATCCTCGAATAACATAACATTTATTTATGCATATCCTTTGAATTAAACAATTCTGCAATACACAAACAAAAACAAAAAAAACTATCCCAACACACTATAACAAAATCAATTCAAGTATTCATGAACAATATACCAAAGAATGTAGGTAGTATATTTTTTAGATGCTCAATTCTCTTCCCTTGGGAAACTGGGAATGTTGTTCATAGTTGAGGATAGAGGCACGAGAATTGCAGACAAAACATATTAAATAACCTTCAGACAAAGCTCTATGCATGTTATGCATACAGCAGGACGACACATCACGATATAATAGCATAACAAATTTCAATAAAAATTATATATGTATGTAAGAGTCTTGCAGCATGCAACAAACTAGCAATCCCAAGCGCGCGCCTCCAGTGCAAAACCCTTTATTATTATATTTTGTTTTTTGTTTTTTGTGTGTGTTTTTCAGTTGCATCCTTCGGGCGGATGTGTCCTTGATGCAGCCATTTTTTCAATTTACCAAGTGCATATGAGTAGGGACGGATTTTAGAGATCAAACCTTTCGGCACAGAGCTCTGTGTTTCATAATTCTGTGTTCATTATTTTCTATCATTTTTGAAAAATTCAGTTGTGTATTTTAACTTTTAAAAAAATTCAAAATTACGTTCTTGAATTTGTATGTAGAAACGCATAGCATAGCCTAGTTACTTAAGTGCATTTTGCTATTGTATAGCATTCGGCCTTAAGAAAATTTTGGGTGAAAAACACATTTGATTCTTATAACTTCTATTTACCTGCCTTGATGGTAACATGCAAACTTGAAAATCAAATTTTTATAAAGGAACCGCCCTTGCCTTTTAAAAAAATAAGAATTATGAAAATGAGTTACCTTAAATTTACTGAAAAATGGCCGGGAAGAATAAATTTTCACATTTTATAATATTTTATAATATAATGTGCGCCCAATAAAGGGGTTTTGACTACCCTAAAACTGTTGAACACATTGCGAGCTTTCGAAAAGAAGTTAAGGATTTTAGAAAAGAGATATCGATGCACATTGGTTTTGAAGTTTTGGATATCGAAATGGGAGGGACAAAAACCCATAAAATTCACTTTAGAGGTACGAGAAGGTTACGCCACTATTGCACTCAAATTATGATCAAATTATAAAATGCAATAACACCTTTTTGAGTGCCATCTAGTTTTGAGTGTAGATACCTGCATAAAACTATTTTTGTATTAAAATAAATATATTAAGAGATCCATTTTTATGAAAACCTCATTTTTGGAAAAAAGTGGGTTACGCCACTATTGCACTCATAGCCTCAACTGATAGTGATAGGCATTCCTCATATTAACATATAGACTTTCATAAGCTGTTATGCAGCGTTTTAATGCATCTTTATTCTAGGCATATATTAACATGGAAACAAACACACCTAAGAACAACAATAAAATGGCGGGTTAGCCAGACCACTTACACACTGAGTTCTGAAATATGGTGAGAGACAAGGGGTTCATAATAAGTTCCTTAATTTTGCAAAGAAGCCAAGAAGGTACTAGGCCAACGGACTAATGTCGTGGTGTTGGGCACGTACGATGGGCGAAATACGAAAGCAAAAATTTGAAGGTCTTTAAAATTAAGCCATTTTCTGACATAGGCAAAAACCTCTTTCCAATAAGTGCTTAACAAGATGAAGAGTCCTGAAGTTTCAAACATTGAATTCTGCAGTACTTTAGACACGGAAAACTTAATTGTAGCGATTTTTTCAAATGCAGCAATTTCCGCCGAAGATTGTGATATTTAAATAGCTTCATGTACTTGAATATCTGCTTTAAGATAGAATTGTGGCAGGTACGTACGGACCTCAAAGTAAAAATAAATCGATTATTATTCTTTACCGACATCATGGATTCATCAACCATCCATCATAAGTGAAAGTCCTTCATCTCTCGAACAAACACTTAACGTAAATTTCTTGAAAAATGTTTAACTTTATTAATCGAAAAAAGGAAATTTCACAAAATTTGCAGACCTCAAGATTTTTATAAATTTCCGTCCCAGGGTTGCCTTTCTGTCCTCCCCAAAAGCTAGCAGTCTGTGAAGACTTCAAACTTTAAGTATACCTATAGTTTTTCAGTTGACAAGAATTAAAAAAAAATAACGAAAAAAAGGAAGGTTCTAATGCCTCAAAGACCTTAATATCATTTGGGTCGAATTTTGAAAAAAAAACGTGCCTCTACGTATATTTGCGGGAACCAACACCAGAGGTCTCTTTAACGAGAAACTGTCTTATTTCGGGGGAAATATCATACCATAAGTAGTTCTAATTCAAAATTGCCCATATTTATGAAATTTGAAAAAACCTTTAACTTATTATGAGAATGGTGAATCAAAAGAGCCAACAAAATAAATTCACGATTCGTTCGCAGGAACTTACTCGTATGGTTTAAGTGATTCAATTTTATGATTTTGTACGAAAATTGTGAAAGTAATTAGAATTAATAGAAATTCGTTCTTCAATTTATTTCCGACATTGCCTGAAACAGTCCGTAAAATACCACGAGGTCTAAGAACTACCAGGAACCACCAACGAGCCCAAAAATGTGCCAACAAAGACTACAAAACAAAGATCATCTTAAAACTAAGTGGAATTTAAAACAGGAGTTGATACCAAACAGTCTAATTCTGCCATTAGAAAGTGGTAGATAGGGTCCAGTTGATCAACAACGATAAAAAGATCACTGCCTTCGTACCTTGTGATGATAGTTTGAACTACATTCAAGAGAACGACGAGGTTGGTGATATTTTCGGAGTCCTATTTAATGATGAAAAAAAGGTTGCAAATGTTTTTCTGTACAAGGATAGAAAGGAAAGACCACGATCTTAATTATCAAGAGTTAGTTAAATCTTATACAAAAAGCAACATGTACAGAATTTTGAGCTCTAAAAATAGAATGGCGTATAAATTCATGAACAAATATGAATTTTTGGAAACCATATTTCAAAATTCAAAAATTGTGGGGTTGTTTTCTAATCAGTCTAATTTGTTTTAATATTCATTGGGCAATTTTAGATATTTACTAATCTATCGACTCTTGAAACCCTAATTAAAGAAAAAATCATTAACGCATTTCAAAGATATTGAATTTAACCAAAAACAAATTTTTTAAAATATATTTTCTGAAAATTTTAATACTTCCGTATGTTTATAATATTACAAATATCAAATTTCGGGAAGCTCTATGTAAAATCGGTGAAGCCATTATTGAAATAGTAGAAATTACCAAGAATTGTTTCTTGGATTTAGATACGTCCTTCCATTTAGGTTCTAGCTCGATGTATACCTAGAAGTTAAGTCAAAGAGACCGACAAAGGACAGACAGAATCTCGATAACTACTTGTTTCTGAACTAAATGATCATGGCCCCCTTTAACCAATCGCCCCGAAATCTGCCTATACTTCCTATGCTATTAATTCCTTTATTGCTCGGGAGAGAAACCTACTTTTTTTTCTTTATTCCTTTCATTGCCGAAGCAAGATCCTTTTTGCATACATCACCACCACCACCGCACCGCACCTAACAGGGTAGGTTCGTAGTATCCACAAACAGAACTCAATTTCTGGTGGAAAAGTGCATTCAAATGTTCCATTCGTTTGCAGGACCTGCTGCTGCTGTCCGGTTTATACAGGACCCAACACAGCACCTGCCACCCACTTTTCGATGCCTGTGCCCATAAATTTAATTGTCCAGCTTTTGTAGCTCATTCTCTGTTCCTCTGTGGCTTCATCCGTGGGAAAAAAAAATCTATTCTGTTCCTGAATGGGTATTTTTATTTGTTTCATTTGTTTGTGTATATTTCTAGTTCTGGTTCCGGGATGCAGTCCACCGTTATTTTTTTTTTTTTGTGCATTTTTTTTAATTAATCTCTGCACTGGACAACTGCACTCTCGGTTTTTCTGTATGTGATGTTGATGCTGGTGCACCTTACCTACAAAATATTCGTTTCTGGTAGATGAGTTATTTGCGTTCTGGATGCTGGACGTGTATAGCACACTACAAGTTCATAAAAATCCTATCAATATTCCCAACCGGATATGGGTTGCGAACATAAAAAGAAAAATATATTTTTTCCTGGGGGAAGGGGGGGAAATAAAGTCACAGAGAGTTGGTTGGAAATATACGAGTACGCATACATTTTTCGAAATATAATTCAAGGACCTCGACAGAGTTATTTAGGTGACACTGGATATTATAGTGGCATAGAGCTTTAATGCTAGCGTTTTTGATCGTGGTAGTCGCGATTTGAATTATTTAGAATTTAGTTCTTTTTTATTTAATTTTTAAAATCTGTCTGAACTGAGTGAATAGTATATTTTTTTCTCTATCAGATGGCGGAGATATGTTGTGGTGATGAAAGATGCATTTTTTTGACAGATATATGGTTTTAGATTTACATAAAAGTATGTTGGCAATTTATAGGATATTTTTTTGGAATATAAAAAATGATATATTTGCAGTAATTTCAAGTTTATATTTGGAGGAGATATAGAAGGTATGCATTAGGGAAATTAGAAAAAATAAATTAAAAAAAAAAACACTCACTTCAGGGAAATGGAAAATAAATATCCACGTTCCACAATATCTCTCTCACCATACTTTGACTTTCGGAGGACGTTAATAAAATGGCAGAAACTATAACGAAGCGTTGGTAAGTCTCCTCATAACAAATTTCTTAACTTCGGGAAGGGCAAAGAACAGAAGGAAATTTCCTAGGTACATCTTCTTTAGTTCTACACCTTGATATTGAGTATTTCAAAAAGAACTTTAGAAGGTTTTCAGCAGCTAGTAGTGGGCATGCAGACCTAGCTTGGCATACTGTTATTGGAATCAGAAAATAATCATGCAGCGTGAATGATCTCTTGAATGTGTTTTCATACACATGCAGAAAGTTTTCCACAACGTTTGGGTATAACGTCTCTATCTAAAGCTGGCCAGACTCGGCATAAGTAACCCACTATAGTATATCCTTTATGACATCAAAGAAAGTTTGTCGTCAGAAGTGGCTATGTATCTTCTCCCGCGCTAGATTCGATATTAAAAATGGTAGTCAGCAGGGAGTGTTCAACTCATCGATTATATTCATCATTTACACCAGCGATTATGCCAACGATTTAATAGCGTATAGATCAGCTCCAAAGGTAGAGGTCCTCAAAATTCTTTTTCATCGTGACTTCTACAATATTCAACGATAATCTGATGACTGGAAGTTGAAATTTAATTTTAAGAAACCTGAAACTTTTCTGTTCGTTGCAGGAAGTCCTAAGCGATGCGAGGAAGAACTGGCGCAAACTAGTGATCGTAGGGCCACATGGACAGCTACTGGCTTGTACCAAAAGCATCTATTTGGATCGGTGTTTGAATTTTGACAGACATATAAATGCTGCTTTGGCAAGGGCTAGAGGGCCTTTGCACTGGTCAAACGGTTGATTTACAACAGCCTAGTTGATAGAAATGTGAAGATGATTTGACATATGTCCCTTATCCGGATTCATTGCCTTTGGGTGCCTGGCGTAGTACAACGTTGCCCCATCTCAAATAAAAAGGATTCGGGTACTTGCGAGTCAGTCTCTTAGAAGTTGTCTTGGATTACACTGAACACCAAAGTTGGAGAACACATCATTCATTCAAACAAGATCCCATACAATGGAGTTGAGATAAAGAGAATTGGGTAATTTTTTTAAAGCTGATTCGGGGTTAGAGAATGAATGAACGATGTCCTCGACCATAACAGCCTAATTTTTTGGGCTTAACACCCTAAAGACCCAAAGGTTATTATGAAAACGGCTTTACCCGGCCCTATGCATTCGGCTACTAAGACAGTCAAGAGCTACCTCAGGATAGAACGGCGATTCCGCTAATCTACAACCTCGGCGGTAGAACTGTGGATAGGCGGCTCCTTTATAGTCGAAACATCCTTCCACAAGTGAGTGCAAAGGGCCTTCGGTTCAGTAGTATAGAACCAGTTATGGTGGTTATCTGATATAGAAACTTAACTTGGATGTGGATGACTTAAGTTGGACGAGATAGATTTAAATGTACTTTGTAGGGTAGCCCCAAAAAAAAAAACATATGTAAATGGTTTCAAATGGCACATGAGCTCACCATCAACTTAGGTTCTCTAATGCCGTCCCTGCATATACGTAAATGCTATCAGAATTTTTTATTTTATGTTCATCATACTAACCTAATAACATTCAGAGGAAAGAAAAATGAATACGTTCCACAATTTTTTATAATTTGATTTCATGCAATAATACGTGTACAAATTTTAATAGAAACGTGGACAATAGGGTAGATACATCTGACATAAGTTTTAAAGTTAGAAAGTTCGTTTTTATTAGATATACAAGCTTTGAATGTATGGTTGTAAATTTCAAAACAATAGTTTTATATGCAAGTTAAAACTTAGGAAATGACTATTGGACATGATTATGAATATTTTTCTTTAACTCAATTTCATAAAGTCTGTTACTGAAATAAAAATTCAATACGTTCCACAATTTTTTTTACCAACTATTTTTAAATTGCGACTTAAATAAAAAAGCATCCACACCTAGATTGTCATCAATCAATTTTTTTTTTTGTTCAAAACAAAATTTTTTTGGATTGTAAAACTGTCGATATTTTTTGTACTGAAATATTCAAGCCAAACGCTAATATAAATGAATTAGAAACCTTTTCGAAAAGGCATTTGAAAATCTTTTCTCGAATTCTTATTTTATTTTACCTGAATATAAGATTTTAAAAGAAAATGATACTTTTCAAATCAACAAATTACCAGAACAAGATTAAGACTTAAAACTATAAGAATCTTCGATCCTACCTACTAAGAGGGTTTTCTAGTAATTATTATAAGATTTGAACCTTTTTTTCTTGTGTAGTAGATAACGCCCTAATTACCATCTACATATATCTAGATATACATACCTATCTAACCTTCCTAAGCCGTTTGTAACACCTTCTAAAAGGATCCTTAAGTATAACTAATTATACCGCAGCTGTGCCACAGGTCAACCACAATTAATGCAACTGACAATAGTTTCGTTTGTGTGTCGTTTCTCTGTTCCTTGCAACCGACAGTTACAGCATCTTAAATAAAAAAAAAATCCAAAAAGGACTGATTTGAACTAAATAAACATAAAACTGACATTTCAATAACACCTAACCTTTGGAAAAGGACCTCAACAACACCGCGGAACTATACACACAAAGTGAAATCACCGACCTTTAATGTGAAGATGATGATGATGAGAAAATGAAAAAATAAAAAAGGAAAATCCACCGTGGTAATTAGGTGCCAGGTACACCACATCGCTCCACCAGCATCAGCGGCAGCAGCAGGTGAATAAGGTTGGTTATCCGCACTCTGGAGGAGACATTCCCTTTGGGTTTGAATCGGACACGGGTCGTGTACAAACACTCAAACGGAGGTGGTTTAATCAAAGCCGCGGCAAGATGAAGCGATGCTGCAATAAGCATTAAGCAGTCGTCCTTGGTTTGGTTAACCCAAAACTACAGATTCAAATATGCAATGGAAAATAACAAAAACAAAAAAAAAAAACGAACCGTGGAAACAGATATTTTGAAGAGAAAATCAGGCCAAGCAATTAAGCCAGAAATATGATTGTTTAAGGAATAAGAGTTGTGAACATCTGTGGATGTGTTGCTATTAGAGAAGCCTGGAAGTTGGAACAGAACTGACGTTTAACTTTAAAAAAAAATCTGACAAGATGAAGTTAGATGTGCCTCAATGCAAAAAGTAGCAAAATGAAGCTAGTTGAGTTTTGAAACGAAAAGAGGGAAAAATACTTCGAAAGGGATTTTTTTTGGATAAACTCCATTTGCTTGTGTTGTCAATGGTGTCTGAAGACGGGTTTAAGTATCATACTTTTTGTATAAAACTTGATTGGAAGTAGGCAGAGAGTAAATTTGGAAATAGGATGCAATAATGTGTATGTTTGTGCGGTATATATTTTATATTTTACATACATTTTTAAATTTTGTAAATTAAAGCCGGTATTCATGGCGATTCAGTTATAGTTAAAAGAAGGAAGGAAAAATTGTGGTATAGCATTAATGTTAGCTGAAATACTCGTATTTCAAGTTCAAATTGTTTGGTGGATTTCTCTTGTGTTGTTTATTGTTCAGTTTATTGGAACTTGAATAATACATTCCGGGTCAATAGAATAGGTTAACCTCATAGTTTAACTAGGAAAAAAAGCTCCCCTCCCCGCAATAATAAAACGATCTTTCTTGATGCACTCTCAAACCATGTTTTATTGCCGTTCTATTTAAGAGAAAGAGTCAAACTGAAATACGGTCTAATGGTAAATTATAAGCATACTATAAGTATCTATGCATTAAAAAAAAGGAGTTTTTCTATAGGTCAATAGAATAGGCTCATTCATAGGTTAAGAACTTGAAAGACCAGTGCATGTCATTCCAACAAAGTGAAGTGTTAATATTAAAAAAAAAAATAAATAAGGAATAATGGGGCCAGCAAAGTACCTTAATTTACAGGGAAAAATAAAAATCCAAGAAGTTGGTGTTATGGTATAGGGTGCAATATCGAATTTCGGAGAGATTGAGCTGGAGTTTCTCTATCATCACGAATGACAGCAAATGTACATAAACAATCCATACTGCTGGTCGTTAAAACATGGAAATCAAAAAAACCTTGGATTGTTGGAATGGTCTCGCTACTCAACAGACTTAAATATTATTGAGAATGTGTGGGCATGGCTTGTCCTTGAAGTCTACAACTTGTTACAAAAATTTGAAGACAAAGCATCACTAACAGCAACATAAAAACAGGCTTGGACAACAATTTTTTTAAATGATTTGAAAAAGTTGTATGATTCCATGCCAGAAAGTATTTTTTAAAGTAACAGTTAATAAAGGATGGTTGACTCATTACTACTACATGAGTAAAAGAAATGACTACCTTCAAAACGAATTTTTTTCTGTTTTTCTATTTTTTCTTCATTTTCTCTTAATTTTCTCAAATAATCGAGTATGGCGCCAAAATAGAGACAAACCGAATGAGCACCAACAAGCTTGTATGGGCTAGTAAAAATACTAGTCGTAATCGATAAAATCGATATAATCGATAAATATAAGGTTAGGATGGATTTGATCTTTTGACTGCAAGCGTGATGTGTATTGCTCTTAGTACTAGGTTAAGTAGTATACAAGACTAGGAACCATTAAAGAAAATCGATCATCGAGATGGCCCTTAAGAAAAAGCTACAAATCCAGCATGGTGTTAGCATACTTGAGTTGTATTTTTTTTTGTTCAAAAATTCTCAAAGAACCAGGATTTTAAAGCACCTAAAACTTAAATTTACATACATTTTAAAATTATTCAGTAGACAGTTAACGTCAGCGTGGACCTAAACTTTACATTCCACATCTTTTATTTCAAACAATTTTTTTTTTTCATGACTGCTTGTACTTCCTCGCAAGAGGCAAGACTTAGTAGATATCAGTGCCTATTGACTCATAACTATCAACCATTATAACTAGTACATGCCGCAAACAATTCACACTCTTTTTTGGCACGAAAAAATGTTGTGGAACCTATTTATTTTTTTGATTTTACTCAACGTTCAATCTTCAAACTGTTCGAATTTATACTCGAATAGTAAGATTTTAAATTCATTGCCCAATCTTTTTCACGCTGAAGGTACCTATAATCTTATATATAATAATCTTGATATTATTGTCATTTTGGTACTTATACATTTTGGAGTTCAAACTACTTGAGCTTTCAATTGAACCACATATATTATAATTGCTCCACTTAAGCGAAAGTAATTTCCATCATCTTCGTTATTAAAACAATAGTAATTTCAACTAGTGAAATGAAAAATAAAATAAATGCATTCCACAATCTTCTATTGTTTATATATTTTTAATTTTTAAGAATTAGATATAAAGTATCCTTGAGAACAATTTTCTCAATGTGGAAACATTTTTTTGATTGGGAACTTACAAACATTGATTTGAAATAAAATTTGTGGATTGTAAAATTGAAAGTTTTACGTTGATGACTTGAACATTATATAATTTTTTTTAATTGGCTGAAGAGCGGGTTAAATTGAAAAAGAAAATATTAAATCATCTTAAAAGTCTCAAAATTACCATTAAAGTTCAATAAGACATCGCTAGAAATTAATAAAAAAATTATAAAGTTTTTTTCTAAAGGCAATTGGAAAAAGTAAGCATTTGATGCAAATTTTCTATCACTGACCAATTGCACAAAAGTGCAAAATGTCAACAAAAATTGTGTGGAACGTGTTTGTATTTTTGTAACTCCTTAAGATTTGCTCGGAACTTGCTTAAGAAATTGGGTTTTATCACATGATATTTTGTTCGCACGATATTTTTCCCACATGATAGTTTCCTCGGGAAAAGAAATCATAATGGGGTCAAAAATTATAAAACATATTTGAATTTCAAAATGAAGAGTTCTTTCGAGTTTTAATTTTGACGTTAGGTATCAAATTTCGAACTTTTGGAATCTTTATCGATATTTGGTGTACCGAAATATAAATTCGTTGCTCAACCAGATCCGTTCTATAATCAAACTTTTGTTCCAATTCAAAACATTCAAAAAGGGAGAAAGTTTGAAATTTACCCTTTGCTTTAGTTTTTTGCTTCGAATTACAAATTGTGGAAAATAAAATTGCAGGTTTCCCACCCACGTTTTCTATGAATATTGCATTTTCACCCAAACTTTGTCTCATTTAAAATTATTCACCTTCAGAAAAGTGAAAATTTGTAATTTGGATCAGCATTTCATAGATATGCTCTTAGATTTCATTAAGTTTGAAAGTGGGCTTAAATTGGGAAACATTTGTGGAAACGATTGAAATTCGGCCAGAAGTTCCTTTTCGTTAAAACACAAGTTGTGGAATGTAAACATCTGTAAAGGTAAACCTCATAACTTCCTGGAAATTTCAACTGTTTTAGTTCAGGAAACTAAGCTTAATAAATAAACTGATTATCTTCTATAAGACTTAAATATATAAATACGAGTATGTTCGATTTAAAATTCTACAAGTTGACAAACATTTTTTGTTGATAGGTAAAATTTTATTGCAGTTGCCCCATGTTCTTTTGGATGACAAACTCATGTCCACCGAGAACAATCTGATCAAGCTTATACACAAAACTTTGCTCGTTTGTCTATACAAACGATGTCAACTAGAGAAAGAATCAATTTTAAACATTTCCCAAGAACCAAAACACATCTCAACATAACCACCAATTAAACGACTAATTTATGATCCCAATTCTTAAAAGCCCATACAAGATGTCACCAAAAAAAAAAAAAAAAAAAAAACTCGTGTTATTGCATTTAATGTCTCGCACAAGAAAAACACTTCAAGGTGTCCGCAAAGAGATTCCCATTCTTATAATGGCATCTTGATGACTTCAACACTAACTCGGATTAAATTAACATTTTACAACAAATTCTTTTCACATTTCAAACTGTTTTTATTTAAAAGATCTATAAAAGATGAACTTTGTTCCACCTGTTTTTTTCGTTTGTTTTATCTGGAAGACCTTTTTGAGGAAATCGAGAAAACCTCTGGGTCTGGGGTAAAACACGTTCTTGGTTGTTCGACATTCGTTCCTTAACAAACGAGTTCACGAAATAGCTGGCTGGTTTAATGTAGGTAGATACCCTCAAACCCTCATCGAAGTTCGTTTTATTCAACATCGAAAGTGTTAATTGTCAAAGAAATTTACGACGCCCAGAAGTGCCTTATTGGAGCGCGCATCTTTAAAATCTCGCTTGTTCGTCTATTTTTTTCTTTATCTCTAGAAACAGAGATAAACGACGCATCATTAAACCTTTGAATGGGGCAATGATTCTTTTTCTTACATTTTTTTTTTCTTCCATTCTCATTTCTAGGGCAAGATGGATTTTTATGATAGTTGCGGGTCAACTTTGGAGCACATTTATATTTTTCTTAAATATCTATGAGGTTAAGGATTGACCTCCTGCAGCTTTGTTACGGATCAGGCAGTTTAATTTCACAGGCAATTAAAAATGGCTATAAATTCCTATTTGAGACTGTTCAGCAGCATGAGAAATGAGACATCAAAAAGGATAGATAGAAGGGTATTTATGGCTAAGCCGCACATAAGGTGACACACCTGCATTTTTGTCATGCTCTAGAAGGCACATTGGTTGCGATGAAGATGAAGCACTCAACAGTAATTTCAAATGGATATGGGTGGGTGATTAGTAATGAGAGGGTTTTGTATACTATACGAGGAGGATAATCTTGTTTTGAAAGGACCTCAAATATGTACATTTGTAATCCTGGTTTTGTTTCGTTTTTTTAGGGTTTTATGTTTGGGTTTAATTTGAATGTCCTGGAATGTGTCCGAAAGGTGTTGGTCAATTTACTTGTGTTAACTTTGTTCACACCTTCGATTTTGAATTTTTGAATATGGAAATTGAAAGTAATTATTTGTTAAGGAACAGGAAGTGCTTAATATGGAATTAAATTTTGATGGGCATTGTGTAAACAAGCAGATGGTTACTATTATTTGGGTGTAGACATTCCCATTTTGACATGATATTTATTGGTTTCTATATAGTCTATTATTGGAAATTTTTCGATTTTCTTCAGAGTTTATGTACATAATTTATAAAAATTAGAAAAATATAAATATACGTAGTCAGAACAGAAATATATAAACAAACAAACAACCTTGGGTACTTATTACATGCTAAAATCTGTACTGACTACATAATTCATTAGATGTATTCAAAAAAGGTTTCTGCGGGCTAACTACGTAAATACATAAAAAAATCTAGTTTCTCGGTAACAAGTACATGATAATACAGTAAATATATCGAACATTATTTACTCATTACATAAATTTAAATACTCTATGATTTATTTGTGTAATTGTGTAATGAGTACATAGACAACATAGATTCATTATACAAGTGATATCTTTTGACACTGTCTTCATCACAATTTGTTAGTAAGTTTGTAATGGGTTCCGCTACTTGTACTCATTACATATTTGGTAAGTCGTTTTTAACGTGGATTGGATTTCGGTTCACTGCATTATTCGATCAGGTATCACTCGATCAATTCACAATACAGAATATAATTATTTAACAAATTAATGTGTTGAAACTTAAGGTGTTTACAACCAAAACAGTTTGTCCAAGCGAGATTTGTACCCGGTACATATTTGATTCGCTATGATGATATGTGTTGTTTGCAATCATTACAACATTTTGAATTTGCTGTAATGAACTAATGTTTCTATTTGGATGGCGATTGAGTTTGAAATATCAATGTAGTCATTACACATTATACTGTATCTGGTACTTATAGCGATGTATTCAAGACATAATTGTTTGTATTCACTGAACGTGATAGATTTTCTAAAGCTTCTATGGATTGACTTAATCAAAAGTTTATTAGAAATATTTTTAATGGGTTACAATCAGTATAGAAATTTTAATGAAATTAGTACAAGTGAGCCGGTTGTACTCTTTTTATAGAGCTTGCATGAAAATTATCTTAGAAAGCGATGTTGATGGAAAGCAAAATTGACTTAAGCTATTCGGGGAGAAATCTAAGAAGTACACCTGGGCTTTAGATCCTTAGAATATTACAGTTGAATTTTCCGACTGTTATTTGAGATGGTTTCAAATTTGGAAGGCAAATAAATTGATCCTTAAAGTTGCCCTTCCAAAATCAATTCATAATAATTTCTGGCTCAGTATAAAACTAAACCATATGGAGTACCCTCGTATGTCCGGACCTTATCAGTTCCGGACAAAATATTTGTTGATTTAAAATAATTACCGAAAAAGTTTTATACTTTTTTTTTTTAAATTTGTGTGTATATTTCAATGCCTTACATCTTACGAAAGATTCAAACAAACCATGACACAGAGCACCTTTGCGTATCAAATTCGTCATCATAGAAATTGACAACAGTCCCGTATAATAGTCCAGGTGCGTTGTGCGTTATCCAGTTATCCACACCCAAACCGTGGATAATTCTGATTTCCTGCTCCCTCTGACTCGGTCGAATGTGAATTTCTTTCAATAGTCAATTTAGAATATATAGACAAATTCTCCATGCCCTGAGATTCTGTATATAAAGAAAGAATCCTTATCACTCGGTTGACCCCGATTTAGCATCATACTAATTCATTGCAAAAAATAAAAAAGGACGTCAAAGACGACAAAGGTGTATATAAAAATCGATCGATGGTTTGCTTTCTTTCGTTTGAAAACCCACATAACGTAACCGAGGAAATCTTTAAAAGGACAATAGGAACCTATATATTGTCCTTCTTCTTTTCTATGACAGATATTTTCTTGCTACTTATTCGTCTTCCATGGAAGTTCTTTTGATCCTTTTCTTTTTGTTAGATACTCTGTTCATTTTCTTAGATCTTTTTCGTTGTCATCTTAATCAAAAAACACGGTGCAACGGTGGTGAATCAATTTCACAGGATCGGAGGAGTTTCTTCTGACGGTAAAAGTATATGTATGTAGGTATTGGTCATATCATGTCTTATGCCACAAAAAGATTTTACCCCCAAACGACGATGACAATGACAATGGTGAACAAACAAATTGAGAAGGAAGCAACTGAAAAAGCTGCAGAAAATCTGTGAAAAATCTTTGTCCTTTCATAGGCGACGTCGTCGTCGGTCGTCGTCACAAGACATTGCCAGTGCTGGAGTATTCAGGGGGATTAGTAGGGGCCCATAAATTGAATATAATGGAATGGGATCCACAAAAAGAATGAAATGTTGTGTCAAGAAACAACTCAAAGGGAAAAATTTTATTTGAAACAATGGACGTTTTTGGGGGCGTATTTTTAAAAAGAGTTGTTGAAAGAGGTCGATGTGCGTACTAAGTGCCATTAGATTCATTTTGTCATATTCAATTTCATTAGAATCTGTTTGAGTATGATTGAAGGACATACATATATCAAAATAAACATTCCTTCAGATTAAAGAAGGATTTCCAAGATCTGCTTAATCACCTTGAAGCTTAAATGTGTCTTCCTCCAGCCCTGGTCATCCTAGTGCCATGACAACAATAAAGGAGTAATGCCTTAAAGGTCTGCGTTCGTCGTTTGTGCAATGCCTGCTTTGCATGTCTAAGGAACTTTCGATGCCAGACATCGATTCAATGGAAAAATCTGAAGAAAAAATAAAAGTTGAAGACGAAAATTGCATCCGGTTGCAACCTTAACCCATCTTCCTTCTCTTTTTCTTAGTCCTTCTTTTCTCGCACTATGCCATTTATCTACCATCATAGTCATGGTGAAATCCTTTTCACACGGATGAAAGGATTAGACATAATTAACTCAATCAAACACCTTTTTTTTTTGCCTCCCTTCAGATTCTTGTCAAGATTTTATATCCTTTTAAGGACTAAAAAGGACCATAGAAAGAAAGCTGCCAGAAAAAAAAGGAAGCATTTAATGAATTATGTTGTTGAGTATTTTCACTTTCATTTGCTCGCTGGCTCCTTTTTTTTCGTGGTGAAATTTAATTTTCACTTAAGTAGCATGATGTTATCCTTTGACTTTGTTAAAATAAATTTTAATTTAAAATTATAATTTTCAATGCCGTCGCCGCCGCCGACCGCCACGCCACACTCAGGAAGCTAAGCATTCTTACCGTACCCTTTTTGGTTAATATCGGTAAGTATCATCTAGCGCCTTGTGCAACTCGCACGTTCTTCAATTTTAAGAAAAAAAAAAAAAAAAAAAACAACAACACCAAGTGAAAAAGGATAATTACTGACGCCTTTTGATGTGGCTTTGGTGCCGGTGATTACGGTTGATGGTGTAAGAGCCTCTTGTGAAAAATGCTATAAATACAAAAAGTCAGGGATTAAGGATGTTATTAGAATTCAGCGGATATCCTTAGGAGGCTCCTCTTGAGGTGTTGAAGATTTCGTGTGGCATAATTGAATTAGACAGATTTGTTTTTTTTTTGTTTTTGGAAGGAATGAGAAAGGATGATGTCTGCGGAGAAAAAAAAATAAAAGATCAAAAGGATATTCGTTGCCAAAATATTTTCCCTAACAGCTTGCGCAATGCAAATTTTTTTTTTTTAATTTTGACGCCATCGTCTGTGTAGTAACTGCTGTGTGAGCGTGCGAATCAGAATTATTTAATTAATTATGGAAATTAATTTCCACTCAACGGAATAAGTGATCTAAAGCTTTTTGGTGTTATCCGCAAAAATACCGCGAAAGGATTTCAATTAGGTAACGCTACACACAAGTTCTACCAGGGCGGAACGAAACGTGTGCTATTTAAGAAAAACCAACCACGAAGAAGGTTGAATGTTGATTTAAGCTTAAAAATGATTTTATTTTTAGAATTTTCAAGTAGGTAGATTTGAATTTAAGGATATGGCGATATGGCGTGTGGGAGCGAGCAGCTGTTCTGTGGGCTTAGAAGTGTAATTATTGTATAATGAGGAAATGGTTAAGGGCTGCTATGTTTATTTATTAAATTTGATTTTCATTTTGTACAACCTACATACAAAAATATATATTGGAGTTTGTGAGAATTATATAAATGGAAGCAGAGTCTATTTTAAACAGAAGAAAATAGATATCTACATAAGTATTTCAATCTACGTTCTTTAAAGAGGCATGAGCTAAGATCCTGAAGCTGTGAATTTAATTTTTGACTAAACTATTCTAGATTGTCAAATCGGCAACGTCAAAAGAATTCTTAAATAGAAAACGTTGCGAAAAAAATTAAATTAGTTTTCCTAAGTTCGTGCGTCAGCTCTTTCGTTTTAGTATACATAATTTATGACAGAAGGTTAACTTATGTTATAGAGAACTGGGAGCATCAAAATATTTTTTTGTTAATAGGGACTTAGTTTAAATATACTCAAACTGGGATCAACAAAAATTTACATCATCAACTTTTACGGTACCAGACCTGGCCTAGTCTAAATGCTTAATGTGTCTTAGTAAAAAAAAAAATTTCTGGTTTAATTCAAATGGAGTGACAGAGAATTTTCTCTTGCATCCGGGTTATTAATTATACATTAAATAGAAATTTCTTAAAAAACTGTCAATAATTTGTCACATTAAATAGGAAAAAAATGTGGAAGATAACGGTTTCTTTTTATATTGAATTTGAATAATTTCTCATCAAAAATGTTAAAAGTTTATCACACAAATCAATTGAAAAATTGATTGTGACTTAATCTTTTCATCAAACAAAAAATAAAATTATTTAATTTAGAATCTACCTAAAGAAGAAAAAAAAATTAAAAAATATAAACGTGTCGAAAACACTAAATCACCATCACAGCTCGTTACGAAAACTAAAAACGCATATCAAACTTCATGATCTCCCGTGTAACACCTCATCAGAGCTCACCTGGAATCCAATGGATATACAATTTAATAAAAGACAGAACTTTCATCATAGATAACCTGCTGCTTGATGATCAGCTACTATCGATCTTCAATCTTTAGAACTTTGACGATGGACTAAAAAAATAAGAAAACAAAAATTGGTTTTAAATTCAAGGCAGGGTCATTAAAAAACAAAACACCAGCGATCATAAAACAGTCACCTTAAACCTCTGTCGTAAATTCTTAGACTTAGGTCTCCAGTAACACAATAGGAGGGTGGGAAGACGACGCGTAAGATCTCCCCCACTCTAATTGAGTCGTTTTGTGCCTGGAAGGGCATTCAATTTTTAATGTTTAACTTTGTTGGGAACAAAACTGATTCGAATAAAAATATTAAATTTGATATCTTAATCTCTCTTTTGGGAGCGGTCGTCTGCTGAGCCGTTGGCGGAGGGCGCTGCCAACCAACCCACTGATGACCATTCATATGCAAATCGCTTTTAATTAAAACCAACACACACAATGTTTATGAAAGGCGGACCCGGTGGACGCGCATCTGATCGCAGCAGGTTGGGTCCATTCGAGTGCATTCAATTAACGGACACACAGCGACGACTTACTGAAAAGATACTTATCTCAATCTGAAAGACAAAACGTTGTTTAAACTTTTTTGTTTTGTTTTTAGGGTCGAGCAACACAGACACTCAACACACAACACACAGGTGAATTTTATGCGATCGCGTAAAAGTGATCATAAAAGCCTGATTTATTACTTAAGTCGGCAGCGCTAGTATCTTGATGGTGCATTTTAATTACCGAAATTTTGTTTTTTTTTTGTTTAGAGAATTGTCTCTTTCTTGTGATATGAATAATTAAGTGGAACATGCAAACGCTTTTGTCCAATTTGTTGTATTTTAGAAAAATTGGGGTTTCATGGTATCTTAAAATAGCTTGTTGGACATCTGGATTAAATGCATTCTGATTAACATTTTTTTTTTATAAAATGATTTATTTAGCTACAGGGAGAATTTTTGTATCTTAGACACACGGCTAGAGCTATATCTAGACTATCATTTTGAGTGAGCTAGAAATGTCATTCCAGAAAGAGTAGCAGTTCTCCTCTAGAGGTGAAATCTTTTTCTTATAATCAACGACTCTGAAATCAACAACGAACAAGAACCAATGCAATTTTAAAATTTTTTCTTCGCAGGCTTTTAAAATTGTAAGTTTGCTAGATTTTTTCGACCTTACCGCGTTATAATTGAGAAATTTTTTATATTTCCTTCTTACCAACTTTTTGAAGAAACTACACTCGTTTGATGGATGTTGTTGGTTGCTCTTGTTGTAGGTGAATTTTCAATGAGAGTGGGTGATGATGATTTTGTTCTTGTTGTGTGTTGTGTTCAAACGAAGCTCAAAACGCCAGATGTTATGTTTAAAGGTTTAAAGCTAACAACTTAGTGAAACCCAAGTTTTGGATAGCTTAAAGCTGAAATTTTTAATAAAGTTCTTACGTTTTTTGATCTCGATTGCTTCTCTCACTTTTCTTGACACAAAAGATCTTTCTGTGGCAAGTGGCTAAGCTTGGTCAAAGCGAATGTTATGATTTTCATTGAAGGCTCACAAGTCCCTGATTTTGTCACTCGATAGTTTTAACATGCTCACTTAATAGTGTTTTTGACGAAAGTTTTTGATTTACCTATTAAGACTAGTCTACAACTCTAAGGCTCATGAGTACACTCCAGGATTTTAAAATGGAATTGTATCTTAACATGTTCTTAAAATTGGTGAACTTAAGTTGGTGGTTTGAAATCAGTTTTTATACCATATTTGCTCTTAATATTTTCAACACCATCCCATATCCCTCATATAGGTTAAGAAACCTCGATTTTCTACGGTTAATGGTGGAGAGTTTAACGTGGGTAAGAATAAATTCAATAATACCTAGGTCATGTGATTTTCTATTTGTTTTTGATGGAAAATGTGGGATTTCCCGTGACAAAATGTGGAACGTTTGCTTTTTCGCATTTCAAGAAAGAAACCTCACTTTAAAATTAATTCCGTTCAAAAAATCAAAATTGAATAAAATGAGT
This sequence comes from Philhelius festivus, assembly GCA_963931855.1. Taxonomy (NCBI): domain Eukaryota; kingdom Metazoa; phylum Arthropoda; class Insecta; order Diptera; family Syrphidae; genus Philhelius; species Philhelius festivus. The sequence goes on along the minus strand of OZ007557.1, from coordinate 4,668,365 downwards.
CCCAACCACTTGGACATTTGATTTTCCCGCTGTGGTATAAGCCCTACATCATATTTCATATCGTATCAGACGTTTGGATCGTATTAAGTCGATACTTATTTTATTGTTATTATCAACCCAACTTTTAAGAGCACTTTTTCCCCTTATACAACCCATAATGTGTGATTTTCGTGTGCTGTGTCGTTGTAATGCATAATATCTAAGCCGTTTTTTATCTCACGAATGACTTTTGTTCAGGACTAAAAAAAAATCATGTGCACTCCACTAGATACTCCAAGAACCCACCAAAGAACGGTTCATAATATAATAACAATAGAACGAACACTTCTTTCCTATTTTTGTGTGTAGAGTTCCGTTGAAGCGTGTACACTGTACACACATAAAGGCCGCACCACATCAAACCCTCTTCCATCATCATCATCAATCCGAATCCAGCCGCAGTTCGACCAAAACTTAACAATGAACACAACTTAAAGTGCACTTAAGGAAATCACAGGGAACACAACAAAATAACATTCAACACCAACATCGCGCCAGAATAAATAATAAAAAATGAATTTGTATCTACAATTTCAAAAATGTTTGTCACCAGCTCTGCTCTCTGAGTGATAAGAATATGACATCCAAGAGGTGATCGGCGGCGGTACGGAAGTATGGGACGAAGACGAAGAGGCAGGACGAAAGGGAATCCTGTTTCTTCCCGAAATACATTCAACAAAAAAAATTTACAAATCTGGAAAATAAAAATCGAAACAATATCTGTCGAGGGGTTGACAAATATCGCCCAGTCAGTCTGTGTGGGTCTATTGCGTTCGATTGGAATTGAACCGTAGACATAAAGTACACATGGTTACCGCTGTGCGAGTATTAACTGAAAGTCGATAGGATTTCAATTTTGTCTAATTTTTGCGAAAAGTTAAAACATTTTTTTTAATTTTGCCTTTCGTATGCCTACAAAATGAGCAAAAACTCGATTTTTCTCAGGCTTTACTAGGTTAATAAAATAGATATCAACGCTTTTTATTACTTATTTCTTGTGCATTTGTATCAGCTGATTCTGAACTGTTACTTGGTTTACCCAGAAAAACTCTATTTTCTTGAGAATAAACTAGGTTATGCTTGAGTATTAGCTTCATCAAGAGCTTACTCATTTTTTTTTTAATCTAAACTGTGCTTCAAACTTCATAGATTTAAAGTTACAATTGAAAACTTTTAGAACTGAACTAAGGATCAAAATTCAGGCAAGTGACAGTCGACTTCCAAGATTTATATAATGAACGTCAAACTCTGACAACAGTTTTACTTAACACAAATTTTTAAAAGACAACAAATCTTAAGAGATGGTAACCCTGGAACTTACGATATTTATTTTTTTGGATAAAAAAAAAAAACATAAATGCAATTGACATGCCAGGATAAATGGGGAATTCTTTTGATTCCTGGTGTTTGGTTCCCATGGAGAGAAAAGTTTACCAAGCGACAACGAACGAACGGACAGACGACGACGACGCGAGGACTACTACCACCTCGATGATGTCTACGGTGACGGTGACGCAATATGGCGACGCGACGCACGTTGGCAAAATGATGTTGGAGTGGTGATGGCGGTAGCAGAGCCTGTCAAAAAGAGGATTTAATGGCAATGCAACCACTCGACTGGAAAGTGTCAGATCCAGAAGAAGTATTTTTTGATGGACACATTGCGAGTGCGAGGATTTTGATTTCGATTTCGTTTTTTTTTTTGTTGTTGTTTGCAATTTACTGTTAAGCAAGGATATGATTCTGATGAAACCTTATGTCAAAAAAAAGGACGAAATCAATACGAATACAAAGTGTTTGAAAAAATAAAAAAAAAAAAAAAACTGATGTCGTGCTGCTGCTTTCTGTGCTGCTGTAAGATTATCTTAATAAAACGGAAATGGATTTTTACTTTTTTGAAGAGGCCTTGATGAAAAGTCTGCTATTCTGTATAAAAGGAAATTGAGATCTGGATCTATACCCGAAGAATACCAAGTATATTTGTTACTTAAAAATACAAATTCTAACATGGTTGTGTCAGAGTATCTATCCTTCGTAGATTTGAGTGATGTACATGAGCTGTATATAGTTCGTGTACACTAACACTTCGTGGGAACTTAGACTTTTTTGCGACTTAATACAAACTTCTGGTAGCCCAGCGTGCAATAATATGGTCTCACCGTTATCATTTCACCATTGATAACCACGAATCGAAATTTTTTACGAAATTGTGTTTTAGAAGAGTTTATACCAGTTTTCGTACAAAACTAAAGAAAACAAACAGATCTAATGAAGCTGTGAACGAATATTTTCTGTCAATCTGTGTTTACTTTAAATTTAAACGAATAAATTTATTTATTTATTTATTTTCTCAATTTATACAATAGAAGAGTAAAATTTGGGGTTTCTGCCTACCTTTACAAGATTAATCACAGTGCGAGTATTAGCAAAATAATTAAGAAGAGATGCTAAACTCTTTTAAGTTCTGAATTTCAAAATTTGGAAAAGAATTAAATGATAGAGCAAAGTGATACATTCCACATTCGTATTGTGCTGGTAAGGAAAGAATCTCTATACGTAACACTAGGTCAGAAACTGGGTAGAATTATTAACTTATGAGCATTTCTAGCAGCACTGTTTGAATTTTTGAATGTTTTTTTTTAAATGTATCATTGAAAGTTTTGACTTCAACTTTTAAATCGATTAAACAAACTTCATATTGTCTTTTATTGGTATCGAAATGAAATTTATTTGATACTGATTAAAAGAAAAATTTGTCAACCGTTTTCAAGATATTGAATTTCCAAAACAAAATGGGAATATCTCCGTCAAGTTTGGTGAAAATTCTCAAAAAAGATTTGGAGTTATCAGGGAAATGACTATCAACGACGACGGCGAGATTAGAATGCTTCAGTTTTACAGCTCACTATAAACGACCGCCATTTATGGCAAGAAATCATTATGAGCTACGAAGTACATTTTGACTTGTCTGTTTTGCTAATATACAGAATAGCCGTTATTGGGGCACTGAAAAGACTCGATTTGTACACCAAAGACCACTGCATTCTCGTAGAGTACCTGTATGGTGTGCTATTTAGGCCAGCTGCTTCATAGGGTCATATTTCTTTGTTGATACTTTATGCAATGATGTAATGATTTCTTCTTCTGGGGAACTTGAAGGAAAAGGTGGACATCATCAAGCCAACCTAGAAGTACGAGTATTACGGTTGAACATTTACATATATACATACACACATTTTTCAGTTAGACAACGTTAGCCTATCATTTTTATAGCTCTCTTTTGAATTGTGTCCAAGAGACTCAAGGAGCAAGGAGCACCTACCCAGATATGGGAATTGTACTCGAGCTTCGGAAAAATAAAGGCTTTATATATAACAGCCAGATCAGATGGGGTAAAAAACTTCTTGCATCGGCGGAGATAACATAAACACTTAGCAGAGTTTTTGGCGAAGTTAAATAAGTGATCACTCCACAAAACATGGTCTGTGATGGACATATTGAAAACTGAAATCTGTTCAATCTCCTCGATGTAAGTGCCACCCATAGAAAGTGACATTGAGCGAGGATTACGCTTAAGCGACAATAGGCAGCATTGAGTTTTCGAAGCATTAAATTCTACACGGTTTTTGATTCCCCAATGCTGTCAAGATCAGAATTTAATGAGCTTATCATACGCTGAGAAGGATGTGAATCTAAAAACGAATATGAAAAGCTGAGGGTACTGTCGTCAGCTAAACAATGAAATTTCAGACAAAAGATTATTAATGGACATAAGGAAGAGTGTCGGAGACAAAACGGAGCCCTTGATGACTAACTCAAAAAACGCCTACTTATATGCAATACACGCCAAATCAGGACTGCCTCCAATTTTCATAAAGAGTTTAAAGGCGAATGCATGACTATATCATTAAGGTAATGCAAAGATCGAACAACAATCTGCAAAAGACGATTCTCTTAGTTTAATTAAGGTGTCAGTACATCACTTTTAGGGACTGGTATGAGTTGGCTTGACCTTTTCTGTTGGCTCAGATTTTTGGAGGCCCACTTTCTACCAGTGCATTTCTATCTCCGAAGATCAAATGTTCGAGAGCTGTTTTGTTAGGGCAAGGGAATCTGTGTCGAGGATAATATACAGCAAACTCAACCTCAGTTTGAGGCCAGCAACTAACTTTCTAGATGACTTCACCGTATGGGGGATGAGACTGATATTCAAGGCTTACACAGAGATGCTAGAGCTCTACAATATAATTTGACACTTAACAGTTAAAATAATGTGCTTAAGAGACCTAGCATTTGTTTCAATAAAATATTAAAAAATTGTGGGGAACTTGGCTAAATCGGAGGAAGTTGTTAAATATTTAAACAAATAAAATGCACGAATGGTTCCCACGGGCCATGGGCTTTTATAAAAAAAAAATTTCAAAACATTTTTAAGAAAAAAAAAATTGGTACGCCAATTTAAAGTTTTTATTACTGTACGAATAAAAATTTTATATTAAAAAAAAAAATTAAATTATCAAAAAAAATATTGAGTCGTTTTTGAGATATCGAATTTTCAAAAAAAAAAATGATTTTTTTTTTGTTTTAAATTCAAAAAATATTTTTTTTAAATTTTGAAATGCAATATTTTTCAACCTTTATGAAGCATCTCTATTAAAAAGTTTCATTAAAATCCTTTATGTAGATAATGTGAAATTCAAAGTATGAAAGTCAGTAATATCTTAATTTAAAATTTATGTTTATTAAATTATAGATCGAAAAAAAATATTTATCAAAATTCTAGATGCCGTTTTCGAGCAAAATACGATTTTGGAAACCATACATTTGTATGGTGGGTACCAGGTAAAATAAATTTTTTTCTCTCATCTTGTGGATTATATTGAGAAATTTTTATTTATCAAGATTAAACAAAAAAGTTTGCGTGTTCGAAATATTGAGTTTTGAAATAAAAATTTCAAAACTTTTTTTAAAAATCAAAAAAAAAAATCTTTTTTGAAAATTTGAATACCGAATCCTATTAAAATTTTTGGGGAGCCTTAGCATAAGAAAAATCATCAAAATCGGTTGAAAGTTTTTGAGATAATCAAAAGCGAAAAAATTCTTTCCAGGGGAGGTACCATTAATAACCATTTTCTGGAAATTTTTTTTCAACAATTATCTAGCTTTAACTAAATTAAATTTGTTTGTAATTTTTTGTATTTTTTTAAAATCTGTTTTTGAGAAAAAAAAAATATTTATAAAAAATCGAAAAAAAATCTTGCGGCAGGTACCGTTATTTTTGGTCTTAAAAGAAAGGAAAAAAGCGTGTGGGGAAAAAATAAAAATGATATCTAGCAAGTTAAGAGAAAAAGGGACTATTGGCGATATTGACTGCACCGCTCACGGAAAAACAAAATCAAACGTATTTTTTGTTGCATGAAGTTTTTCTACTGTTGTTTACTAATTTGGGTGCGCTTATTTCAAATCTACCCTCAGATTTTTTGTAGCAGCTCTATAGTTAGTGAGATACAGGTACCGTCTTGAATTTATATAAGTAGTCGATAGTTTCTATCAATAGCGGTGTAACTTAACTAGTTCCTTTATAAATTTCATTATGTCTTTCTCAAGAAGGACGTGTTTAAATAATCCTGATTGTTTTTGTGTTACTTGCAGAGAATATACATATGTTCCAAAAATTTCATTTAAATGTGTCGGACTTTGTGAAAAAGAAAAGGCGACTACTTTGGGTTTCCGTTGCCGTCAAACGCTAAACCTGGGATACCAAGTTTGGTATGTAAAAGTTGTGTTGAATCTTTGCGACTGTGGGCAAACAAAAAAAGACACACTTTTAAGTACAAAGCTCATATGATTTGGCGTGAACCATCTAACCATCATGACGACTGTTATTTCTGTGTAACGAAATTCATAGGAAAAAACCATAAAAATTGCTCTAAGTGGATATATCCAAATTTAAAATCTGCCATAAGACCAGTCTTGAGTATTAGTGATACATCAACACAATGTAATTAATGCTCCAATAGTATCCAGAGACCGAATTATATTGCCTCCTTTGCATATAAAACTGGGGTTGATAAAACAGTTCGTAAAGGCTCTTAACAAAGATGGCGAATGTTTCAAATACATTGTAAAAGTGTTTCCAAAATTGAGTAGTGGAAAAAAAAAAGTTGATAGATGATAATAATTTCATCAACCATATGACAGCTGTCGAGAAATGTGCATGGGAACAGTTTGTTTGGGTACTGAGGAATATTTTGGGCAATAGGAAGTCTGACGGTTACATTCAGCACTTCGAACAGTTGCTGACAAACTTCCAGCGGCTTGGATGCAACATGAGTATCAAGCTTCACTACCTTCACAGCCATCTAGACTGTTTTCCTGAAAATCTCGGTGACCTAAGCGAGGAACAAGGAGAGCGCTTTCACCAGGATATTCGCACTATGGAGGAGAGGTATCAGGGGTACTGGAATGAAAATATGATGGCTGAAATTTTATTCAGAATAAATATATTTAATAAATTTTTTAAACTTAAACTATGTGCATTTTCAATGAAAAACCCTGTCACTTCGTAACTCCAAAACTAGAGCTGCCACATAAAAACGGCATACAGTCGACTCCGCTTAACTGCAACCCCAAAATCCAAAAGAATCGTTGCAATTAAGCGGATTTTTCACTTAAGCGAACTTCGGATAACTGCAACCTTGTTGCACTTAAGCGAACTTCGGATAAATGCAACTCTTTTTCATTTAAGCGGAGTTGTTTTCAAATTATATTTACTTTTATGCATATTTCGTCGGCTGGATGCTATCTTGTTCAATGTCCATTTTTCAAAATGTTGGGAAATCGATTTTTAAAGTTCAAATTAAAAGTTTTTGTGTATGTAAGAAAATATTTGATTGGTATTATTTTTTTTCTGAAAGCCTTGACAATTTTGTTTATAAATCAAGCTACAGAAATTGTTTTTATTTTATTTTGAATAAAGCCTAGTACTCAGTTCAGGTGAAAATGAAAATTTCATATAAAAGTGACTGCTAGTTCACTGGCATGAAATCCGCAACGAGAGGTGAGTACTATGTAAAATGTGGATTGGAAAAACAAATATGTTCCACAACTTTTTTCACGCTATGATTTTCATTTCTCAATGTGCAACCATCAGCAAAAAGTTTAAGGCAACGTGGAAAACTGTGACATTTGTCAGTTGATTTGAATATTTTGTTTCAAAACAAAAAATGAAAATTTATAAACAGAAAGAACGAACCAGTTTAAAAATAATTGTCATTTTTTTTTTCATTCAAAGTGAGTATCAAAAATTCACGTGGAAAAGTGTATTCTATTTTCATTTTTATTCTTCGCGTGTAATTTGGAACGTATTAATTTTTCATTTCACGCTAGGTGAGTACTAGGCTTAAGTTATAAATTAAAATCAACGAGGAAGTCATTTATATGTATGGATATTGTACAAGATAGAAATTATGCATTTTTTTTTTAATATACTAACAATTGTTCAATATAATACAAAAAAAGATGAAAAGCAGTTTATTGAACAAAAATGAATTGAAAAATCGTTAAAAAAGTGTCTTATTGAACAAAACAGTTCTCTGTAAATTGAAAACTAAAAGAGATAGAACAAAATGGTTTGCTCCAAATGAAAGAGCGTCCCAAAATTACGAGGACTGCATACCTAACTCGATTTCGTAAAAAATGGCCTTTTGAACAAGAAAGCATCCAGCCGACGATTTGCATTTAATTCAAATTTCAGGTAAAAATACGACTGTGACGATTGGAATGACTGATGGAAGGGTGATAATGTAACTTCATATTGTAACTTCAAATGTAAAATCTTATGTGTGTTCGTTTGAAAATTTTTGGACACGTTCTAAGTTGCACTTAAGCGGAGTTATTTTAATACAAACTGTTTATTTGGGGGAAAAAATTGTTTCAAATAAAAGGAGTGTTCACTTAAACGGAGTTCCAATTAAGCGAACCTATTTATTTGGAAAAGAGTACAAAATAAATCGGTGATAGATGTATTGTTTCAGATATCCGATATTTTCAGTTAAGCGGAGTGCAGATAAGCGGAGTCGACTGTATATTTTTGAAATCAGCGTGGAAAAACTATTCAGATTCATGTAAAAAATCTCATGCAATAGACATGCTGTTTTCCAGTGAATCGGCCGAGCCGTTTAGGCTATAGTCGAACAGACAGACAGAATTGCCAGACCCACTTTTTTGGTCTTCGCTATCAAGTGCTATCTTGCTCAAGTCTTAGACAAGCATTTGTTGTGTCTTGAGAAGAAACAATATGGCTTGGTCATACAGTACGAGTATTTCTAATATAAGAATGGCTTTTTTTGAATTCAATATCATCATGAATACAGTGTACTTGAAATCAAACAAAGTTCAATAAGACATTCCACAAGGCAGTGTTCTAGGACCAGTTCTTTTTGTATACAAAATCAATTTTCCGATAGATATTGACTCTCGCTACAATTGCAACGACTTCTGAGATTGGTTCTAATGTAGGAGGTTTTACTTTTTTGCATTTAAGTCGATCACTATTTATTATATTATATTCCCATTGCAGATTGGACCTCAGTTGCTTTCAAGATCTTCAATTTCTGATACAAGGACAATGGAAAGTCGTAAATCTATTCTCGCAAAATACATACAATTCGAATTTAACAGAAACATGACTTTTACTTTTTCAGTACCTAAGTGTAGAGAAGAATATTAACTAGAGGTACATGTAGGATATGTAGGATAGGTACTTCATATATCTTCTTTTTGAATGAACATATTCTAAACACCCTCTCCGAAAACAAATAAAAAACAATTATCAAATTTTGTTTAGTCTGTTTGTTTGCTTTTTAGCTTAAGATACCATTTTTCACACCAAATCGCTGTTTATGTGTTCCTTACCCTCAGCTTCATATAGTTGATTACCTTTATCGAAAACATGAAGAATAAACAAAAAGTCCTGCACAATCTTTGCTTTCGGTTTGTTTGATCTTGAAACCAAAAGGACATGCAATGACTTTTATATGGTTTTTGGTGTGGATAAGACAGATTTATTTGATATATGTATGTATGTACAGGATAGTCTCAAGAAAAAATATCACTTCCACCGCCTCCCTCCCTACCGGAACACGAAGCAAGTGTACGAGTATTTTTATCACTTCGAGGCTTCTTTGAAACACGCCGAATATGGAAAGACTGACCCAACCGCGACCGACCGGCCGGCAGCCGGCAGCTATGATATTTTATTGGAGTTCACACATTTTAGATTGCCTTTTTTGTTTTTGTTTATTTTCACTCCAAAAATGTGTTCCTTTCGAGGTCTTGAGGATACCTTCTTTTGTTTAGATTCGAGTTTTATAATAAACAAATTTATGACCTTGGCACGTTAGGTGTGATGTTGTGGTAGGATGTGGATGTGTGTGCAGCAAATAAGATAAGAATTCTTCCAGTTTGTTAAATCTCACAGGCAGCTTTACCAAACTCCTGTTAACAGAGGACGCCAACCTGAATCCTGTTTGACTGTACCAAAATCATAATATGCAAATTATTTGAAGCTACTTTCGCCTAACTTACGCCCCCGCTTTCACTGAAAATACAAATTCAAATCAAAATGGCTCAATTGGGGATATTTTTCGCATAAAACCGATTCGGGGTCATCGGCTCGCGATAAGAAAATTCCAAACGGGTTTGCTTGCATTCCATTGAATTCCATTCGATTCGATTTGAAAATTCTGCTATTGATGAGCTCTAACGACCGATTGTCGTCCTTGCTGGCATCCGGCTCGACTTCAGAGAATGAGAGGATGGGCGTTTGGCTTTTAGTCATTTTGGCAAATGGTCACTAAATTTGGCCCGCAATTTGGACGTCCGTCGCCATCGTTTGGTAGTATGGAGACGGACACACCAGTGTCTCTGTCTAAGGCTGCCTGAATGGCTGCGAGTGACATTTTGTGGTTTGATGTATATAAAACGCGAATAGGTGATGTGATGCGATGCAATGCAATGCTGCGCTTCTGTGCATTGTATCATTTGCATTTGATGCGACAAACGACAGATGACACAAACATAAACACACACATCCCGCCAAATCGAATCGAATCGTATCGCATCCACGCAATAATGGACATCCATTAACCTTAATCCGATTTTGTATTCGAAATCCAACAGCGGCATTTCGGCTCTGCAATTTCACAGGATACCCTGTCCGGCACTTATGCATATACATATAGCGAAGCTATAGCGGTAGAGGCCAATGGCAATGCGCGGAATTGCAAATTTAGGTTGTTTTTGTTGATTAGTGGCTGGCGGAGGTGGTGGAGAAATTTGACTGTTTGGGAGGGTTTGTTGAATTTATGTTAAGGATTGACCGAGGAGTCGGGGGGTGGGCTGGAGCAAAAGTGTAGGTAAACCGTATAAAACACTAATGTCGCTTTTTGTTGCCATTGTGCAGATTGATTGACATTTGTAAAAATCAAGAGCAATGATCTGCTAGAAGGGATTAAATGTTTTGAGAGTTTTTGAAAATGAGAAGGGGAATTCAAGTTCATGGCTGTAGCTGGTGGAATAATTTAGTGAAAATCGGTGATTTCACTTTAAATTGATTCAATGCTTATTCATTGATTTCTAAAAAATGAATTCACTTGAAAAAGGAGAAACAAAGATCTGTATGGGCTTGGTAGACGTCCCAAGTTAGCAAATCGGATCAGATTTCTAAAGGATAAACAACAGCTAATGCCAATTTCAAAATTCACCAAAAGAAAATCCACAATGATGAAAAGCTGGGTCCAACCAGCCTTCTGAAATTTCATCATCATTACCCCCAAATTTAAGAACAAAAATTCACCCTGATTTGTTAGTCTGATTTAAGCGATGATCTTTAATAATACTCACAGTTGATGGGATCTGTCCTCCGCAATCCCCAAAGGATAACATGTTTTAATTAAAACATTTAATCTCATCCGAATGCAATGATTTTAAGCCATCCAAGGACTACCTTAAACCTATACTATGTACCTTCCCATGAACGAACATACAAACAACTCGAATTTCATCCTTTTTGCAAAATCCGTTTTTGAAAATTAAATTGTCATCAGTATGGGAGCATAGGTAAGGTATCCTTCTATTACCCTTCCCCATTCTATTGCCGAGATTAGAGTCACAAATATGAATTTTTTGTATGCCAAGTGCTCATGCTCAAGTGGAATGGAAAATTAGGTCAGGTGGATGAAAACTTAAATAAGTGTCCAGCAGCCATTTATGGAACATGATTACACACTTAACCTAAGCCCGGTACTCATCCTTGTTCATTATTCGAGACCAAAGCTGCTATGGTGTGCTGCTAAAGGATGTTTCCGTTTTCACTTTTTTTTTTCATTTTAGTGATGGGAAGCTTTAGTATACTAACGATAGTGCCATACTATTTATTATAGCTACATTTAGTCTTGGATGGATGAGAGATAGAAAAGGGGCTTTCGAGTGGATATGTTTTGGTTAATTAATTGTTCAACCTTCATTAAATTTTGTGTCCTTATTTTTGATTAAACTATGTCCGTCAAGAAGATACAATCCTTTGAGAAACGAACGATAGTTTTTGTTTAAATTTTGATGCAAGTTAACCACCATAAGGGATTATAGATAAAGATTGAGATTGGGGTTGTCTTTAATAGAGATTGGGTGGGATAATTTGGGTATTGACATAAGCTGCTTCACAAGCCACCTATTTAAAGTGAAAGTGGAAAACTTAGAGAAGTCAATTTTGCTAAGTTAAAAAAAAGCAGCAGAAGCAATTTAATAATATACATTTGAGGAAATAATTTAAAAAAAAAAACAATGGCTCGTCCGTTCCCAAGATATTGAATTTTCAAAAAAGAAATTGACTATACAAACAATATATTTTCGAATATTGCTGGAACTACTGTATAGAAATTTTTAACAAAATCGTTATTCTTAAATGAGAAAGTCGAGAATAAAAAAAAAACCGTTCCATGACAGGTAAAGTTTCACCAAAATGTAGAACATGTCTACAAAAGTTCTGTAAGCATTACATGCTTTTATTTTGTTTCATCATTACACAGTGCACATTCACTCTGGAGATAAATAGCAGTGCATTTTCGTTCATCCATATTCAATTCACAGTCAATCTTCACTGCGAATTGCATTAGACAACCATCTCGGGATGGACAGAGAGGGACACTAGTGGCTTCTCGTAACTTACCCCCCCCCGCACAGCAGTAAGTGCTTTCGTATTGATGCACGATAGCTAGGCAAGATTTTCCAACAATTTCTTACTAAGACATTTTCCGTGAATTGTAAAGCATCTTAGTTTGAAGATTAAAGTCCTATAATGGGCTTCACTACCTGCTGATCTACCAGAGCGAAAGTCAACAATTTCGAGTGCCTAATACGTGCTAAATAGTGCAACAAGGGTAGCTATGCCTGCTGATCTTTCAGAGTGAAAGCTTGCTGTGTCGAGTGCCACCAGGGGCGTTATACCTTCTGATCTACTAGAGTGAAGGGTTTAGTACCTATAGTGAATAGTGCGTGTAAGGGTGTTATGCCTGCTGATCTACCAGATTAAAAGCCTGCTGTGCCGAGTTCCACCAGGGGTGTTATACCTGCTCATTTACCAGAGTGAAAGCCTGATGTGTTTAGAGCCACCAGGGGCGTGATACCTGCTGATCTACCATAGTGAAGGGTCTAGTACCTGGTGAATAGTGCCACTAAGTGTGTTATACCTGCTGATCTACCAGAGTGAAAAACTGATGTGTCGAGTGCCACCAGGGGTGTTATACTTGCTGATCTACCAGAGTGAAAAACTGATGCGTCTAGTGCCACCAGGGGCGTGATACCTGCTGATCTTCCAGAGTGAAGGGTCTAGTACCTGGTGAATAGTGCCAATAGTGCTGATCTACCAGAGTTAAGATCTGATGTGTCGAGTCCCACAAGGGGCCTAGTACCTGCTGAAAAGTACTACCAGGGGCATTATATTTACCTGCTGAAAAGTATCAGCAGGAGTATTGTACCTAACGATAAAAGAATCCAGATATCCAAAATACCAGAATACAGTTTACATGATATTAGAATCCATTTTACCGAGCCAACCGTATACCGGCTTAAAAGGCCGGAAACTGACCGCGGTTTTAATTAATATTTGTTATTAGTATAAAGTTGTTTTTAATAAAAAAATTTAAATACTCAAGTTTTGTGTTTTCTGCAGTGCAAAACTTGCAAAGCCGGCAAGCTTAACTTCGGCTAGAAAACAAAAACTAATTTACAGTAAAAATAATTTTTTTTTATCAAAATCGTTAGAGCCGTTTTCGAGATAAATAAGATTTTTCATTTCAACTGTATTGCAGGTACCTGCAGGTACTATTTTGTACATTGGGTAGTGGATGGGATCTTAATGTCGAAAGTCTGAGTTGCTCCCCAGTTGCTGTCACTTAAGATAAAATGTTTTTTTCAAGGGTTTTGCCTCTTGCGAGGAAGAAACCAAATCCTCAAATAATATCTCTTGTCATGAGAATTGCTTACCATTTCAACTTTCAGAATCGGCAAAAAAACCTGGCCCTCTCAAACTGTATAGCACCTCGAATTTGTTTTTTTGTTTTTACGTTACATATTTTCACCGTGATTTAACTTCTGTAAGCCGATAAAGTGTGTATGTCAATAATGAATGAATAATTTGGGGTTAAAGTGAACAAGTGAAACAGTAAATTGTTAAAATGTTGCTTTTGAGTAAAGATTTGCTTCCCTTTTCTCTGATGAAGGTATGATTTCAAGACTCAAGACTCCTATGAAGCTTAATCAAACCTAATCCATTTTTTTCATGAGCCAGTTGTATAAATTGCTTCTGTCAACACTCCACCCAACCGCATGCACATAAGCCCAAGCAAGGGAAAGTCTAAGAATCCACTATTCCAGCTCCAAAGGAACCCTTAAATAAAGAACGGCTGCATCTATGTACGTATATTATGTACATAAGTACAATAACTTCCAACCATTTAGTTGAACGGTGGACTTAATAAGCCCCATTCATCCTCTCGACCAGAAGACCAAAAAAAGTACCTATACTTCACTTCGCGTTTCCTATCCTCGAGAAAATCCCACCAGCGAACGATCCAGAGACGAGACGAGATGAGATGGCCAACAAAATAGAAATAAAACACAACATCAAATTAAATTGTCCATTTAGCCCATTAGTATCCATTTAGAATGAGTTCTAGATTCATTTATTTTTTTTTCTTTGTCTCGTTGTTTCTGTGATGCCCCAACAACGCCTTTCCCCTGGACTTACAGTTATGCTAAAAGGAATGGGAGAGGTGAAATCGAATTAAAAATAATAAACGCAGCACCAGCAAGCCAGCATAAGCAACAGCAGATCCTGAATGCAGTTCCATAAAATTCAAGGACGACGGCGACGGACGTCCGTCCGAATCCCGAGATAAGCGAGAAATATATAAAGACAGTATTTGAAACTCTCTTTGGCTCTCAAGCTAGATGAGCGCTGGGCGGGTCCGGTCGGGTCGGGTCGGGTACGCTGTTGTGGATAGGAATTGAAACGCAGGACATAATTGTTTAAACTAATGACAATATTTACTTTTAACACTGGCTTTTCAATTACGATCTTGAATGGACGAAGAACATCAGTAGCTATAATCCTGATGGCTATTGCAGGCAGGGGATAAAGTTGCCATCATCATAGTTTACTCTGCACAAGTTCGTCGAGAAACTAACCATACAAATGATTATACGAACAACGATACAACAGCAAACGGGTACGGGTTACGGGTACGGGACAAACAAATTAATGACATTTACTTAACCATCAGGACGAAAAGCTGTGAAAACTCGGATGTGCTTTTGTTGTTGTGTTCCATCAAGGACGAGAGACGTGAATGATTTTATTTTTTTTTTTGGTTGGTTGGTTGTTCTCGTATAGGAAAGAGTATAGCTGGTAATGCAGCGCAGAGGGTGCCCTTTGTGGTAGTATGTGTGTGTGTTTCGTCTGCACAGACAAATCCTATTTTGGAACACTGCACTCAATTTGTTTGTAATGAGTTTAAATTAACGGAATTGATGTTGGCAGGATTTGTGTGTGCTGAATAGGTGAATGCACCGAGTTTATTTAAACCCTGGTGGATGTGCTTAAGAGTTTTCAATTAGTTAGTTCCTTAAAATAAGTTTTTATAGACTTGTCTACTATTTTATGAGTTTTTTATCTCTTAAGTTTTGTAGAAACCCTTGGCATGATGGTTAGAGCGTTCGACCGTAATGCAGAGGGACTTGGGTTAGATTCTTAGGCGCAGCCAAAAAGGTTTTCAGGGGTGTACGACCTCTTGCGAGGAATTGACAAATCATCCAAGAGTATCTCTTGCCATGACAAGTGCTGCTCATTAGCCGTTTGGAGTCGGCAGAAAATTGTAGGTCCCCTCCATTACTCAAAACTCGCAAACAGAAATGGTGGAGAGCTGTAAGTCACTAGGTTAAGGTTCTTTGTGAGCCGTCCTGGTATTGAGTATTGCAAGGAACATGTATTTGAGAAGTGGGCTTTATCAAACAAATTTTATGGTACCGAAAATTCATTAGAAATTTTGAAGGTTCAATCCGAAGGAAGCAGTCAATAAAGATGCAGTCTCAGTCCCCAGTACTGAAGAAGAAAGCCATCTAAAAGCTTAAGAACAACAAATCCGCCGGCTCGGATGGCCTAACTGTACGCATCACCTCATCAACCAAGTTTAGGAGGAGGAAAGTATGCCCGACGACTTGTCAAATTGCTCCATATGAACAATCTACAAGAAAGGTGATCCTATTTCCTGAAAAAACTACAGAGGTATATTCCTGCTTAATGTTTCCTACAAGATTATATCCACCGTACTATGTGAGCGTCTAAAACCTTTCTGCGATACTCCGATCGGCACATACTAGTATGGCTTCAGACCAGGCAGATCAAAGATAGACCAAATCTCACATTGAGGCAAATCCTTGAAAAGACCAGCGAATTTCAAGTCGGGACCCACCATCTTTTCATTGACTTTAAAGCCGCATATAATAACATAAGTCGCCAAGAGCTTCTATTGGCGATGTTGGAACTCGGGATGCCGCATGACGTTACAAAATACGCGGTGCAACGTGTAAATGGGTAACAGCTCATCCGAGCTATTCCAGACGTGTACAGGGTTCAGCAAGGTGATGCGCTATCGTGTGATTTCTTCAACCTAGTCCTGGAGCAGATAGTGCGCAAGAGTGGTGTTAACCTGGAAGGCCATATCTTCAACAGGTATTCCCAACTGCTTGACTATGCGGACGACATCGACATCATCGGGCGCTCCAAGCGAGCTATGCTGGAAGTATTCACAGCTATTGATGAACAGGCGAAACGCGTTGATCTTGAAGTGAATGAGGACAAACCAAAGTATATGCTATCAAAAAACATCAAGATTCAATCGTGAATTATACGAGATGTACCAAGATGGCCAAAGATCCAAAACACGTCTATTACACTAGCTCGGTTACATCGTGCGAATGGACAACAACACTCCAGCCAAGAGAATCTCAGTCCCCAGATTCGAGACGACGCACGACGAGCAAGACCAAACCTCCGCTACAGAATTATTTTCATCAATGATATTCAATTTTAAGCTTCTAATCGATTATACCTTTCAGTTCTCGGTATAAATGCTTCCTCTTCCTTCCAATTTGGCTGTAATCTAGAGCGATCTAAAGCTTGAGTAAAATTAATGTCAGATACCCAAGAATAAAGATCCTTAAGTGCAACAGTTCAAATATACAACTTGGACTCTGTGAAACATCATTTTTTGGTTTTGGGTGGTTATTGCGTTGGTCTGTCACTCAGAAGGTTTGGGTTCGATTCAGGCACACAGGAATGGTTTGGACTTTTGAGTAACTAGATCCTGGTTCTTCACAAATTTTTAGGGTTTCAAATTTAATTAATCAACTAATACCGAGTTTTGGTTTACGGAAGGCCTTTGGAAGCTCTTATTGTTGATTCTGACAATCGAGTGATTTGCTTGTTCCGGTTTTCGGGTATTTTGGCTGATCTGATAAGGTTCTGCTGCCTTGTAAGCGGATTATCTGGTTTCTGATGATTGGGTTAACTACGTTTAAGACCTGGAGTTCTGGTGTTCTCGAATGCAATCTACATCTACACTAAAAATGTGGTGCTCTCGCTCTGGTACATCAGGAGGTAGCACCACGAACTTGGTGACACTGTAAAAGAGAGCTATAAAACTCTGCTACATCCACATCAGCATGCATTGTGACCTATAGTGACACTCAAAGGAGTAGGTATACCCAGAATATCACCAGGTATGGAAGTATCTGGTGGGAATAAGGAGATTTGTCTTCGTACAAAGCCTCCTTTATCACTTTTGGGTCTAAGCAAATAAATTTGTTTTTTTTTTTAATTTTCTTAAAGTTTTGTATCTTTTTTTTTATAATTATTTATTATTTCTTAAGCCCTCTGGCTCTAAATATAGTTTGTTTCATTTTCTATTTTGATTATGAAACCAATTTGCCTCCACATTTGATCCTATTCACCAAGAAGACCTCATTTTCAATCAATTTCGAAGAAGAAAACAAATTATATTGCTCTACCTTATCCCTCAGGGACATTTTCTCATCGCAAATAATAACATATTCGTCTTTGTAATCAAAAACCTGTCAGATCAATAACAATAAACATTTAAATGAGCCGAATACAAAAAACCGACACTACGATGTGCGTGATAAGTGACACAAAAAGCAATATTAGTCAAATCAAAACAATCCCCCATCCATCCATACGCTATACAGCATCGTCAGCTTCATATCCCGCCCACCCACCACCTCCCCTCAAACTTTAAACAATGAACTTCAAATAACATACGTCTCTAAGTATTACACGCATCCCTCAGGACTCGCCCCAAGCCCAATCCATGCATTCTTTGCTCTCAAAACAAAATTAGATAAACAAAAATATTGTTAAGTTGGTTTTGTGCCCCAAGAAGGAAATAAAGTTAGTAGAATTTGGGGGTAGGTAGAAAGACAAAGTCCTTACGACGACGACGAGGCGCTTTTCCACAACACACATGTTGCTGTCATATTGTGTATATTTTAATATCTTTCGGCGACGAGAAAACTTATTGACTCATCTCATCACCCAGCTATGTTGAATATCCTTGGAGACATCCACACATAAACACACATATCCTCTTAAATAGCAGATAACATGACAAAAGCATCATCATCGCCCTCTTGTGCATATTTCCCGGTTTTATTTCAAGGATTACTTAAATGCCACTCTAAACTGTCAAGTTACTCTATGTATTGCGGTGGAGGGGGGTTGGCAAAGCGATGATGGGTCCTTTTCTCTATTTAAATCCATGGGCGGAGGTGTTTTGGTGGTTGATCTAAACAAATACACCATATATATGCATCTACATGTAAATAAAGGTCCTTACCGTTAATATTTTAATTCTTAGAATATTAGTTCAATTGCCCTACGCTAAGCACGCAGCATGGGAGAATGTGTTTGACATTCATCCTTATGCTCGGCATTTTGCTGGATTAAAAAAAAAACAAATCCTCAAAATAACTCATAATACAACAACAGTACAGATGGCGCGCGGTAGGGGGTGGTGGAAATTGGGGTTGCAAAAAGGATAAACGAGAATGTTGGGAGTTAAGAGTACTCGCACATCTCACAAAAACATACATAAAGGATTAAAAAGTTTAATTAACATAACGATTGTTCAGAAGAAGAGATGAGAACCATAATACCATTATTCCATGAGATGTACCTATAGATACATACACTCTGGGAGAGTTGATTGAGGATGGATTTTTTTTTCTGTACTCGTAATAAATGGAAGCAGTCAACTGAATAATTATAAATCTAAAGAAATTTTTAAAAAGCATGACTTAATAGTTTGCGAATTTTTAACATTTAATAGTTTTTTCTTAATATTAAATACTTCTTAACTAGTATGATGCTAAGGCATTTTTTTTTAATAAAATGCCTTTGAACACACCTAAAACAATGACAGTTCTTAGAAAAACTAATAAGCGAACATACCTTTTTTGACAAGCGCAAATGTCAATATGTCAGAAGTAGTCAAGAAGAAATAAATTCTAGCAGACTGCATGATGCTAAATTCGATAAAATTTTGCAAAATCGTTTTTATAATCTTGAATCTAACAAAAATAATTTTAAAATTGTACGAAATTGACTAAAATTTTGTACTTGTGAAACTTAAGAAAAATCTTTGGCAGGCTAAATTTTGCATTTATTGTATCTGAACTTTTAAAAACGATAACAGTATTTAAGTTTAAAATTCACTCATTACTTTTTTGTCATCCTGTACCTTTGTACAAGTAACGGGTGGGGCATCTAGTGGTGGCTTTTAAAATCTTAGGTTATTTTGACACTGACAGCTGTTTCCCACTTTAAAATGTTGACAGCATGTGAGTATCATACCTCCGTGGAACGAAAAATGACTCGCTTTACGCTTGAACAAAGTGAGTGCTGTGCAGCAGAAATGGAGCGTTTTTTGAAAAGAAGTTTTAGCTGAAATGAAGCACCCACCGCGCCTGCTGTACGCAAGTTTGTGCAAAAAGTTCGTGAGACTGGTATGCTAGTAGATAAGACTTATTGTCCCCATCGTCTTACGGTGCACACAGACGAAAATGTGGATGCTGTAGCCGAGAGTGTGAGACTCAATTCACTAACATCATCTCGCCATCATCGATCAAAACAGCTCAAGATTTCACGCACTATAGCCTGAGGAGAATTCTGCACAAAGATCTCGGATTATTCGCTTTGAAGGTCCAATTGATTGAGCAATTGAAGGTGCTTCGTTGTCGTTTGGCAGTTTGAATTGGACACGTTAACAAACAAAATTGCAGCGTCTGAGGCTCGCTCGGAAGACCCGCTTAATATTGTCCAGCCAATGCATTCACAGAGAGTGACAGTTTGGTGCGGATTGTGGTGTGGCATCATTGGATCAGTTTTCTTCGAAAATGAGGCTGGGAACAAAGTCAACGGTGGGCGTTACAGAGCCATGTTAACCGACTTTTTTTTACTGAGACTGAAGACATGGATTTGGATGACCTCTGGTTCATGCAGGATGGCGCGCCTTGCCACGCTTTTAAGCACCAAATTCCCAAATCGTGCTATCAGCCTTCTTGGCGATGTTAATTTCCCCTCGCCTCGGAGCTGTGATTTAACCCCTTCGAAATTTTGTTTGTGGGAAACCGTGAAGGACCGCTTTATCTACATCCCGAAACCATCAACAAGGTCTTGGAAAATTGGAGTGACAGAATGCGCTACGACAAAGCCAGCCGAGGAAGCCTCTTGAAAGACGTTGTATTCCATAATTAATGGGAATGATTGCTCTTACTAATAAAGCCATAATACATGGACAACATTTAAATTTGTTTATTTTATTGCATTTTTGAAAAGAAATTTGTATTTGGCCCACCCTTTACACACGTACATATGTTTATATCACCAATTAAATATTTGTGGATGGAATAAACTCCAATCAAGTGACACCGAGTGTACACGTATTGCAGAGGCAAGAAACCGGCTTAAAATGAATAATGAGCTTAAAGGGGTGCTGGATCTACACTAAGCTTAAATATAATTATTTTCACGAATGAGTTTGAGGAGGAAATTCATAGGAAATGGATTTTATGTTTGCTGAAAAGACCACTTTGATACAAATGCTTAATTTTACCTTTAAATGACAACCTCCAGTTATTGATCATGTTTTTTAAAATATCTACTAAATACGAGCTAAAATTTAAATTTTCACCTGAAGTGGATGTGAATTTCACAATTTTACTACAATCCACAGATTCTAATTCGGAAGGAAACATCAAACTTTTAACAGACGTTTAAGCAGGTTTCTCTGTAACTCATGTACCTAATGAAATGCTTATTAAGTGTATGAAAATAATATACATAAATTTACAAATGTTAATGTTCACGCGAAATACTAGTTTTCTGTAAAATGAAAAGTACAAGCGTTCTTCAATCTTTTGACAAGAAATTTTTAACTATATAGTTTTTTTTTTAACTAGCTTGAGATTAACAGTCAAGAAGAGGAAAAGTAGCGAGTAAATTTCGGATTTATTTGTAATTTTTTTTCACACAACAGAATCTTTTCATTTTATGTTGTGTGATAAAATGCGACACTTAGCCTTTAATTAAATTTTGTTTAAAAAAATCTCTGTGCTGTGAAATAAAACATTGAAGTATTTACACACGTCAAAATTTCTAAAATAAAATTAATTTATTGATAAAACTTTCAAACATTTTTAAGCGAAGTTTTTCACTCGTAAACATTTTCGGACATTTTTTGATTAATGCGTGAAAATTAGTGTGGAAGTTATTCATTTCTTAATTCACTGATTTCAATTGCAACTTTACGCAAAATCAAGGTTTTCCATCCTCTTAAACAGAACAGAGTCACGCTTCACTTCGTACCTGATCAGTGGGCAGTGGGTGTTCATGGAATCGAAGGAAAAATAGGATCATCAACACCCTAAACAAGGCCTGAGCCCTATTGAGAAATAAGAGAAAATGTCATCAAAAACAAAATTATACAAAAAGAGGAGGCAAGCAGATCCAGGAATTGGAACGAACTGTCAAAGTTGAGGCAGACGAAACTACTTTTTTGCAATTACAACCAGCAACGCTTCGAAAACTGCATTAACTTAAGTAGAAATAACCTAAGAATACTGATAGGTATCCTAACTGCACATTGCAAACTTAGAATACACCTAAATTTAATTAGTATTGTAAGCAGTGCCACATGTAGATTCTGCAACATGCATGAGTAAACACTGGACCACAGACTAGGAAGATGTTGTCCACTCATGCACCAAAGGAATAACCATCTGGGACAATACTTGGTGGACCTATCCTTTCTAAAGGTGACCCAAATACTGAGATTCCTAATAGCAAAAGATTTGAAGGAGGGACTGTAGGATGAGAAAGCTCATTCATTTCTAAGGGGGGCACAATAGATCTCCAGGTGCATTGCATCTTCTTCGATACCGAGCACACTGCTTCGAGAAATCTAGGTAATTCGCTCTGGCATCTTTAAAAAGGTTCCGTCTTCCTTGTTTTACGTAAAACCTCTAGACTGGGATTTGAAGACTCTTTCGGGTGAGGCTCTTCATCCACTGTGGCCGCCATAATGTAGACGAAGTGTTTCGACCTTGAGCACCGCATCCACATCTTGACAGCTCATAGAGTTCGTGGCTGTTTGTTTTTCTTCGAGATTGAAGAACTCACATGATGGCTCATCTCTTTGCCGAAACCCTATGTATATGGGAATAGTTTGCAGGAGCTATTCTTAAGCTGTGCATTGCACAACGTATTTTAAAAATTCACGCCATACAGCTGGATCAGTTTTCCAATGATCTCGAATTAGGAATTTTTCATATAGAGCTCGTGACGAGCTCCTAAACACCTCTGAATTCCATTAGAAGATGCTGAGTCTGGATTGAAATTTGTTGTTGTTTTTTTGCTAGATTTACCTCAATGTCAAGATTTTGTGTATGGTCGTTCTGGGGCGACGAAAACTACACTGGTATCTCTCAACAGTTTTATTGCAGAACACACCCTGTTGGATAGAATCTTTTATGCAGCGTTTACAAGGGATATCCCTCAATAGTTCTTTTAGGACATAAGATATCCTTAGTAAGTAAGTATAGTAAGTGCAAAACTACCACATATAGGTCTTTGAAGAGGTCTGTAGGTGAGCCATTCGATTCTGCAGCCATGTTGTTCTCAAGCTCTGCTTTATATCTTAGTCTATCTTTTCTATACTGTATAGTGGAATTGGTTGTTCATTGATTAGTTATAAGCTGTAGCCCGAAATTGTGCTCGAAATTCTATTTGAAAACATCTACTCTTCCCTATGATTCGGGGACTAGGTTACCATTACTATTCCCAGTATGGGGTGGTTTCACTCTTCTTCTTTTATGACTTCCAATATCTTCCTTAATACGATCATGATGTGGAATGAACAAGTTAAACCCGAATTGTAATGTTTAGCTGCATAGTCCTTCATGTAAGGCTCGCTAATGAACTTTTTGTAAGCTATATAGACATCCCTCCTAAAAAATAACACCATTAATTATGGCCCGGCTTGAAAGTAAAAAGTTTCTATCTCTCTCTAAGGCACGTCTAGGAATTTTTATGCAATTTTTGTAGAAATTTTGTGCATGGGGACGAGGGCAAAATCTAAGGAGGGTTTGTGAAACAATGTAATTTCTTGGCTAACATTTTTGGCACTTGTACAAAACCAAGATAGAAGGACTGGAATTTGGAATATTACAGCACATAAAAGTCGACCGGACGCCTGACTTTTTGAAGGGGTGCATATAAATTGCGTTATTTTTTGAACAAAATTAGCACCTCGGGAGTTGAAATTCATTTAAGGACGACGAATGATACTATCAGGAGTGATTGTTATGTGTATGGACCAACAGGAATGAAAATTAAGCTTGAAGGGTCTTTGGGTTGGTTTTTTTTTTTCTTTTTTGGTGTAATTTGATTCTTTCGATATTATATTAAGAAGAGTCTGAAATTACATTTACTCTAAGGATTTTGTTCTATTGTATGCTTTAGTTCTTTAAAGTTTGTGTGAAAGAAGTGTGAAAATGTTTCACCTGAGGGTTGAATTTTCGTTGGGGTGGATGGTTTTTTATGAGGTAATTTATCTAAGAAATTGGATTTTGTTTTGCTGTCCCTTATTAATAAATAAACAATGAGAAGTGATATTAAAGGCAGTCAGAGGTTGAATAGGCAGGAAGGTATTTTATAATTAAAATGAGAAGTCACAAAAGTGTTGAAGAAGCGGCTGAAAATCTGCAACATGAAAGGTTATATCTCTGAGCTTCTAATTCGAATCAAGACAAACGAACTTAAAATTGTTAAACATTAAATATCTTGATGCCAGGTGTTGTACGTTTCTGCACAAAATTATCCACAATAAATTACCCTTATACATTTTTGAAAAACTTACATTCGCTCAATCCCATAGAACCTTAAACCTCTTGCTTCCAACTTTTAACTACTTGAACTCTTCGCGGCTCTTTATTATATATGCAACCAAGCTATGGAATTCTCTTACCTTACATATTAAAAGAATAATAAATGCTGGAAACTTCAAAAATGCGATCTCTTCTGAATTTAGTTAAACTTCTTCACAGTATTATTTATATATAGTAATTAACAAAGGAAATTAAACAGGTTTTTATTTATGTAATATTAATATGTGCCATGTATTATATATTTATGTATATTATGTTATTATTTCTTAGATTAAGTATAATTGAATAATTGTTGCTTACTATCCAAATGTTAAGTACTATAAAAGTCTTACTTGTACAACCTTATTAAATAAAATTGAATTGAATTGAATTGAATTCCACCCCTGACTCAATGTTTTGCTTGTGATCGCACGTATTGTAATTATAAAGGAAAACTTCGGAAGTGTATTGACTCTTTTGTTTTTCGCTTTGCTAATGGTCAGTTCTAGCCTTTAAATGAGAACTTTTTTAATATGTGATTGGTATATCGACATCTAAGGTACCTAAGCAAAAAAATTATGGATAAACGAACTCTTGCGAGAAATTTGTAAATTTACACCTGACTGCTCCTATTTTAACAGTATGGCTTTGAGAGTTCTTTTAACTCCCGAACAAACAAGGTTGCAGTTAAGTTTCTAGGGGCTGAGGTATGTTCAAGGACCTGAAATAAACAAAAATTAACAACTTTTTAACTATTCTACAAGGCCGACGGATGATCTTTTTACCTTAAGAAAGAATTATTGAAAAAAAAAAAAAATAGTGAAGACATTTGTGGAAAGTATCGACTTAGCATTCAACGAGGTGGGAGTAGACGCATTTAAAACTTGGAGGAACTCCATATATTTTCTTCTGCTTAAGTGTGTACCTAAAGAGAAGTCACGAAAGAAGAGTACTGACAGAAAAAAACAACAAATTGAGAAAATATACTTCAGTCTGAGCTCGTTCCTGTACAAATATTAGAATGCAGTTTTCACAAACTAGATATTAACGCCCAAGGCTTGCGATCGATATCACTTCATTGCCACCTGAGATCAAAAACAAATATTTTTTCAGGGGTACTGTCGCTTGCGAAGGCGTGACAAGTCCTCAAAGAGTAGATATCTATTTCCGTGCGAAGTGCTTTGGACTCGGCAGAAACCGTTTTTGGCTACAGGCCCCACATAAGATTGGTGAAGAGTTGAGAGTCTCTAGGTTAATGTACTTTGACAGCTGTTGTGCCTGCAATAAATTTATTTGATTTTAAGATCTTTGCTGGAAGCTATGAAATTTCTCTGTGAATTTCTGTTCGAGAAACTTTTGTGAATTTACAATCCACAAATTTGACAGTGTTTTTTTTTTTGAGAGTCTTTTATCCCTGCCCTTCATAATTTGAAAGGTTGTAAGTTACTATCCAAAAATTATCAAAATTGTCCGTCTTCTTCCAGTTTTAAGTGAGTCCGCTTTCGAAAGACTAACAATTATGAAAAATCAGCTATTTCAATTCGATTTTTAGAATATATCTGCTTAAAAGAGGTGTTTGTTGAGAGGGAGTACTTTGTACTCTCATCTCTTGAAAAATTAATGACAGGGCATATTCGCAATCTTTGTGCATAGAAAGTAGAGGAAAAGAGTTGACGAAATTGCAAAACATATTTGACATTTGAATTCAAAATATTTTTTGTTATATAAAGCTTAATCATTTATGCTTAGAATTTTCTATGAAAAAATAAATAAAACTTCTCTTCTTCGGATCCAACCTTACATCAACTTTCAACAAACATATACCTACATACAACAAGGACATCTGCTTCCCTGTAGGTATTATAAAAGACCCATAATAAATTCTAATGCTACTAGCACCTAAAAGACTTAAAGTTATAAATTACATGCATGCTCTTGTGGTTTTAAAAAGCTTTAGAATTTCATATTCACCACAATTCTCATACAATATGTCATTTTCCTTGGAAAGCAAAAATAAAAAAATAAGACACCCCCTTACGCCTTACCCATACCTCTTATACATATTATGCCCATTTCATATACGCAAATCTCCTTACATATCCTTCTTGGGGCAATTCATTCACTGTCCGATTTTATTAATGAGACTAGCTTAACCTACTTTATGTTTTTTTTTTGCTTTTTTGAAAACTTCTGTTTACATTTCGGTTGCCCTCAAATCTTCAAAAAGGAAACAAAAATTAAAAAAAAAAAAAAATACCTAAAAACGTTGGAGATTTTGTTTGCTTTCGTTTATTTTCGGGGTTTCCTGTTACTTAACCCCATTTTCGACTAAAGTAGCCCCGAGGACTTTTTTTTTGCAAATTTAACCAATCCCCTCCTAGCACATCCGTTTTCTAAAGAAGAAATTGTAAACCGTATTTCTGAAGCACGTTGTGCGCCGGGGCCAAAACCTTTAGTGTCAGTTGGGTGAGTCATTAGCGAAATGATTAATTTCAACAAAACGGTGCGGGAGTTAGGGTGCTGATGGTCATAGACGAGTGAGGGTGGGACCTTCGGGTCCATCCGTCGCGTCGTCGGCTGATTGCTAGAGTTTTCCAACTTTTTTTTCCATTTTTTTTTGTTTTAAAGTTTGTTTCGTTTGTTTTTGTTTCGCTTTTGTCAAACATCGGTGGTAACAACACAAAAGAGTGCTCGCCGCGCCGCCAACGTTAACAACGTCCGAGGAATTTTTCCTTGATGAAGAGAAGCCCTTAAGGGTGTTCCAGAGATGGTACAAATTAGAAAGAATTAAAAAAATTAAATGAAATAAAAACAAAACAAAAAAATAATCTCAAACAGACCAACACACACCCAGCACTCATACACATGAACAGGAAGTCCGAAATGATGAGCTTGGAAAGACGTCCGGCTTCAATGGGTGGCAATAAGTAGTAGTAGAATTTCTCATTAAAGAGGAAACACAAAAAAAAAACAACAACAACTTGGGTCGGCTTAGGAGGGAGTGAACGACCCATGACTGTGGAAGAAGGTTACACCGAGGACATACTCAGATGCTTATGGGGCTTTGGGGATTTTAATTAATTTCCTAACCATCTCCCCCGTCCATCACCCATAAAATCTTCTCTCCCATATCAAGCAGTGAGCGCCTACAATAAACTTGTGTACAAGCTAAGATAAGCAGTGTGGTTGTTTGTTTGTTTGGCTGGGCCATTATAAGGACGAAACAGGTGCAAGTGAAGAATGTTTTTTAATGATTTATTTTGCATTCATTTGTCTTGAAATGGGTAAAGGTTAACTAGGACTTGGAGTACCTATGAGAGAGCCAGAACCAGAAGTCTAGGGGAGTAGAGGTTTTTTTCTCTCTGAGAAAAGAAAATGAAAGAAAACAATTAAATTTTTAAGTACTTATATTAAGACTTTAATGGTTTTTTCTTGTTTGTTTATGTTAAGCATAATAGGAATGGCTTCCAAGGCTTGTTAGATATTAGAAGAAGATGAATTTTTAAGGTCAGCTGGAAGTTTCAATTCAAAAATGTCCTGGATATTCAAAGTTGGATTGGTAAAGATTCTTCGAAAAACAAATTGAAGGGGTCCCAAAAACCATAAGGCTATATGAAGATTAGCGGAATATGTAAATGTACCAACTCTACTAAGCCAAGAAAACGTTTGCACTTGGTTGTCGAAATATATATGTATTATCCTTCCAGATTTTCAACCTAAACATTTGAATAACCTAAATTATTTAAAAAAATACAGTTTTGAATGTAGATATTTTGCCAATGCACCTAAACATCGCGGTATTTTGAATCAGAACGTCGCTGTTATTATGTTGGATTGAAACAAATCGTACGGGAGTGAAGAGTTTTTGAAAATATTCAAACGGCAAACTTAAAAAATAAAATGTACGGCAGCCCGCACGTTTCTGTTCAAACGGACCTAGAATCAACTTGACCACGGCGCTCTACTAGCTGACGATAATAAGGAAACGATTTATATTTTATCAATACCCAGAGCACACCCGAACCCTATATAATTTATTATAAATTTATTATTGAACAAATAATATATAAAAAATATTTACCAATGTTAGCAATTGTATTCCAAAAACAAGTCGTTTTTCTTCACTCACCTGTAAAAAAAAATAAAAAATAAAAATAAATTAGGTATCTTGTATTGGAAATGGTTAATTGTATATAACTAATGAACTAAATGAACTAAAGGGTCTTTCATTAAGCATCTCCTATCTTAAAATTTCATTAAATAAACGGTAAGATATCATTGCAATTTTGTTTAGAATGCCTACGTATGACATTATGTGTGGACTAAAACATTATTCAAATGGGGTTGGGGACGAAATCCCGCATCACAAAATCCCGATTCACAAAATCCCGCATCACAAAATCCCGATTCACAAAATCCCGGATCACGAAATCCCGAATCACGAAATCCCGCCGTTTCAATACTAAATTGACAGCACAGTATATGGATTTTCAATCCCATAGTAATGGTGACTTGAATCAATGAGAAGCAACGAGAACGAAGTTTCCTACTATTGTACTGGAATATTCAATACGAAGAAGACCGCTCTGATTTCTTTAAATTTTAACGAGCTCGGATTGGCATAAAGCTGAAGACAAGTCCAAAAAAAGTATAAAATTATGTGTTGTGGGTTAGGTGGGGTGTGGGTTGGTGGGTAGGTTTTTTTTTGGGTGAGGGGGGATGCGATACGTAGATTGAAAGGTGGCAGTTGCTAGATCATAAATATGCAATTTTTAACCCGCTAAGATGACTAGTTTAGCCAGAAATCACGTTTGAAAATGTCAACTTTGGGGGGTCTACGGAGCTCCGTTTAGCCGCAAATCGCATTTAAAGATAAACATTTGTTTTCCGTTACATGCGATACGTGGATTGAAAGGTGGCACTCCCTAGATCACGAATATGCAATTTTTAACTCGCTGAGATGTCTAGTTTAGCCAGTAATCACGTTTAAAAGTACATTGGGTGGCCCGCTCTGCGGGACTTAAGGATTTTAACTCCCTTTTTCGGGGACACACCCGCTCACTCGACTCCGTCGCTCCGCTTAGGATATGTTAAGTCGCCTGGCTGGCGCCAATGTAAACAATGTATGAAAACTCAAAATTTCTTCAAAAAAAAATTATTGAAAAAAAATTGTTGAGCAAAAATTCTTAAAAAAAATTTGTTGAAAAAAAAAAATTTGTTTGTTTGTTAAAAAAAAAACCAAAGTCCAAAAATATTTTGGTCAAATGTCCAAAGATAATTGGCCAAACCATTGAAATTTGAAAATCATCTTATCTCTTTAAAGATGGACGAGGTCTTACCTCCTCGGTGTCCTACCAAGAACTGAATTTTTCCTGAACCAACAGTTCCTTAAATACTTTTCATTTGTTTAAAAATAAATCAAAATAAAATATTTTATTAATAGTACTAAATTAGTATTGAAAATCCCGCCAAATATTTCCCAAAATATCTGTCGGCTGGATTTTTATTTTTATTTTCGGCGGGATTTCGTTACTCTCCCTCATCAGCCCAAAATCCATACTTAACAGTGACTTTCTCTGAATCTATTGCAATTTGGTGGATCTCGTGTGGACTGTAATCGTCCTAAATTCGACAATATTTTTAGTCGACGAACACATTCTTCAAGTAATGGGCTGGACGGTTAAATATGATTTTTCGACCGAAATGTCCCTCGAACAGAAGACAGTTAAATCATTTGTTCATGTCCTTGAACGCTCTATTGCTCTCCATCTTCGTTGGGAAAGACCATAACAGGCCATTTGATAGAAACAGCTTCAACAAAATGGCCGCAATCACCCGTCAAATTCAATAAATCCTTATATACGACTTTTTAATTGGCACGTGTAGATTTTGGAAGCCGATGACTGCCATGTTGTTTTGGTAACACCTCTTAAATTTGCTGTTTATTTTTCAACTACTGATGCAAAATCACCATAGCCAGTTACAAGAGTGCATGTTAGACTGTAGACGTGGTGAAACCTTACAGTTGACATTTGATAGCCGAATTTAAGACGACCGATTCGGTAATTACTCAGCCAACATTCGTTGGTAAAACGAACACACGTTACCCCGACACGATATCGCCACGGCACGCGAGAGTGTACAATAGTCGATTCTTCGTCCTGCTCAAGAACTCGCCTTTTCGCAAACTTCAACTTGGCGTATTTTGCGTTGGATCTTGGACCTACCAGAGAGGAAGACCTACCCAAACGACTTCACATTCAACACAATTGAAAAATATCAAGAAAAATGTATGTAGAACTATTGCGACGGATAATTTGTAAACCTCTGTTTCCTTAGCCTAAGAACTACTTCGTCGTCAGACGCACATAATTGTAACTCTACGCGGGAACAGACAAGGGTATCCAAGAGATGTAACAAATGCCAAGCTTAGAAGACATGGGATGAAAGTGTTTGGAAACTTAGGGATTGTAGTTGCTAAATGGGAAGACGAGATGTTCTAATGGCTTGGAAGAAGTGGCAACATGAAAACGGTCTAGACAAGGTGAGAAAATCAAAAATCGTTGACTACATATAATCATACCAAGCTAGGTATTGATATATCAGATCAAATGGCTTTCTATTTTCCACCTTTGCGAAACATCATTAGCTGGTATCACAGAACAGTTTTTGAGTTCCTTTTATCAACATTGGCTGTAAACGCACTGGTTATCTATAAAGAACAAAACTGCTCAATTTTATATTTCCGAAAAGCGATTTGCAAATCTATTTGCAAAGAAACTATAACATCAAGGATTTTCGAAACAGAAATTGAGGAAACTTTGTGCAGATTGCTACAATAACATCACTGAAGAACAAGGTCTTTTAGATTAAAAAAAAATGCTGTAGTGTGATATGTTTAGTTGCCATTGTTTATTTTAATATTTTTAAGCCATGTATTATCAGAAAATTGGAAAATTGACAAATTGTAAAATTGAACTAATGTTCTATGAAATTTATCAAACACTTTACCCTGATAATTTCTTTGCGAGACTCAGGTCATTGGACACTTTTGGGAGCTCATTCATAATGGCGAAATAAAAGAATGTACTAATTTTCGACAGGGTGTGAATTTGTCTAAAGCAGAATGTCTATTTGGACTAGATTATTTATGGAAGATACCTTCTCTAAAAAAAATGGAATCGAAAATAAAAGAACAGTCACGCATTACTCGTAAGTTCTATTTAAAAAGAAAGGTCTTTGCTTTGCGTGCTCTATTCACATTTATAAGCCAAAAGCTTCAATTAGGAGTACCTAGTGTTTTCTAAATTTTTTCATAAAATCTTATTTTCTAGAGATTTGCCATCCAAGCAAGCTTCTATGAAAAATTGTAGATTTTCATTTAGTTTTAACAAAAAATACCCAACGCTGAAGATATAACCCCATCTTTTGACAACAATTAAAGTCTTATAGAGACTCAAATAACAACTAGGACAGATATACCACATACAAAAAATACCCTATAGAACATTCTCATATAAAGGATTTTAATTCTTTTCATTGACCGCTTTCAGGATGTTGGTCAAAGTTTAATTTAATTAAATTTTTCAAATCTGTTAGAATGGAATAAAAATTCTTTCGACAAATGCTTGGTTTCCACTTGGGGATCTCTTTGTCACTTTATAGTGTGGTCCTTGGTCCGTCTCTGAAAAATGAAGAACAAAACGAACGAAAATGGACAAGAGCCAGACAATTTGTCGACACCGATTGCATCTAAATTTTTAATTGTGGTTATTTTTTTTTTTTTTTGCTGAAAGACTTTGATTTTTTGTATTCTTTGAAAGACATTGTTCTGTGCTAAAACTATTTGAAAATAAATTAATTAAGATATGTTTTGAGACTCTTTGTTCGGTGAGTGTTAAGGGAAATTCACGCAAAAAATAAAGGGAGATAGGGAGAAACATTTGGAAATTGCAAACTAATGAATTTTTAATAAATGCCCATTGAAGAATGTTGAATGGAAAAATTGTTGGAAAACTTTATTCGAACCGTAGACACATTGGGTGTGATGTGGGAGAAAACTTTTTCGAAAAAAGTTACATACGTACAACAAATGAAATAAACACCTTAAATCAAGACACAAATCCTTGCCTTAACCCGTGTGTTAGAGATTTAAATCTCACGAAGAAAAGGAAGGCTTACAAAATCACATTCTTGAGTGTAGGTAGTACAGCTTTGCATAATGATTAGTGCGTTGAACTGTCATACAGAGGGTCTTGGGTTTGATTGTCAACGGCTTCAAACAAGATTTTCAGGGGTGTACTACCTCTTGCGAGGAATTGAAAAATCCTCTAAGAGTATCTCTTGCCTTAGCCGTTCGGGATCAGCAGAAAATTGTAGGTCTCTTTCACTCCTGGAACATGCACACTAAAATGGTTGAGAGTTGTAAGTAACTAGATCCTGTTCCTCTTCGAGTTGTTGCACCACCAAATTTAACTTTTGCGTGTTGGAAGAAAAAAGTAACTTGAAAGTTTTACAATTCATGTCTCTCTGCAGAGAATACTGAGCCTCCCGTTAAAAATAGTATAGTTAAAGTGGGGAGGAACTAATAGGAGATGTGGATTCACATTAGCTCGTACATCCAAATAAGGAAGACGAATCGAGAAAAGCAAAGTATTCCACATTTATGTAAAGAAAGAACCTCGATATTTGACAGAACGTCCGCAGTTAGGCTCAACGGTAAACTGATTAGCGTTTCAAGTAAGACGAGTATAGCGCCGGAATTTTTCGTGGAGAGGAATGCAACTGGCTATTAATCATTGTCATAAAAGCCAGAAATCAATGAAAGACAGGAAACGTTACGATAGTGTTCAAAAGAAACAAAGTTTGTGTTGTGGATGTGATTATAAGTTTTAGGTCTCTGTTCTGTATTCTATCCAAATGGTTCAAAGTACCCTTAATATGCAATTATGTCAAATTTGGAGTCAAATGTTTTTTTTTAAAGAAATCATTGAATTCCAATTTACATTAAGCTTCACCCTCTCCGTTATATCAGCCTCAGTTAAGGTACAGAACTTTTTGATCTATTTTGGAGAGTTTGAAAAGTTTACGCAATTTGTTTCTTCCTGTCCAGGGCAAGTATTGGTATCGAGTTAAATCAAGCTCAACACTATGATGATATGTAGAGAAATCCAACGAAGTGTTTGCGTCATACCAACATCCGGCGCCATGGGTCTGTGCGTCTGTACGTCCACCAATAATGTATCAAGAAAAAAAAAAAAACTCATCCCCAGAACTCAAACCTTAAGACATACTTCTTTTCAATTTGGACTTAGATCAGGAAGATAGGCTGAGGATCACTACCTACTTTAAGACAAGCTGTATACAATGCTGGTTTAAGGGTAATAATGTTTGATTGGTTAAGATCTTATTTGACTAGAAAGAACCAGAAGTACTTGTTAATGAAATATCTATCCAGTTACATGTTTATGTTGAAAAATGGTGTCCCACAAGGTTCCGTGCTAGGTCCATTTTTATTCTTAATTTACATTTAGTCGCTATTCCACCAAAGATTTTCTTATAGCCTTCATGGTGATATAGCTTTCACTTATACTGAATTCTGTCTTTTTGATTCCAGCTTGAAAATTAATAAAGATTAATAAATCTTAAGGGCCTGGTTTGCACTCCATAAATTATTTATTAGTAAAAACAACAATGTTATGTTATTTAAACTGACAGGAAATTTTTCTGAAAGTCTTGATTTTGATCTACTTTTTCACTCTCATCTTGAATGGATGTAGAAGACAAGATTTGAAAAAAGGCAATCAATACCTCACATATCTGCTTTAAGTTTTGTCAAGAAAAAGTCAAGCAAAAATCTGTTTTTTTTTGGTAATTCAAGGTTGAAAAGAATTTCGTAACAAAATATCTATTTTCAGAAAATAAAATAAAATAAAATTAAAATCAGTGTGAAACGTATTCTTCTTCATTTCGCAGGTGTTTGGCGAGGACCTCTACCTAGTTCCTCAAACATTTTTGTCTCCTTATTCCTATTCACATTACATTAAAAAGGTGCAATAGATAAGAACAAAAAAAATCACCATCATTTTCATTCACCTACTTGAGTTTTTCACGTTCCACTATGCTCTGCATCTCCAATCTACTACATGCTCCTTAGATAAAAACGTAATTAATTAAATAAGGTCCTTACTTTGAGTTTCAAATTTCCATTTCACCTGATTATGCGCATACTACTTTTTTTTTATTTCATCGCATCCCGAACTCTCTCTAATTTTCACTTCATTAACTTCCTCTTTTTTAGTTCAAACTTCAAAGTAATTAAATTTGATGGCACTTAACTCCAATATATAGATATATGTGTTCTCCAGGAACAAAGAGGAATACGAGTAACAAAAAAAATCAAGGATGTCACTCTATGTAATTTATATAGGAACATGAATTCCCTAGCATCCAAAGGGAAACATCGTGTGTACTTAGAGAAAACGACTATGAGGTATTTCTTGGCAATTAGTAAGAAGATCAATATTTACTCTTCTATACTGAATCTATAAAGCACTTTGATGACAAGCTTCAGTTTGCAATTAAGTCACTTCAATAGACAACACAAATCTCATCTAGCATAAAGGAAAAGGACAATGGCTGTAGAGAGCCTTTACAATCATGATTTACAGAGCTCCCATCAATATTTTATTGGAATTGCATAGAAAATCGAAATGACTAATTATTTGATTGCATAAAACACTTGGCAACCCTAAGTTTGGCATTTCGTTGAATTTATGAATTTCCATTTATCCGTCTGTATAACATGTCTCGTTGTCACACCTTTTTCAATTTGAGAAAACTTGAGATCTCCAATAAACCCCAGGCCCATCTCCCTCCCCTTTCGATATAAATAATCAACAGAGACATCGGAACATATGCTATTTGGAGTGGTGTCCCTGTTTCCAGTCCTCCGCCAGTCCAATCTACAGAGCTGATAAATCAATCCAAGTCATCCTTCAATTAAGCATTCAGTAAACAAAACTAATGTTATTTGTTTACAAGTTCGGCACTTTAGTTTACAACGTAGCATGTCCACTTCCATGCTGTTGTAAGGAAGACAAGCTGATTGTTGACTGCTAACTGCTGACTGCTGTTCCCGTTCCATTCTATCGCTCCCCGATCTGGCCAGACCAGTCATCTACGTCGTTTAGTTCGCCATCAGAGCCAACCATTACCACAACGAACGCCCGCCCCAAAGGACAAACAAACAAAATATTATTCAAATTTCTCAAAGTTAAAAGCGAAGCTTCCTACATACATAAATGTGTCCATGTCCAGTCCACTATGCCAGGTCCAGCTTCCTCCACATATTCCCGCCGGATTCGAAGCAGAAAGAGGTGGGAATTTAACCATCAACCTGATCTACGCAAAATATAGGAAACGGTTCGGAGAGAATCTACATCTGGACTATGAAATAAATATACATAGAGAAGCTGATGGTTGGAGGTGAGGTACGTAGGTCGGTCGGTCGTATATGGAGAACTTGAAAGCAGATTTGCCAAATGCAAACGGAAGTCAATTGATACGAAGCAACCACAAACATGACATCTCAATATGTGAGCAAATCTCTCGGTAAAAGCTAAAGAGGCACATAGCCTGTTCTATAGGCATGTAGATATACAATGTTAGGCAAACTGGCTATAAGTGATGGGTTTAAGGCTGATTCGTTTGGTCCTCAAGCTAAGTGCAAATAGCACACTTTTACACGATGACAAACAAGAAATGGCACTTGGTGAAAGTATTTTTCATTTAAAAAATGTTAAAAAAAAAATTGGACAGGAAGTCAACGATTCACCGACCGTGAAATGAACAAAATGAATGAGTTCCACAACCTTTTGGACATTTTATATTAAATTTCGCTATCGAGTAAAAGTGAAAATCAAAATGGGAAAATACTTTTCGTTGCATGAAAAATATGTAGGAACATAGGTTCCACGTAAGGTTTCCCCCGAGACAAACAAAATTATTACATTCCACAATATATTCCATTATATGTAATTTTTGGTTTCACTGTAGGGGGAAGTGAGAATTGAGGACAAAAACTCTAGGAACTCTACAAAAATTAACAAAATCAATACGTTCCACCGACATTGTATAAACAATTAAGTGGTGGACACACTAAAAAATAATACAAGAAACTAAAAAGACAAGGATCTACTCTATTCAAATGACCAAGAATTTAATTTTGATTTTTTCATAGCAGAATCAATGCGGAAACACCTCAAAAATTAATTAAAAAAAAATTACTTCACAAACGAAATTAACAAAATGAATAGGTTCCACGTTTTATTTACGTTACAAGTTTTATTTTTTGTTTATATATTTGGTTAAAGTGGGAATCAAAGTGAAAAAATTGTGTAGATACCAATGGATTTCTCCATGAATGAAATATGTACACATACGTTCCACAAAATATTTCACTCGATTAGTTTTTATTTTTTTTAATTAAATTAATGTTTAATCTGACAATCAAATAGCTTTGCTTTAATATAAAAGCTGTGGAATGTATAGTTAAACACGCTGTCTAATTTCGTATGAACTTTTCATTTCACTCGAATTTTCTCTTAACTTTTCACTTAAAAGAAATTCAAAAAATAAACGAAAACTCTATTAACTCCCAACCAATCGGTGGTTGCGAAGGAAAAACTTGATCAGTAGTGAAAACCAAAAGCAAAATCAAATGAAATGAAATGAAATGCAGCGTGGAAAATTCACTTCGATTCGCAAAACCTGTATGTTCCACATCCTGTTCAACGGTTGATATATAATTTATCAGCGTTCGGTTTGTATAAAGTAAGATTAAATACGAAGGGAAACACGTTCCACAACATATTCGTCCCTTTTCAGTAATCGTTAAAAAACTCAATGAGGGAGATTATGTGTATGTTCCACACTTTGTCCACTAAAGAGTTCTAATATCGTTCCAGTCGATTGCAAAATCAAATTCGAATCAGTGTGTTTATCACTGAAAAGAAAAACCTCTATGTTCCACATTCTTTTCCACTCTGACTTTTAATTCACATTTCCCGTGAAATGAAAAAAGAACACAATCCACAATCTCACATTAGTCATATTTTAAAATTACCAGCCTTCCACAAGTTCAAATGACTCAAAAGAATTTGGGAACAGTAAGATTAAGGAATTTCTTTTGAAAATGGTGGCTGTGGAATGAAAAATTGTTAATTTCACGGCCATCGAATTTTTTATTATTTCGTTTCCACCAAAATTGGTAATTTTCTTGGGCACATCGCACATTATCGATGATTATTATTTTCCCCTAAAATAAATTTTTCCACAAGAAAAGGTTTCGGTCTATGTTGGCTGATGAATATCTCAAGACACTGAAACCTGCCCTGGTCTCTAGTGAAAAATGATTCACATAGATGTCTGATTTTTTTTCCTAACCCCACTGTTATCGTATTGATAAGCGACAAATATTCCGATTCCCAACATTGGGTCTTGAATCGAAGTAGTCGACGTCAATCGGTCCAGCCATGGCGGATTTGCGGGGGGTGTGATAAATTGCGGAACTGGCGGTTTAATTTGCATATTCCTTAGAGGTCATCTTCGATTCAACTCGTCCACCAAGTCGAACCCTTTATATCTACGTGTCTAACCATCCGCCACCGCCGCGCGCCGCTGTCTGCCACCACCACCGTTTGTTTTTATGTAGATAGGGCACATATTCAGAATAAGACGTATTGTTAGTTTTGTTTGATGGACTGTGGAATGAATGGTGTGTCGTCGTCGTCCAGGAAGGGCTTTCCTCTATATTCTGCCAATAATCCATAAAACATGAGTGCTGAATGCATTTTCCTGTTGTTGCCAATGCTGCTGCTGTTTCAGCGAATGAGTATACCTACATGTGGCAGTGCATCGCCATCATCATTGTCACCCTTTTATCCTCAAACCTCATCGTCATAGCCGTTGTCGTTGTCGTCGTCGTAGTTGTCTTTATGGAATTGAAAGTACCTATCCATGGAGAAGAGACGCATCATTGTCCCGAGTAGAGTCTTGTGTATATGTTTGTTTTTGTATGCACACGCCTGGAATATTTGTTTCTCCCGATGGAATTTTGCAGAAAACATCGATGACTTGGCCACTTGCACGACGACGATGATGATGATGGTGATGATGGGATTGGTGGTGGCTGGAACTATGTGGACGACGACATTGATGAGGACCAACCTAGCCAACGACAAGTCAACGACGACAACGACTTGCTCATCATCATCCTCCACGAGGCGAGAGATGAATTGAAAGGTTTTCCTTTTTGTTTCATGGAAGCAGACTTCAGCCTTCAGTCTTCATTAGTTTGTTGTTTTTGTTTTGATATTACTTCAGAATTATTGTCGAGAGAAAGGAGATTTCTGACCGCAACTTGTTGGGCTCCACTATAAAAGACGACCAGTGCAGAGAGAAAGATGGAACCTTTCTGCCATATTTGCCAATAGTCGCCATCGCCCGTCCTGCCGACCGACCGAGCCTTCTGAAGTCACTTAATTGCTTAGTTCGATGCACTTTGCATATGCTGTGTAATTAACAGTGGCAAATATGTCCAGCACCATTGCCTCTCAGGTTGTTTTTTTGCTGTTGTTGTTATTTCTAGCCGAGGAGTCTGGGTCTGTAGCGAGTCTATTTGGATTCAGTTTGGTTTGGTCATTGTTTGGAATACCCAGAGGCACAATATGAGTGCGGTAGGTACTTCTCTACAGGTTCCTTCCATATCCATCTATAAGTCCATCAGTGCGTCGTCGTCGGTCAGTCATCGTTCTCTGTTTGCTTAGAAATAAGCAAAGTCATGCTAAAATGTGGTGAAGCTGGCTATAGCAAACATCGTATGGGTGGGTGGATGGATGAAGAAGGACCATTTGCTTACAAAATCAAATAGCACTTTAGCCCAGAAGGATAAAGAGTGAGTGCAGAAGAGACGAGGGAAGAATATTTTGTTTTAAGTATCAGTCACTCCTCAAATTGACAGTGGATTAGGGGTTTTTGGTGAGTTCCCTTATGGAATATAGTTAGAGAGAGTGTTGTTTATGGTTTGCTACATGCAGTAGCCAAGTAAAGGTATTTTCAATGGAAGATGATTTTTGAATTCCTTTGAGAAATGATTGTGGATTCTATTGTGGATAATGGTCAAATATAAATTCAAAAACTGTGTGTTTAAAGCGTACGTGTTCCTTTGTGAAATACAAAAACTTCTTCTGGCAAAGTTTTCAAAGGTTGTGTGTTCATAACCGTATATACGTGGACTTGGGTCTCTATTTGGTTTCAAAATGGTTTTTGAAAATAAGATTATAATTTTGTTAATCATAATATTATTTACTTGGGTTTCAAAAGTTTATTTTGAGTAGGTTCTCGTTAAGCTTAAGGAAAAACTATAATTTTTTCTTAGCAACGGCTTCTATATTATGTTTTGAACATATTTTCATATTTTCAATGAATTTTTGTAGAGTTTTCATAAAACGTCTCCTATTTCCTACTATTTCATATGGAAACGTTCAAATTTTGAGCCTTTTTAATGATCGAAAATTAATAGACTTTACAGGATTCTTGCAAGCTAACTATGATAAATTTTTCATCATCCCACCATAAAACTAAAGTTCCCTCAATAATAATGCTTTATGATTGAGCTTCTATAAGGTTTCTATAATGATTCCATTGAAGCAAATTGGAGACATTGCTCTATGTAGTTAGTCTCTATAGATGCTCTCTTATGAAACCTTGAAATCCATGAATGTGTGGTTGGTGTTGACTTAAATTTACTGGGTTATTCAAGATCTTTGAAAACTTGCTCCAAATTAGAATTTTCTGGCCAAGAGCATTACTGGATAATTGACAAATGGCTTTATGTATTAACGAGGCAGATAAAATCTTCAAGGGCTCTGAGGCATACTTCTAAGCAAGTCAAAGGCTATAGCTCTGCGCCAAGGCCGTTAACTCTAGCTGGACTTCAGTTAAGATATAACTATCTTCAAGTGCGTCGGTCGCCGAGGTTGGGTGGACGGAATTATTATTGGTATATATTTAAAAAATATTAGTTTTAAAAATTACAGAAATAATTTGTCTTTACTTTACATGCAACATTGATCACTATTATCCCTTGATCTCTGAAGGCTTTAATTCATTAATAAAATTCCTCATGTAGCTCCCAAGCCACTCTGAACCTTCTATGGACCGGCACTTCTTATTGGTCTTATTTAACTGGATGTCCTCATTGCTACTCATCGTGAAACCAAGAGTTTCGTGCTGGTGATCTTTTTGCAGTACGCCACGTCAGAGGAGGCTGATGATTTCTTGACAATGTTTCCACTGGTTTTCAATACTGGATTCTAGTGGCATAGGAATTCTTAAGAAGTTCTTTGAGATTTGATCGGAAAAGAATCTGGAAATCTTCTGAAATTTTAGTCTATGGACGTCGAATTTCTTTACAGTATTTCGTTGTTTTGGAATTGGTCGGGGTATCCGTATAGGTGACCCTATTCAATGTTGGTCCCTCAGAACTTTCAGAAATTCTTGGTATTGGAAAAGCGTCTTGGTTCAATCTGGTTGACAGTTAATTGATCAGAAGATCTCCAGTAACCTTGTGAAAATTGAGATTTGGAAATTGCATACTAGTTATAACAACGTTCGATTTTCGTTTATAACAGTTAATTCTTCCATATGTCCTTATCAGAAGCTTTTTATTGCTTCGTAGCTGAACAGATTTATGTAGCTGGGAAATCCACTGCACGGATCCCAGCTGGAAAACCAGTCTCTAAGTGTAATTTCAACGACAGGAAGTCGAACAAACAGTTCCTTCTAAGCCTGATCCTGAGCTCGAAATATGTCCTAGCCCATATAGGTTTTCGCTAAGTAATTTGGTCTATCTGAAACTGCATTCGCCATGATCTGGGACATTACGTAAGGGCGATTCTTCCGCTGCCGCCTGGATAAAAGAAAAGAGCCTTAGTGGCAAAATTTTGCAGGAGCTCTTGTTTGACACCCGCAACGACGTTCCACAGAAAATGAAACCCTCTTCTACAAATGACCAGTTGATGTGAAAAAAGAAGTAGATGGGTTTGTTTAATTATTAAAAAAAAAATCTACCATTCTTACTTAAATTTAAAATCATTGTTTTAAAAAGATAGACGAACTTCCTTAAAGTTTATTAAAAGTTTTTAAAGAAACTTTTTCGAAGTAATTCCGTACAAGAAGCAATTTCGGAAAAATTGTTAAATATCTATATTTAGGTTAACATTACTTTTAGTTAATTTTAACAGCAATGTAATCAATAAAATAATAATTCTCATAAGAATATTTTTCCAAAGCTTAATAAAGGTTTCAAAGGTTATTCAATATTATGCCTAATAGAAATTCATATATTAGTTAGCCAGAGTCTATATATACAATTTTTCAGCAAAACTGTGTTGAATGGAATGTCCATTACACTTTGAAGGTTTCATAAACCGCAACCAACAGAAACCCTTCTCAACACAAAACCAATATGACTTAGCTTTTCATCAAGAAAACCACCAAGCATAAAACATTCCCAATGGTCTGCACATAAAGTTATTCTCTCTTCCTCTGATAGCCCTATCGAAGGTTCCTCGAAAATGATCAAAATTTCATAATTTGTATCGAAAACCTCCCACCAATGCTATTGATGGCTTTCGCATCAACACAAATCTCATCTCTCATCTCGACGAATATAACGCGCTTAGGGATAAAAATTCGCCTCAATGCACTAAATCCCATTAAAGGCAAGAGGCCTAAGTTGGTTGGCTCTCGTTCATACGTATGTATATTCCACGTTTCCTTCGAAGGATATTACAGGATCGGAAATAATAATTTATGCAACCATAAAGAAGCTCTCTGCGGTTGTATATATGTATAGTCTACATAAATATCCATATCCACTCAACTAATCACATGGTTCCAATTCCAATAAAGGTACCTTCCACCGCAGAACCCGCCTCAGACTAACTTATAGGTTATAGCTTATGAGGATATTACCGTCTCATAGGGGAATCATCATTTCCTCGATATCACACATATTCGAGTTCTTCCTACCATCCTATAGGTATAGCTATAACTCCGGAAGCTTATCCATTCATCCTCCTGATGCTGCCAGTTATGTGCGGAGGGTGAGAGAAGGACTCAAGGTTCAATCAGTTTCATTTCCTTAAAATCATATTGCGTATTTATGGAAGTCAATGAGTGTGTGGAATCCTTGTATACCACCTATGCTCTCATGTGAATTTTTGAATCAAGTCAATTTCGAAAATCCTTCGAAAGTAGTTCATTGTGTGTGTGCAATAGCACATATGTATATCTAGGTATCCTTGTCAGGATAAAAAACAATTTTAAAACCGAATATTATATTTGATCCATCCGCCTTTTGTGTGAGAGAAGGTATCGATGTCGATATCGATGGCAAGGATACAAATTAGCCGCAAGGATGCACTCAAAAACTATAATTTTTCAGTCAATAATACTCACTTTTTGCTCAGAATCCATAATGGAATACCATCGACTTCACATCTTCAAGGATCCCTGTATAACTTTTCTTTTATTAATTTTTTTTGTATATATGTGTGATGTGTTTGCACAAAAGGACTTCGCATCTAAGTCTAAATCGATTGCTTTATTGAAAAATTGAAAAATTGGAAAATTGTCATCCTGATGTGTGCGCTCTTCAACACAAATTTGCAATATGTCACCGAGTGGTGGATGTGTGTACCTATTTGAAGAAGGAACGTGTGTGGGCTAGAATAGGAATCCTTAAGGACCTCGAATGCGAATTTATTGTCATCGAATTACACGAGAATTATTCATGCCCAAAAAGTATGACATTCGGAATACTGTCGCAAGAGTACTTATAGTCTATAGTCTATAGTCTATAGTAATGTCCTCCTGTCGACATTGTCCCTGCGGCCATGTTATTGTTGTCATTTGCTGATGACAATATTGATGAGATCTGAAGGGTCTAAATACAACATATCTCCAATGCTACTCCTGTTGCAGTGTGAATTCTTGATCCCATATCCTCATGCGGAATGTCTTTCCTGTTTTCATTTGTTTGTTATTTATGTCTATCAGTATTTGCAGGGCCCTGAGGTTATTTTAAATTTTTGTACAGTCAGGTATATGGACCTTTAGAATATACATTGAGGATAATCCCTGTGACAGGATATCATCTATGATGTTGGCTTAAGTACATGTTTACATGTGTATCTGCCTATTTTACCTGCGTGCGCAAAATTCAATGA
The DNA here is from genome assembly GCA_963931855.1 of Philhelius festivus. NCBI lineage: Eukaryota > Metazoa > Arthropoda > Insecta > Diptera > Syrphidae > Philhelius > Philhelius festivus. Next base: position 4,624,971 of record OZ007557.1, on the reverse strand, counting down.
ACATTCAATTTTTTTTTCTAAGATCAAGTATGAGTGTGGTTTTTGTTTGGGGACAGAGTTTTGTCATGTTCTCGAACTCAATCGTGCAAATAATTTTTAATCCTTATTTTGGTTTTCAATTGATGTTTATTTGTGTGGGCTATATGCTAAGAAATATACAGTGGACAGATGTTCGAAGGCAGTGATCTGTTGACAAATTGGAATACCTATTTCAAAAGATCCTGGTCTTAGAATTTAATTTCAATTAAAAAGCAGTTCTAGAGCTCCAACAATGGAGTCCTGCATTAAAAAAAAAAATAAGTATAAGAGAAAAGAGATGGATTTTGATGTAGTTTTGATATGGAATTTTGAAAACATAACTGGCCATGAAATTGAGAAAAACTTTAGTTTTGTGCCGGTCTAATCAAAGCACTAGAAGTGAAATCAATTTTGACATCTTTTTAAACTATAATTATTTAAAGCTCTTTTGTCAAAATTAATTTTGTTTATAGAATGCTTCCTAAATGGAAGAAAAATATTTAAATAAGAGTACATATTTTGGTATAGCACGTTTTATACTCGTATATGTGACGTAATCTCTACAAACGCCATACATTTAAAAAAAAAAAAACGTAACATATAATAAAAAGGGGTGTAGAGGTAGAAGTGTATCATACATATGGCAAGTTCTTTTTTTGAAATATATGGGGCCAGGAAAATTAAATTCGTTTGAAAAATGTTTGTACTAAATTTACTGTTTGGTCTTGACAGCATTGTAATAGAGACATAGTAGAACGCTCTTCATATTTGCTCTGCAGTGTAGGCTTAGCTCATTAGGTTCCGAAGAATTTAATGTTTCGCAAAAACGAAGCTGCGTTCCAAAAATCTTTCAACTGTTGTCGGTAAGTATGTTACTAATCATCTCCTGTGGAATTATCATATATTGAACTTTTCAATTGCTATGGATACTTACTGGATACCGTCCAAAACTTGACTACAACTCTCATACCTGGGTCGGTACTCTAATTGATCGTTTGAATTTGTTGGACTGAATACAGAACTAAGCTCTAAGACTTTTGGGAGACACATCCGTTACGGAAACTTTTGTTTCACTTGAACACCATCTTAGCGGATGTCTCCTGAACGCAGAAAAATAATTTCTAACCGATAGCTTTTTTCAGCTGGTTTAAAAAATGTGTTAAAAACAACTAAGTCTCGGCTAAGAACTTCGTACTGTACTCTAAGTAAGGTAGTTAACTCGATTAAATGAAATTGTTTAAAATAAACAGCTAAGAATATTAGTTTAACCGAGAAATTGGGCTATAAAAACAATTTACTAGATTGTTTATTTTAAACGAGTGACATGTTTAAATCAAATAACTACACTTAATTTGTTTAACACATTTCCTATTTAATAATAAACAATCCTCTTGGTTAAATCAATTACATTTCTTTTAACTAAACGAGTTTCTACTTTTAACAATTAGAATCATATAATATTTAATCTTACTAAGTAAATGGGTTAAAATTTCAAAAACTAAATAATCTTCTTCTCCTTTGATTTAACCGAATCGTGATGGCCGCCAAATAACACATCCAATTGCTTATTTTGACTAACTTAAGATTTTTAAAATTGCACACCCAGTTTAGTTAAAACAATCAATCAGATTTATTTATTTCATAATTTAACAGAGTTGACTGGTACAATTTCAACCGGGTAAGTTTTCATGTTGTTTATAAGCAAACTCAGTTGTTTATTTTTAAACGAGTTTTACGTTCTTTTTAACCAATCATATTTTTGCGGGTGTCATTCATTCTGAATTTTTTTTCTATCAACAGTGCTCAAATAAAATAACCAGTTGTATTTTTAACGTCAAAGAATTCCACCGTAAGACTCATCGAACTACGAATGCTCCTCACCATACTTTTACATTGAGCCTAATTTCGGACATACCGTCAAATAAAGAAGTTATTCCTTAAGTCGCACTGCGATACACTATAGAAATATAAGGAAAGTCATATTTCCCTAATTGTGTGCAAACTTTACAAAAATGAATTCTTAAGACCTGGATTTAAAAAGAAGCTTAAAGTCGAATTTAAATAAAAACAATTTTATCCGACACCGGCCATTTACAATTTGGATTGTAAATGATGAACATACAAAGTTTTGTGGTCTATTTCACCAAATTACAAATTTGTAATTGTAAACTACAATTACAAATTTGTAAACTGATTTTCTGTTTTACAAACTAAAAACATATAATTCCAACAAATTTGTAAAAAAAAAGAGACAAAAAATAGGGGAAATTGTAATTTACAATTACAAAAAAAAAAAATCGTTTCACCGTTTAATTTTCAGACTTGTAGACTACAATTTTTTTACAAATTTTTAAGTCGGCCAATAGAGAACATCAACAGCTATGAATAAAGTTTTTTTCATTCTCATTTGCAATCTGTGGTCCAATTTGTCCTATTATTTCCTCTGCCTTAACATGTTTCAAGCGAAACTTTTCGTTGAATGTAAAAGGATCCAAAATTTCGTAATTTATACGCGGTCGATAAATTTTTTTTCGTTTATTTAGCACGAATTGGTCACTTATATCACTATCGGTGCTACTATGCCTACGACCGACGCACGTAACGACATTCTTAAACTGGAAACGAGATTCTTATTGAAAATTACAAATTGTAATCAAATCTACACATCATCTTTCTATTGTAAGAAATTTTCATAAACTGAACAAAATTGTAAAGTTCCCCTGTGCAGGGACGGGTTAGAATATTCCTGCAGCGCCTCCCCGCTTGTCGTAAAAGGCGACTAAAGGAGTAAATACATCTAGGCCACAAACAGCAAGGTGAACCTAGCGACACGTAACACCTATAAACTTTCCCAAAAGTGTGCATGCCAGTCCCTGGGTTGGCACGACTGGAGATCACCGATGCCGTAAAAGAGAGATCAAATACAAAACTGGAGCATGCGAAATTCTTCACAGGTGGCGACAGTATTGTGACGGACTTCTAAACGAACAATTTCCAAGGCTATACTTTCCAATAGCTTCACCTAACTTAAGCGAAGTATCCGATGTCACAGTCGAAGAAGTTAGTGAGGCGGTAAAATACTCCAAAAAGGGAAAAGCTGTTGGCCCAGACGAAATACCCTCAGAGTTTTGGAAAAAGATGGGAGACATCGGGTTTAGATGGCTCATAATTCTTGTCTCCAAACTTATACGAGGTGATCGCATGCCTAATCAATGGAGGGAAAGTTACCTTCTTCCAATTTATAAAGGAAAGGGTGATACTCGAAACTGTGATAATTACCGTTCGATTAAGCTGATGTCACGCACCATGAAGATCGTTGAGCGAGTCTTGGGTAGCCGACTGCGAAAAATAATTAGGCTATCTGATGACCAGTGCGGGTTTTTCGGGGGTAAGTCAACCACGGATGCAATCCAGAGTATAAGAATAATTATGGAAAAACATCGGGATTCTTTGGAAGATTTGCATGTCGTATTGGTTGATTTTAAAAAAGCATTCGATCGGCAACCACGAGATCTAATATGGGTGGCCCTCAGGCAACGAGGAGTTCCAGAAACCTATGTGCGGATAATTATGGACATATATGATGGAGCAGTTACTAAAGTAAGATGCGCAGCTGGAGTCACCGAAGAATTCGAAATCACAGTAGGTGTACACCAGGGAAGTGTCTTGAGTCCCCTGCTCTTTATTACAGTTCTTGATTACCTGCTTGAAGGCAAAGTGACGGATCCAAAAGTGCATCAGTTATTCTTTGCTGACGATGGAGCCATCATAAGTGAAGACCCGATATCCCTACAACGAGCACTTGACGTATGGGTGGATGTTCTAGAAGGAAGTGGGTACCGCATAAGCGCGAAAAAGACAGAATACCTATGCTGCCCATTTTCTGATCCACACAGGCCTATTCCAGACATTTATTTGAATGGAGTAGTGCTTCCCAAGTGTGAAAAGTTTAAATATCTGGGGTCTATGATAAATAACGAAGCTACTTGTGATGACGATATCAATCATCGCGTAAGCGTAGGGTGGATGAAGTGGCGGGAAAATTCTGCTATCTTCTGTGACCGAAAATTGCCCCCTAAGCTGAAAGGAAAGCTCTACACTTCAGTTGTGCGTCCAGCACTCACATACGGTTCACAATGTTGGACAATGTACAAAAAGTATGAGAGTAAGCTAACGGCAGCTGAGATGAAGATGCTTCGTATGACAGCAGGAGTTACAAAGCTTGATCGAATTAGAAGTACGAAGATCCGAGGAAGCCTTCATGTTAAGAATACCATTTCCCAAAAAATTGAACACGACCGACTCAGTTGGTATTGTCATGTTCAAAGGAGAGATCCTGAGAACCCCGTCAAAAAGGCAATATCATACAACGTTCCAATTCGGAATAAAAAGAAAGGTAGGCCTAAACACTCCTGGTACAAACAAATGCAAAAACACTAGCATTCAGTTGGCCTCAGAAATGGAACAATACAAAACCGGGAGGCTTGCCGCCGATTTCTGAGGTCAACCCGGCGAACCCCACAGGCGGATCACTAGAGTGAAGCAGATACGTGGGAGAGTTATGATCCCCTCGACATCGAGATCATAACAGCGCCGAAGCAAAGGAAGAAGAAGAACAAAATTGTAAAGTTATTTGATTTGGTGAAACACAAACTTACAAAACAAAATTATATTTTACAAATTTGTATTTGTAAACTACAAAAAAAAAATAGTTTTGATGAAACGAAAATAATGAAATTTCTACAAATTTCCCTTTGTAATCGTGAAACAGAATTAATTAATTTCTCTACAAATTTGTTTAAAAAAGCACTTGTAATTAACAATTTGAAAATTGGTGAAACAGACCCACTGGGGTGATATTTCTAATTAGAGAGCAAAATTATTCAGAAATTGGTGCGGTTTCGAGATACATACATAGTTTGAGTGGATGTTAATAAAATTTGATATCATCTCTTTCAAGGACTAAGAAAAACATTCTAACTCCAATTATTCTTATAACTTTAGGTCACCAATTCATTGACAGACGAACACAGTCTCTGGATGTGATTATTATTATAAAAATCTAAATCGATTAGGACTTTCTGGTATAATTAATAAAGTTGTTTTCCCTCAGAAAAAAAAAATAAAAAAAAACTTTCTTTATTTCTTCCAAAATTGCTTACGAACTGTGACTTTCCTCTGTAACATCTCTGTCGATTAATTGCATATTATTTAGCTGTCATTTCATTATATTTGTCTCCGTTCAAATCAATTACTTTCATTTTCGTATAATTGTCTTTGAAAATTTAATAATAAATGCCATTTTAGCTTATGTCAAAAAAAATGTCATTATCATTACCAACAGAATGTCAAATGAATAATAGAAAATAGCAAAACAAAAACTAATATAAGAAAACATTATTAATTAGATTCGAAGCTTCTCCCAGGGCAGGGCCAACGAACGAAAAAAGTTTATTAACTTTCTTTCTATCAATATACCTTCAGATAGATAAAATTGACATTTTAATTCTCGTCCTTCGCAAGAACGAAGGACAACTTTTTCGTTAAGATCCAAACCTTCAAGGATGAAGTTCGAAATAAATTCTTCATTGAACCTGATATTGTTTCTTTTACCTGTGTATCTTTAAGTTTATTCTGGAATTTGTGGGTCTACTATAGGTATTTGCGGTGAACATTTATAAAAGTTTCAGTTAACATTTTGCTCGTCCGCTTGACTGATAATTCCTTAAGGGATTACAAGCCAGCTAAATTTAATAGGTTTAGTCAAAACAAGAAATTGCTGTGACAAAATGTCAATATAACTTTTTTGTTCTCTCTTTTACGAAGCGAAATTACTTTATATTCAATTCACCTAAAACGCTCTTCTGTGACTAGGACACTTCCTGATGGATTTAAGTCGGATAAAGTTTTTTGATAAAGCCTTTGGCTTAACTAATTAGATGGTAGTTAAGAAGGGCTTCAATTAGGGATTTCATGTTCAATTAAATTGGTCTTCTGAATATGTTATGTGGGGTCTTATAATACTCCGTGAGAGTTGTCCTTCCGTAGAGGGACATAATTATAATCTGAGTTGATTTAGAAGAGGTTTATATAAAATGGTCAATATTTGCATTTTTCTATTTATTGGTATAAGACCGTATACATATTAAAACATGGTGTCGTTTTTGTTTTACTTAGTATATTAGGTTTCAAAATTATTTAATTAAAAAAAAAATAAAATGAGCAATGAAGATTTAAGAACATTTACATATAAATGAGAACTCACTTTAATGAATTTAAATTTTAGAACAGTTATAACATCTGAAATGGTTTTTCAAAGAAATCTCAAAAGTGAAAACAAGACGAACATAAAATCACTCTATTTCTACGTTCTCGGTGTGTATTTCCTACAAATTGTAGGATACAATTATGTTTTCTTCTGCATCGAAATGTATTCCTTCCTGTAAGCAGATTTTTTAAATCACTTTCCCAAGAGGGATGCATGATGTTTAACATAAACATCGGTAACATTTTTAAGCTTCTTCTGTAAGCGAGGTATTCAGTTTTTATATCATTCTCTTTTGTGTGTGTCTCAACCTTAAATACACAATATCTCGTGCTCCTCTCAGAGGGATTTGCATCCTCTTGCTTAAAACTTAACCCTTCTTTTTTCTGTATCTTTTCATTATAAGCCCCAAGTAAAAATAAACAGAGGACAGTGGCTCATTTGGGCAAGATGGGTTGCGAAATTCAATTTGGGAAATAAAAATTTGAAATTCACTAAATTAACAAAAGTTTGGAGCTCTTTTTATACAAAAAAAAAACTAGTTCATTTGTATCAATTTTTCTATTTAGGTATTAAAAAAATAATATATGGAATTTTAATTTTAAAAATATGTTCCTTTTTAATCGACTCTCCACTTTTTGCATAAATTAGATTTAAAACACATTTTTAATACTTAAGTCATGGACTTTAGATCATAATTTGTTGAGTAAAATAATGTGTCCATTCACAGTGGAAAGAAAAACTAATATTAGCAGAAGATTCTGGAGCACCTTGTGCCAATAATTGTGTAGGCTTGGAAAATTCCTTTGAGCGGAAGAATGTTGTCACTATTAATAAAAATAATTTAGAGACGAACGGCTCGTAAAGAACCTAATTTTAGTGACTTACAACTTTTGACAATCTTTACTATTCCCGTGTGTGTGTTATCGGAAGTATTGAGGGGGCCCACAAGTTCCTACCTATCCCGAACTTAGATTCCGGCTAATGAAGAACCACTTTCCATTACAAGATTAAGGTTCTCTTGAAGGAAAATCACTTCATCGCAACAGGCAGTACTCCTGAACAAATATTTTTGCTTCTTTATTTTTAAATGGCGTCTAGGGTGCTAATTCAGACCCAGATAGTCCAACGCCCTCGCCATTATGCCGATGGCTACTGCTTATACATCCTTTATTTTAAAGTTATAATTTTCGCCACCAAAAAAGACAATATGAGCCACTGTTGAAAAATCCGCATGAATTTGTCGTTTTGGAGATACATATTTTTAGACTCCTTTCGTTCTCAAAGTAACTACCTTTTTACCGTAACTACTACGAGTACTTACTTACCCGACATTTTCAATTTGTTACACATGTGTGCTCAGCCATTTTCGGCAGTCAGAAGCATAAAGTAGTGAAGTGAGGGTGGTCTATAGCGCCAACATTATAATGAATCACATTCAAGAAATGAAAACTCATGTTTTTAGGTTGTCAGCCACATGATTTCGGGTGGTTTGTGGAACCAATTTAAATTTTCTTGTGACATTCTATAAAATGTTCCAAGGGGGGGAAAGTAAACATATATAAAAAGAATGAAATTCTGTGCAGAAATAAATCGCCTGGTCAGGTGCGGTAGTGTTAGGAAATTTGTAAAAAGCCAAAGACAGAGGAGGAGCTCTTATGAAAAGACACCTCCGAGGATTTTGTTTTTATTTTGATTTTAATTAGAAAAATGTTTTATTAAATTAAGAAGAACTTAAAAGTTAAGGAATGAGAAGAAGCTTGTTAAATAATTATTTTCTCATTAAAATAAATCATCAAAATTTTCACCTGTAAATTATAAGAACAGTTGATGTAAGGTTTTGAGGTAATTCCAAGTGGCTTTCTGCATTTCTTTTCATCACTTTACTTTGGACCTTTTTGAGAACTAAGAAGCTTCGCACTTTGGACTGTTTGGAGAGTTTTTAATTAAAAAAAAGGAAAATTAAAGAAAAGAGATGTAGGCATACATATATTAAAACATTTTTGTTTTATTTTATTCTAAGCGTACACAAGAAAAATATAATTAGAAGAAAAATTCCTAACAAATTTGGACAGGTGCGGAGGTAAACCAGAACACACAAAAATACATGGAAATAACACACAAATACTCTTAAGTCCATAGAAAATATTACGAAAATGAATTTCAGTGGAGAAATTTGTTTTGTTTTAATTATATTTATTTTTAATTATTTTAATTTGGACTGATATAAGAGTTTTTTCAATGTTAAAACTTTTTTCAGATTTTCAGATACGGATCCTATAGTGGTCCAGTTTTCAATGACTCTTCCGCATAGCTCCGGCTGAATTTGAGCGATGGCTTAAGATCATAGGTCGATTGTGATTCATTCGCATAGACGTGCGACTTCAGTGAGTCAATTCGCATGATCTTGGTGGCCAAATCACGTCACCTAGCGATAGATACTTTTACCTCAAATCTTTCGTGCAGAATGTCAGTCTTGGCGTCCTCCTAGTTTCACGTAGCACCATAATGCTGAAACCACATTTCATCTAGGTCCAAATGGTTTCCATAAGAAATTGGTTATCAACGTTCTGTAGCTCTCGCCTTTGACGTTGACCGCCTCATCAACGTCATTTTTGAAAAAGTACGGGCAAATGCCGCCACCACCGACCGGCCAAAAATCATGCATTGTCCCCTGCTGAGCCCCGTGTGGGTTGGTATCGTCCCATTTGCGGCAACTTGCTTGTTAACACAGCCATTCATTCAAAACTGCGCCTCTTCGTTTAAGATGATTTGTCGGCCAAATTTGAAATCCTTATTCAAGACGCGCATAGTTAGCGAATAAATGGCGTTGTCTATGGTCACGACCTTTGAGCTACTGAGTAGGAGTGTAGGCCCAAATCTCGACGCAAAATTCGGAAAGTTGAAATCTGAAAAGGCCGAGTTTTTGTGCCCGGTGAGGAATCAACTGCCTCGGGTCCTGTGTACACTGTCATGGACCGCGTCGATGTTCTCGGCCGATCTTGCGATCCTTTGAAGTTCGAATGTTGGTTAGTTGATTACCGAACCGGTACTCCTAAATTTGACCACCAAAAGTTGAGGGGTTGTGAATGGACACCACGTCTACAGTAAAATGAACGCAACGTTTGCTCTAACACAATCATTTTCATAAAATAGTTAAATCATTTTTACGTGATTGGGATTCGACATCAGTAACTGAATAATATACAAAAGATTTGAAAAATGTCACAAAAACAACATGGTCGCCACAGGCCGCCAAAATCTACTAAAGATTTTGATTAGACTTTGACATAACGATGACAGGGAAGACTAAAAAAGATAATCGGCCGACACGGCCGAATAAGGCCAACACGCCTTAAAAATGGTGGGTGTACTATATACTACACGCCTTACGGTACATAAACTTGCTGTTACACCACTCTTGTTTTACTTGGTGATTCACTGGAATTTGAAGCTAATCTTTGTATAATTCTTCTGTTGGCTGCTGATGTGCCTCTTACTTTAATTCCATTCATATTATTTCCATTTCTTCAAAAAAGACCACACAACTTTCAAACTTCAACCAATCTTTTTGTTTGGCAATTTAGCGAAGGCTGAGCTTATTTTTGCTTTTTCTTAAATGTTCAATAAACTTTTTCTGTCTTTAAATAAAAGAAAATTAGCAACAGTTTAAACTCTTATCGCGAATATATTTTTTTATATTCATTCCGTGCGCTAGTGAAACTCGGCGATTGCTATTTCTATTCAAGTGACGCAAACAAAAAAAAACAAGTGTTTTCAGTTGTGAACAAAAAATGCCATAAAAACCATTTAGCAGTATTCACTCTAATTTGTTTTGTGTTGAAATTCTTAACTTTATTGTTAAACTTTAGAAAAATAAAATAAAAATTGTGTTTCGCCAATCCTCCACAACACAATCGGGCTTTACTTTGAGAAGAATGTGTGTTTCTATTCAAGTGACGCGCAGTGTATAAAACCTTTTTTTTTAACATTAGTGATTTAAATTTATAAAAGAATCTCTGTATTTGACAGCACCTCAAATATTAGACTCGAGGGTAAACTGCTGAGCATCCCTAGCAAAACGGATATCACGGGTAAGCTGATTTAAATGAGGAATGCAATTGGATACTTCAAATGAACATTACTTGTGAAAGAAGCGATAAAATATACTGACTGAAATGGGGTGATTGTCAACTTATTCAATCTCACCTTGATTCTCTGTTAACTTGGTGTCAAATTGCAAGACTTATGTCTCAACTAGCTTTTGCGTCAAATACCAAATATATTTGTTTAAGCTACCAAAATTCAACTTTGTCGGATTTTCTGGAATTTAACCATTTTGTGGCTCAGAGAAATTGATACAAAGGGCGCTACTATATACTGTCAAACATCTGGAAATTGGGTGTGTTAGGTACGAGTATATGGGCAATGTTTTCAAAATTTAAAAATTTGAAAATAAATAATTTTAGAAAATATTTATCCATTGTTAGAGCCCTCTCTTATGCCACATACCTTTCGACCCTACTTTGTTCAGTGATATCATTAATCCGATTGATGACGCAGAACATTCCCACCTTATTGTGTAATCACACACCAAAAGGCCAATAATAACAGACCCAACCACTTTCATACCGAAATTTCTGGTGACAAGATAATAATCGTCTTCCTCATCGGAGTCGGAGTGTTCCCTATAAATCACATTGCCAGTCAGCGGGTGTCAAGACGCATGCAATAAACTTCCAGGTTACCTCTTTATTATCACAAATCGGTTCATATTCGTGTCGCAGAGATTAGTCCTCATCGATAAGTTTTGCTCACCTTGTCTGGGGTGTCTTTCCATCCAAAACAAAAAAAAAACAAAAAAAAAATCCAATGACTTAATTCACCAAGACCGAAAAAAAGGTTAAATTAGTCATCAGAAAACAATATCAACTCTCATTTTATCGAAAAAATCCTAAAGAGGGAGATTGAGTTTTTTTTTTTGTCCGCTTTCGTCGGAATTGTCTTCCAGAGTGACAAGGAAATTTATGATAACCCACAGTAAAGGAAGCTCAAAGGCGATAATTTCATCCTGATTTATGCAACGCAGCGCATGGTGCAGTGGCGGCATTTCTACTTAAATCTGTGTATCGTATTATAAATATGCGTCAGAGTGGATCATTAATAAATTCGAATAGATGATTTAAAAAAAAATCGTCAAACAGGAATCCCTGGATGAGAGAAGATGACGATGTCAACTTAAAACTTCGAGGCAAAAGCTAATTACTGACCGCAGCGCCATTACTATCAGTCGCGGAAATGCAATTTAGTTTCCTGCCCACAACTATTACAGATGCCCCGACGGACGGCAGTTAGTTAGTTTATCTGCGGCAATTATTGGCGACAATTTAGATATGAAACTGACATCGCTATCTCTCACCGTAAGATGATTCGCACGAATGAAGTCGAGTGCATTAAGCAATCGGTGGCAATAATTTGCTACACGCAAACGCAAGTCATGGTGATGAAAAGTGATCGCCGCTGCGAAGTGTATTGTGGCATATAGTCGTTAGTCGTAAGTGTGGCACGCATGATGGTGAGGTAAGACGTCCGGATCAGGTTGTGTCTAGAGGCCTTTCTTGTATTGGAAATCTCGAGAAAGGCTATCAAAAATTTATAAAATTTCATCAAAATCTCAGATAAACAAAATCTCAGATGAAACGGGTTCTTATAAAAAAAAAAAAAAACAAAAAATGTGCCCAAAGTTTTGGTAACACTTCCCTATTCCTAGCGGAATTGGAGTGTAACAGAGTTTGTCAATTGATTTATCTGTTGTTACTTTTTCAACACAGCATTTTCAAAAATTCATGTGACACTAGGAAGCTTCAGCTACTTTAAAGACTTTTCTTGACACAATTCTTTTCAATAAAACTTCTATTAGACTTCTAGATGATTTGGTACTGAGAACGAAGGAAAGTAAAGCTTCGATAAAGCTTTCCACATCAATTTTTGCCAAAAATTCAATGTTGTTTTTGGAGATTTTTTTTTGAGACATAGATACCTAGTTTTTGTAAATAAATTTAAGGCCCATAAGCCAAGGTTTTGGTAACGCTTTCTTACCGAAAGTTTTTCAAATATAGGTATTTCTTGAATAGACTATTTTTGAAAATTCTGATAGTAGTATAAAACTTAAGTTTCTTTAACGTCTTTTGGTAGCACAGGACAGTTCAATAAAGTTTCAACCAAACTTTCAGATTATTTGCTGATGGAAGCGTAGGAAGTTAAGGCTTTCCATTCAATTCAAATATCGTCTTGGTTTCTTTTAATTAGATTGAAAAGAGACAAGTAGTTTAAATTTATGAATTTAAGAAATATGAAGGAAGTTTTAGTTTCTATAAAGCTTTGATTAGGTATGTACCAACAATTGAATGAAGATTTTATGGATTTCCAATGGAAACAAGTGTTTCTTTATTTAAATGAAGCTCTAAAATACATAATTTTGGTAGAGCTTCCTCAGTGAATATCGATTATAACAGAAGTAGAAAGTTAAAGTTTCGATAAAGCTTCGCTTATAATAATTTACCGAAAATTGTATGTCTTGTTAGAGATTGTCAATGAAAGTATTGTGTTTGTAAATCAAACCTATCTTCATCATACTTGGTTTTGGTAAAGGTTACCTAAGGAAATCTGAGGTTGTTAGTTGATTGCTAATGGAAGTCTTAAAGAGGAAATAATATCGAATCAAATTAAAGGAAATATTCTCTATGAAAACGTCAAATAGTTGCATTTTTTCAAGCTTACAATAGATACATTTTCCTTTCTAGTAGCAAATTGAGCTAAAATCAAATCTCATTCTTGTCAAACTTTACTTATTAAAGACAAAAAATCTCATGTTAAGATATAACCTATGTTATAAATAAAGAAATTTTCAGTTGTTCTTATGCCAAATCCGCTACTGATGAGCGTGTGTCTTTTATATCTGCCAAGAAACCCGTATTACGCGCAGCTTGAGACAGGAGTTTCTGTTTGAGTATAGCTAATGGCTAAAAAGTAAGAAGGACTTGGTTACACAGAGATGAAGTGGGCTTGAAAGAATGTTTATCGCTCCAAGGTTAGTGCACAGAGATATCATCGTCATCGTTGTTGGTTTTTTATTTTTCGTAAGCAAGATGAACGAATTGAGACGTTGGCGTCAAACATGATTACAAGTGGAATGGCAGGATAAATGGTATGCCTACATTTATAACGTGTTTGTAACAGTTTGTTGAAAATATTCTCTATAACGACATTTTATGAATTTGCAACTATTAAAGACGAAATTATTGGTTTTATGATAGACGATGGATGTTGGAGACTTTAAGAGCAGAGGTTGTTTTGCCGAGAAAATGGGGACCTTTGGTAATTGCTGTTTATTACCCAGCCAGTTGTTAAAAATTACTAAATTTTAATTAAAAAATCTATTTTACAACCCAACCAACTACTGTAAACGAAAAATTAGCAATGGTCATATGTTGACAAAAAACACGTCTTCTTTACAATTTTGCTTAGCTAAATGAAAAATTCGTAAAAAAAATTAAGGCCTGTAGACAACGTGTTGATTTGTCCATTGCAGAGGGCCAGAAATACTTGAACTGTAACAAATAGTTGATGAAAAGTAAGATTGACCAATAAATAAGTTTGACCAAAAAATAGCATTTTGAGTAGAAATAATTATCGAAAAACGTTTGATGAGATTCAAAAACCTTATTTTGACATTTGAGCTCTTTTGTCTGTTACTCGGATCAAATGCTTAGCGGCTAAATAATCCTGAAACCCTCACTCCTTACTGAAAGATGAACAGACAATTTCTTAAAGGAGTTCCAAACAATAACCTTTAGTTGCTATTAAAGTCTAGTTTCACAGTCTTGCCCAGAGAGAATTGTGTGCACTATGAAACTGCGTTTTTCGGCCAATTTGACAGTAGCAGTGAGAGTGAGACTTAAGTGATCTGTATGGAAGACTTCAGATCAGTTTCATAGTGCACACTTACCGGAATTGGCCACTTAAGTTCCACTTACTCAGAAGACTGTGAAACTAGACCTTAAGTGTCACTTATCCCGGGAAGTGTTCACTCTTCACTGTGAACATGCGGGCCTTCAACTTTGTTGAAATGTTAAATTTTATAGTAGAATGCCTCCAAGTCGAGAAAAAAATCTACATTAAAGGTTATAAGACTTAATTAAGTCTTACTTACTCCGATTGTAAAACTAGGACTTAAGTGTCACTTATCCCGGGAAGTGTCCACTGTGAAAATGGGCCTAGAACTTTCTTGAAAGTGAAATCTTACTGTAGAATGCCTCCTTGCCGATATCGGTCAGTCGAAATAAAAATCGTCGTTAAAGTATATAAACCTTACCACCTATTGGGGACAATTTTTTTAAATCTTCGAATTTCCGTTAACAACTTAACCGTGGTCGTGTTCTTGAGCTTACTAGATTTCTATAAAATATCACCCCAGAGCAACTTTAAGGGTACTCCGCAATAAATGTAACTTTGACAATTTTTGGTTGTAAACATTGTCCCCCAGACTCCACTCAGGCACTTCGCCAACACTCTATTGTTTTAACCCAGAGTTTTCATTTAACCCCTAAACATTTACAATCATCTTCTATATATGTATACCCAAAAGGATACTTTCGTTGTCCTTGCCCCCTACCCCTCCCCCCATTATAATATCCGTTCATCTAATTAACCCGAACCGCATGTCTTGCGCGAAAATAGAACAAAACTATACATCGTGTTTTTCGTTCTGTTCGGTTCCGATTTGGTCGGTGGTAGGTGGCAACTCGTGTTGGCACTTTCGGGTTAAATGACACATTTGACAAGACTGACACCCCTTTTAGTTATTAACTTCAAACGATAATCACAATGGGTTGGCTTGCCACTTAAAAATGGTTCACACTCCCAGCAGTATGTGAAACCTCTCACATTTATACCCTGGGTATAAAATGTCACCGTGCGTGCGTCGGTCGCGTCACGGTCTCCATCACGGTCGTCCTCCAAGTCAGTTGTCGTTTTGCCTGCACTCTATATGAGAGAACGATTTTCAGTGCTACATACATATATACAGAACCCCGAACATGAACTTGCCCTTGTATAACGGCTACATGGTGATGGAAACTACACATAGTTTTATACTTTCGCCCTTGCCTCACTTTCAGATTACAACATCGACAAAACGGGCAAGAAGAATCATCATCATCATTGGTGGTATTGTGCTTGGGGGAACCGAATGGGTCGAATGGGTGGTATGTGTGTAGCATAAAGCAGTAGCACCACAGAAACTTTAATTTTAGTTCAAACAATGTTTTGGAGTCTTGTTACGCCCGCCGCACTGTGATATCATCTCAAAACTTTTTAATTGCTTTGAAGCGCGCGCCCTCTTTTTCTTCTTATTTTAATTTTTTTCGTCTTGCTTTTATTCTTCAAATTCTCCAAAAGGTAACACATTGGGTTCGTGGAAGTTGAAAGATCTGATAGATGAGTTTTTTTTAACTTTTTAATATAAGATTCTGAAATCAATAATTTATTCATACTTACATACGTACCCAATTATCACGGGACCTTAAAACCTTTAAAGCACCAAAAAGCTTCAAGTCAGAGGCTTTAGAGACATTATTTATACTTTGAGCAACAGACGTTCCGAGATATAGAAAACCCCATGGACGTAAATTGAGTTTAAGTGAATCGATTGCTTACTTCCAAGACTTGTAAAATTATTTTGCAAAATTTTGACGCCATCTTTATTTCGAAGAACTCCTGTACTAAAAAAAATATAGCTTTGAGAAAAAATATGTAACAAACTTCGAGCCCTAGTTGTTCCCAGCGATTGGTCTTCTCATATTGTAATGAGTCAGTTAAACAATTGATATTGACAAGATCTTAAAAGGTGGTTCCAATCTTTATGATCGCTTAGCCCGATTAACATAAGACTGGTCACCTATGACTTCTCCTTGTTCTCTGTAGACTCTAAATAGGTTTTCGAATTTTCTTAAGGCTCAAAAATAATGGCGGAAACAATGACGGTTAATATACAATATTAATGCCCAATAGTGGGACCCATTAGTACCTCAGGAACTTTTAGGCTCTTGTCATATTAAAATTTTGCCTTTTGACAAGATTCTCTATGCCACTCAGGGCAATGATGTTCAGCCCTCACTATTTTGTCAGAATATCAACTTCACTCCCAATCACATGGAAACTTTTACAACACAAGTCAGTATTGCCCCCCCCCCCCCCCCCCTAAGTCTGTGACCGTCTTAAAAACTTCTCCAAGGACCATAATTCTGTGTGTGTACTTCTCTGAGCATATTTCTGCGACCTAGTTTCTGCTCTTCATTCATAACTTTTGTTTTTGCTTTCATTGTCGAAGATGAGTTTCTTCGTCAATTAATTACTCTGCCAGAGTTAAAAGCGGATAAAAGGTTCTTCTTCGGTTGGAATGGACGGACACAGACACAGCCACAGCCACAGCTATACGGCTATGATATGTGTGTCCGCTAGGGACTATCACGCACGTTTCATCTCGAACCGAAGATAACTTGGGAATAAAAATGATGGAAATGATGACTTAATTACACTAATTGCTGAACGCATGTGAGCTGTGAGGAGCAGAGCAGCACAACTGAATGTTGCCCATCTATCTGTAATCCCGAAGCGCCCGCCATAGCGATTCTTATAAGAAAACCAACTCCATGATAAGTGAAGGTCATTAATTTGATTGCGGGAGTCTTGGAAAAATATATGAACTTTTATAGAGAAATGCGAGAGACTCTAGATGGATGAGATGCCTGCAAGTCATCATTTTTCATCAACCGACGCGAGGGACAAAACTCCCTAGTACACATGTATATGAACGTATACCAGCTTTTATGGAATGAAAGACTGAAAACAACGAAGGGAATGTTAATTGCGACACGATAACACTAATCAAGATGCCTTGTAATGCAACTGTACACCTTCGCCCCATAATATCGGTTGCCCTCCCATTTAAATGCATCAAAGTCTGTCAGTCTTGACATAGAAGCTTGATGATACTTAATTACTGACAATTAATCAGAATTTTACACTTCTCCAGACAGTCAGTTGGATGAGGATCATAGAGGAAAGAGCTTGAGGAACACACATTTTTTGAGAAAGCAAAAGTTTTTAAGACTTTTGGCAATTTTCCGGATAGTTAACCAATTGAAGGTATAAATGGTCGCAATAATCGTTAGGACCAAATGCAGAAGGATTATAATATAAAACAGCAATAGGAGCAAGTGCGGTTTTTTGAATGGAAATCAAACCGGTACAATGACGAGATTTTCGGAATGACTCCATTTGAGAAGTGTGGGATTAGGTCTCCAGCAAGGATAATTGCCAGAACATGGAAAAAGGACGAAACAAAAGAGTACAGACACCTATATACAAGGCGCTCTGAACTGAGGACCTAAAAGTGTGACAATAACAAAGAATCATTTCGTTTTATTAGGTCAGTAAATTTGGTCACTTTATAAGGTGAATTAGTTCATTAGGTGGTTATTTAATTGGGTGCTAAGAAGGTGCTCTGATCGTGATGGTTATGGTGTTGCTGGTTAATCTTTTTGTGTAGTTTTCGGAGTTATGAAATCTACTTTTAAAGCCTGATGAATGCGCGGAGACTTAGCCTAGAAAGTGAAAGGTTTTCGAGGCGAAATAAAAATTTCATAAAAATTCTTCGGTGATAGATTTAAACATTGTACATTCGTGTAGTACGGTATTTTTTATCTAGAACAACAAAAACAAGATTTTACCGTAATATATACTCGACCTTCAGAGGATATTCATCAGTATACCCTTGATTCCAACTTTGGATGTAGTGCTAAAAATAGAGGTTCTTTCTTTAGCAGCACAACACGAATGTGGAATGCGTGACGTGGACCTTTTTTCCCTCCCATTTTGGTATTTAGAGCTTCAAAAGCTGTGTGCATCAATATCTCCATAATTATTTTCTATTTTCCTAATGCTCGCACTGTTTTTTGTCAGTTTAAGAGTAGTCTAAACCCCTTTCCTGCGCACTTGTTAAAAAAACCCTTCGTACCAAAATGGAAGCCAATTGATCCACCCGTCAAGGCTCTATTTCTATGTTAACCCGATGTAATTTTAGGAGGAATTTTTAAAAAGAAAGACATACAATGCTTCTTGTAATTAGCCAGTAGACTTCTTGAATTTTGACTCCCTGGGTTTGACTGTATCAGTTGAATTCGAACCCAAAGCCGTCAATGCACATCCTGTTATCAAAGTCTTACGTAATATTATCAAATCTTTACATTAGAAGTCTGTCTCCTCATTGATTCCCCCAAATATGTGAAACGTTTTCAAAAAAGCTTTCCACACCTGTTTGCATTGTCACTTTGTTTTACAGCCAGTCCCATCTAGTTAACAAACATTAAACTCACAAAACTCTTAGTTACGGTTTTTGTTTATTACCCATCCGAAAATGTGTTTGAATTTCCATAGAAACCTAGTCTCACCTCTCTATCTCTACCCAAAAATCGTCATTATTTGAAATCTTCAGTGAACCGTTAAACCGAAAAAAAAAATACACAATTTTTCTCCACTATTCTGTGAACCTATTTGAAGTAGCTATTTCCGCACTTAATGTTCAATCGATTAAATTAATTTTATCACATTTCAATAGTACTCGTATAAGAATAGTGCAGCGGCCCCC
Source organism: Philhelius festivus (assembly GCA_963931855.1). Lineage (NCBI taxonomy): Eukaryota > Metazoa > Arthropoda > Insecta > Diptera > Syrphidae > Philhelius > Philhelius festivus. The sequence continues at coordinate 4,605,979 of OZ007557.1, read as the reverse complement.
ATGTAGTAATAAAGTTTCGACAAAACAATATTCTGTTCTGTCAATTGTACCGCTAATGTTTCCGCCTCATAATAGAGATACTGTCACTTGGTGGGTCTACATGGACGATGTTGACGATGACTACGACTACGACGACGCACGTTCAATCGATTAATATCGAAAATAATCAATTAGAAAGCAATTGTCACGCACGAGTGCGCCTTCTCCCTGCCCGTTTATGTCCATTCCCCTTAGTGTCACACTTGGCTACAGATAATGCCAGTGACCTCAATTCATCCGCCGCACACGCACATACAGTTCGACAGTTCCAAAATGATGCAGGCCAAATGCATTGATCGCGTTTGTCCCGTTCAATCCGCCATCCCTCAGACTCTGTGCTCGTGCGTTCCTCCAGCTCCAGCTCCAACTGCAGCTACAGCCCCACGCATCAGATACACCTATATAGAAACAAATGTTTGCAATTAAACGAAAGGACGTTTACAAAACGCGTCCATGACATGCAATCACTTCCATCGTTCGAATGCGCACCTACCTGAGATCCTTGGCCTGTGATGTGGTGCGCCCACTTTTGACCAGACCAGCACAAAAACAACAACTCCAGACTCTCCAAAGTGTGGTCCCTTTAAGTCATTGCAAAGTGGAGTCTTGCAGCGGTGGTATTTGGTATAGTGTGTGTAGGCGCGTATTCGGCCAGTTCCAATGCAGGTTGCCAATGTCACGATGATACGGAACACACATCGACGACGACGACGCACGCAACAGACAACGCTCCGAGATCAAAGACTTGCTGATTCGTTTGCGATTCTGTTTTTGTCGCCAGAGTAGGTGTGCAGGCGATGGGTTGAGCAACAAAACATGCATCGTCGACAATAACGACAATGTCCGGAAATTCATGTTTAGGACTCATCCATCGTCCATCTGCAGCAATACTGCCGCGCTTTGACCGCCTCGAAACGGAACGGGAAGAAGAACGACAGTGGATGATGTTTGCGTTGATTCACGCTTGGAATCTGCACTGTGTGTGGGGGGTTCTTGGAATGAGGTTGACGCAAAACAAGTGGATATTGCAGTTCTGTTTGAGGAAAAAAGTTTGTTCTAGAAATACACTCTATATAAGCTGCCCGTAGAGAGAGGATGCAGAGTTCTGATGGTTAATCGTGAAGGACTGACTTTGACACAGCAGCGATTGGTAGCCGCATCTAATTGAGACGTTAAGCGATGTTTTGCTACGGAATGTGGTGCAAATTAACTTCAAAGACGAGAAGGATATTGTTTTGTGATGTGGTTATAAGGCTGGACGCTGTACGCTGGGGAAGCGTCAACAACATTGGGTTGGTTTAGAAACATTTTCCTTCGACATCTTCATCAAAATTCCATTGACATGAAACACGAATAACACGATGATATTTATTGTATCAGGGGAGGTTAGAAGAAGATCTCATGGATATTGTCGGGATTTCTTGTGCGCTAACCAACCGGTAGTCATTTACGAATCTTGGATCCCGATATTATCGACTACCAGCGGAATAATTCCGCTCAATGAACAATAGCTCTTCGCAATAGGTGGTTTAGTATTTTCATGGAAAAAATTCTTTGACAAACAAAGCTAAGAATCCATGAAAACTTGACCACCTTTATTAAGAGTATTTATGTATAAGGCCAAACTAAGGAGATTCCAGCCTAGCCCAGTGGCCCAATTAGCTCTGAAATGCGTCATTTTGATACCATAACTCGCATGAACCTGTGGATGGAAATAATTTGGGAAATATTGGAAGTCATCCAGTTTGGATTAAGCTTAAAAATATAGATCTAGAAGGTTTTGATATCTCTTAATGTGTGTTTGATTTTGCACAATCATCCGAAAATTGGACAATTCACTCAGCCGGACCACCAATGAATGTTAACTAGACAAAAATGTTCATAACCATAAAATTCATTTTTTAAATTACTAAAATAAGTCCTTTAGTTGTTGGAAATAAAAACAGGATGGCATGTTATTTCTCAAGCAAAAATTAGTTTATCCAAATATTTGATTATGCAAGAACAAAAATTATAAATCGTTGTAGCGTTGGCAAAAGTTTTCGAGAAATTGTTCTTGAAAAGGCTAAACAAAATAATAGAAGAAAAAAGTTTTGGTTTAAGCAATCTGGATAATTGATGGTCCTTCCCAATACTAAAAGATTAAAAAAGATCGCTCAGGACTATCGTTCCTAGTTCGTTGTAGGACAAAAAATACTAATCATCAATATTGGTGCAGATTGTGGTTGGCTTCGGTCAGCTATGGTCTGCAACACGGAGTTTCTACTCCATAACTTACTTATAACAAACAAAATAACCCGAATAGGGTACCTCGGGAATAATGAGATTGAAAAATTGCCCCGATAATTAGAGCCCCAGGGTGTAAAAACCTTGGTCTCATTATTAATTGGGTAAGCCCTCTGTTAAGAGAGTACGAGGTGGCTGTGGTTATGCAAACCAAGTCATGCAGTTGGCTATTGTTACCACCGTCAGTCGAAGCGGGCTTGTCGCTATAGACATGACCCTTAACATAGCCCCACAAAAAATAGTCTAGAGGCGTTAAAACGCATGATCAACGCGGTCAATTGACCGGCCCCAAACTGTTCACCGAACTCGCCTCTCAACTGGTCTATTGTTACACGTGCTGTGTGCATGTGGCACCTTCTTATTGAAACCACATGTCATGCAAGCTCTTCCATTTTGCGCAGAAAAAAAAGTTTGTTATCATCGCACGATAGCGCTCACCATTTACAGTAACGTTGCGATTCGCATCATCTTTGAAGAAATACGGCCCAACAATCCCGCCAGCCCATAATCCGCACCGAACAGTGTCATTTTCTGGATGCATTGGTAGCTCTTGCAATGCTTATGGCTGCTATTCACTCCAAATACGGCAGTTTTGCTTGCTTATGTATCCATTCAACCAGAAATGAGCTTCGCCGCTGAACATATTTTTTCGATAAAAAAGTGGATCTTCGGCCAACTTTTCAAGAGCCCATTCACCAAAAATTCGGTGTTGTGGAAGGTGGTTCGGCTTCAATTCTTGCACCAGCTGTATTTTGAAAGGCTTCACACCTAAACCCTTCCGCAAAATTTTCCACGTAGTGAAGTAACAGAGGCCCAATTGCTGCGAACGACGCTGCATCGATAAAATTCACGGTCAGTTCCTCAGTTCGCACTCCACGTAAGCGTGTTGGTGGTTTAATGTCCAACAATGTAAATTTGGTGCGAAATTTAGTCGCTATTGTGTCGAATAGCCGCCTCAGTAGGTCAATTAGACTGACCATACAATTGAAGAAGCGCGCGATGAACTTTCTTAACAGAACACGCATTTTGATAATAAAATTCAATAATTTGCAAGCGTTGTTCGTTTGTAGGACGATTCATGGTTAAATTATAGACCAAAATGAAGATGTTTGACAGTGACACAAAACACGAAACGTGCGTGAGCTGTCGAAATCCGTGTTGCTAAAAAGAAAATAGCAAAAAAATCACCCATTACAAGCAAGTGCTGAAACCCGTTTGGACGTATAGTATTCAGCTATGGGGCTGTACAAAGAAAACAAATGCTCAACCCATCCAAAAATTCCAAAATGAAGTCCATCGTGGAATAATATATGCCCCTTGGTATATAAGAAATAGCGATTTACCCTCCAATAGAACTACGAAGTCAAACCAACTCCGAGAAGAAAATCGTCTTAAATTTAAGAGATATTATTAAGAGTCCCACACTACTTGGCACCGAATATTGCCGAAGATTTCCATTGAAAAAAAAAATAAGCTTATAATTTAAAACATTTTTAAAACATTTAAAAAAAATGGAACGCCAACTTTAAATTTTTATTATCATACGAATAAAAATTAAACTTAAAAAAAATATTGACCCGTTTTTGAGATATCGATTTTTCAAAAAAAAAAAAAAATTAACTTTTCATAGAAACTTTTCTATGAAAAATCTGTTATGCGAAAATGAGAAATTTGAAATTAAAAAAAAAATCGGCCCAGCTGTTTAAGCTGTAGTCTAATAGACACACAGACATCAGGCATATACGGACAGAATTGCGATAACCACTTTTTTCAACTTCCCTGCTTGGATCAGACTTGTCATTATGTACGATCATAATTTCAAGTCTTCTCACTAGCCATAAAGCACCTTTATATTGGAATTTAAGATATTTTAGGCGTTCTTCCTCTGGTGACAGATTTTCCATGATTCGATTAAAAATTTTAAAACCCTGGTGACATACTTAACTGATTTTAATGTTGCACTGTTTCGACTAAAATTGTATCCCATTGGTCTTAGTCAGTATCTTAATTTTAATTTTAGAAGTACGAAGATCCGAGGAAGCCTTCATGTTAAGAATACCATTTCCCAAAAAATTGAACACGACCGACTCAGTTGGTATTGCCATGTCCAAAGGAGAGATCCTGAGAACCCCGTCAAAAAGGCAATATCATACAACGTTCCAATTCGGAATAAAAAGAAAGGTAGGCCTAAACACTCCTGGTACAAACAAATGCAAAAACACCTGCATTCAGTTGGCCTCAGAAATGGAACAATACAAAACCGGGAGGCTTGCCGCCGATTTCTGAGGTCAACCCGGCGAACCCCACAGGCGGATCACTAGTGTGAAGCAGATACGTGGGAGAGTTATGATCCCCTCGACATCGAGATCATAACAGCGCCGAAACAAAGGAAGAAGAAGAAGTATCTTAATTTCCATGTTTATTTCTATAAAGACACACGATTACCTAATATAATTCATTTCAAATTCAAATTGTTCTCCGTTTCATTAGGAAATGTCCTGCGCCATTTTCTTTCATTAATCACTGCGTATACCTTCCTGCCTACGTGAAAAAAAAAAAAAAACAAATAAAAAAGAAAATAAAGTGTCAACGCGCAATTTCCTAATCCACTAAAAATTAAGGGACAGACAAAAAAATTAAATTTCGTCTCCCCTTAAAATACAGGGGATCTTATTTAAACCGAAAGTTTCCTCTATGAAATTTAAAAGCATTTATCTTTCTACCTAAGGACTAGGACATTAATTGTTCAGTCCAGGAGAAGACTGAATATTCACTCCAGGCAGTGTCGCCGCCAAATGAGTTCGTTTTATTTTAATTCGTATTTGGGGAAAATAAGGGAGAATTATAATTATCGAAAACTGTCCGTCGCTCCTTAATCCTGTGCTGTGACGCGGCATTTAAGTCGATTTAATCTTGAGGACATCAGGAAACCTTTTGCTTTCACCATGGTGATGTGCTTACATGTTTTTAGTCCAGTCCAATTTTTCATCTCTGTCAACTCGACACATTCATTTATCCTACCCCTTCTGTCCACTCACCATTATGTCATGCTGTGATGACTCTATTCTGATCTGGAAAGTATACTCGTATTAACGATATTCGATTACTTGATCCTTATCGGAGTGGACATGCCTGCTGATATGGCTTGGTGCATATGGCTAATGTGATTCGGTTTAAAGTCACCCGAGTATATGGTGAGTGCATTATAAATGACTCGGCATTGTTCAATCCAATTGGGTACGATTTGACCCTTTTTATTGGTTCTGAATAATTTTGATTAACCTTCTGTCGTTTGTATACTTCAAAGGGTAAAAGGTAGACATTTTTATCAAATGAAGGAAATAGGTGCATGTAAAACAAATGGCCGAAGGAGTAAAATATAAAACGTATGTTAATTGTGGGTGATTTTTTATGATTAGGAATTTGAATTTATTAGGTTTTAAAAAGATGTTAGGACTCCATATGGTTTCGGGCCGAAAAATAAATAAATACATGTATGGGTATGAGCAAACAAGGCACAAAAAAGAACGACTCGAGTTTTAGGGTCAGATGGTTCCGTTGAAGGGGCCGACTTTTAAATAAGACGAAATTAAAAATTTTTGATCTATGTGTTTCAAAAGTGGATAAAATGATAAATAAAATATATTTTTTTTTCTAAAAAATTTTTATGACCAAAGTTTGTCTTTATTGAATTTTGCGAAAGAGAAATAAGAACACATTTCATCTTTGACAAGTGTTGGTAGTTTTTTTTTTAAGAATGAAATAATTTTAAAAGGTGTTCCTATGTAGGATACTGGCGTTTTGCAATATTTCGGACCCTAGATACTCGTAGCATGGAGCATTTACAGAGGAAGTGCGTTGAGTATTCCTCCACTTTTTCATCTTGGGACCCTCTTCCACAAGTCAGACAAGATTATGCCTATTCTGCTCATGTAGGTTCCCATTATATTTTGGCCCCTTAGGACAGCAATTAAGATGGATTACTGAGGCTTGCTTCTTGAGTAAATATTTTGTTTTTTTTTTCGTCGAAATAGAGAAGCCAAAGCAGAAGAGATAATACTCCACCCTGCAAAGTTCCTCTACATGACTACACATTTAACTTGCTCTCACCCAGTCTTGCATTTACATATAATTTTACTTTTTGTTCGAAAACCATATTTTAACATTTGGAAGATATTTTTAGATAAAAATATTAATTTCCTATATCTTGTAGATAGTATTCAAGAACTGTTAATTGTCAAGTTTCGAAGAATCGAACATGTGGATTTCGAAACATTGAGTTTTCAAACTTACAAAAATAAACAATTTTCAATTTTTTATAAATTTTTTTTACGAATAAATAACTTGTCATATATAGTAGGTACCTACAAATACATATGTCGCAGGTAAAAATGGTGTTATGATCTCTTTTATAACCCCCATTTGTCAAACATAAACGTTCAATCTAATCTGTATTTTGCAAATGGCTGTTTACATCTTTTCCAAAAAGAAAAGTAAATCCGAAAGTTGTTTCAAATCAAACCTTCACCTGTTTGTACAGTATTTTATCATACAATTTTACATTTGATGAAAAAATGTAATTGTAGAATGAGTCGGCTTTTAATCTCCGATACATTTTATGTGAGATCTTCTAATATTTTTAAAAATTTGATTAAGAATTTTTTAAGTTTACATTTTTTCAATATGTGGGTATCTATTAATTTTGTTATGCTCTGCAGCACTTTCAAATCTCGGCTACCGACCTTAATCCCCCCCACACACAGACCGGAAAAAAATAATTATTTACTATCCCCAACTTAAATTAACTGATATGCTAAAACCTTATATGTAATTAAGTCGTGGAATAAAAGAAGACAACAGTTACAAAAAAAAAAAAAAACCATACAATTATTTGTAACTCAACAATAATAAAGGATATAAAAAAACTAATCAAATAAAATTATAAAGTACTAACGTTAAAATGAACTCTTTATATCAGCAACCACATTTATTTTACTCAATTCAAATCACAGATAACAGAATTTTATTGTTATTGAAATATATGTACTCAATTTATTACTAAGTTATTTTTATTGCAATAAGGTTATTTTAAGGGAATTTAGAGTTTCACAAAAAATTATCTCGAAATAATAGTACCAATCCAAAAAAAATTACAAAAGAAGACAAAAACAGGTCATGGCTACTTTTCAACGCTGACTGAAATTAGACTTGGTTAATCCTGCAAATAAATTGAATCCTTTGAGGGTAAATGAAACTGACTAACAGATAACAAAAAAAATGCTTCCATTGGTACCAAATTAGATTCTCAAATATTTGCCATATGTCAGAAAAGTTTGACTTCAATCAGATGTCCACACTGAAGTACGTCTCAAAATGATTCTTGGACTCATGTAAAGGTGGTCTTTGTCTAAAAGATGATAAGAAATGCCTCGCTGCCTGTCATACGATTTGAAATTTGTGGACTAACATCTACTTAGCGATACCGAAGTCTACAACTTAACTAGGACTTTCTTTTCTGAAAACTCTCAATCGATTAAACTTATGTTAGATTTTCACTTGTCTTTCAAAGACGTACTTTGTCAAGACAGAGTGGCTAATACCAACAGTAAAAAGTAAAGAGTGATAGTAGAGAGCTAACCCTGTCGTGTCAAACTGGATCTTATTAAGACAATTGGAAGCCTAGCATACATACGAAGGACGGAATTGATTTTTTGTATTATTTCGACTTATTTGGCCGTAAAGAATTTTAACTCATAAAGATTTTTTTCGGTGGAGGTTTAACCTTAATTCTAAGCTGTCAAAAAAGTATTAAAATCTTAGTTTGGCACTATAAAAATGACCCCTTACTAAATCGAAATGGCGTCAATGTGCAAGTCGCCTTTTCTTTAATAATAGATTTTTGATACGTATCTGTAACAAATATCTTTTCAATTAGTCCAGAGGCTAGTAAACGCCACCAACAATTCCACAGCCTTATTATTTTATTTTATACTACCGACCAGAGATGTGAAAGAACGCAGTATTTTTAGTATTGCAGTCAATTGAATTGAAAGACTTTTTTTTAAAGTCTTTTGATTTAAACTCAGTACTGTAACTTTCAAACTAAAATCCCAGTCAATTTTGCAGTCTTTTATTTAAAAATCATCTGGAGCAGTCAAATGAATTCAAATCAAAAGAATGCATTCTTTTTGGACTGCTTGAAGTCCTTGAAGTCTTTCAAGATTCTTTTACATTCTTTGAATTGTTAAAGTCTTTTCAATTCATTCAATGTAGGTATTGAAGTCTTTTTATTGATTGAATCCTTTTTACTGCTGAAAGTCTTTTAACTGCTTTCAAGTCTGATAAAAGTAGCATACTTCAGCAATTATTTTAAATCTCCACTTAAAATCAAAATTTTGCCAAAACAGAGTTGAAGGGTTTTCGCAAAGTTTTATATATCTTTATAAATGATATTATTCACAGTAGTCGAAAGGCTTTCATAAGCAGTGAAAAGTCTTCAATTAGTAATAAGACTTCAAAGCAGTAAAAAGACTTCAATACATTGAATGCATTTAAAAGACGTTAAGACTGCAAAGAATGTAAAAGACTTTTCAAAGACTTCAAAGACTGCAAGCAGTAAAAAAAGAATGCATTCTTTTTATTTAAAGTGTTTGGCTGCTTTTGATGATTGCATTGTTTAAGACTTCAAAATAGAATGGGAATTGATTTATGAAGTTAAAAGAATGAGATGATAAATTCTATTGCATTCCCGAAGAATCAGTTGAATGAGTGGGGCTTTTCAGAATGCAATACCATAATATTGCATTCTTTTACAACTCTGCTACCGACCCGCCCCAGCTTTGCACGAGAAGCTCCATTTGTCGGTTGCTAGTCGCTCACATGTGAAAAGTCCTTATGAATAAAACGCGACACAGCATAGAAGACCGATGGTACTATTTTACTTTATATTAATACAAACTGAATCACTATGAAAAAAGTCAAAAGAACGAAATTTGAGGTTTTAACTCAATGGACGAACAGTTATGACGAAACCTACTTTCCTGAATTCCTCCATCATCATTATAAATATATATTTATATAAACCTCAGGTTTTTCATATAAAACAAATATGTACCTCTATTGGTGATTTTAGGTCCATTTCAGCTTCTTCAATATCTGTAAGCATTTCCATTTAAATCAACTGCCCCTTAAAAGAGTGAATAAAAGGTGTGCGCTAATATTTCTGAACCATTTTTGTAAGTATTGTGAATTTTTAAATTGTGTATCTCATTAAAATGATTAAATTATATGTAAGCAAACAAACCCGACGCAGAAGTGTATTCTATATCTAGTTGTTGTTGATTACAAACATGTAGTTACAATTCTCAGATAATAATTTGTACTTTTGTTTCGTAATGTGCCTACTTAATAATCTTTAGGGATCCATTAATACTTTGTGCATTCTGCGTTGTATTATAAAGTTCTTAAACTGTTCAGTTGTACTTTACATTTATATTTTTATTTATTTTTCTATAATGTGCTAAGGGGGTTCAAAAAAACCCAAAAAAGAGCTTCAAAGAAATAGAGAAGAATTTTATAGGATGTATCGAAGGACATTATATTTCAAGTTCTGAATTTGAAAAGTAGAGGAAAAACAGAGTCCTGAAAGGCATTCCATATTCGTGTTGGACGGCTAAAGAAAGAATCTCAGGAGTAAATTTATGAGCATCCCTATAGGTGCGAGCATTACGGAGGGCATTTTTAAGGTGAGGAATGGAATTGGCTATTTTTCCTTATACACTGCTGCAAATTTTTTTTTTTTTTTTATAATCTACCCGCGCTCAAGGGATTATGATTACCCTTCAAATGTTTCAACACAGCGCGGGCGTGAAGTTAAGAAGAGAAAGAAGGATAGGAAAGATGTGTGGCACGATGTTCTGAGACTGAAGGTTGTTATCTCAAAATTTTTATCTCCAGGAATGGCGGCTGAACTAAAGCGGAGAAATGCCGTGTCTTATTTCTAATATAATTCACATTATTTTATTCGTGTTCATCTTTGTTGGGCATACTAGTTTAACTCACTTACATGTTGTTAGTGTTATGCCTGAACAACATGTAATGAGTAAGCCAGCAGCTCATTGATGACAATTTTTAGAAGGTTTTTAATGGAATTAAAGCGACATAGACGACGGCAGGGATCGAACCTGTGATCATGAGGTTGACAGGCGAGCACACATCAATCGCGCCACGGCCACCCCCAAATAATAACGATAGAATAATGATAGGCGGGAAAGGTTCCCTCGGTTCTCAAGAGATATACAAATTTCCAACAACAAACTTGGGTGACTAATAAAAATGCTAGTCCTCAGGTGACAATTGATAAACAGTAAAACCAAAATTGAGATGGACCCGATCATGTGGTTTCGGTATCGTGATGCGTAGGGCATTGGCTTCTGAAGACGCTAGGTCTGGGTTCAAATCTCAGTCAAGGCCTAAAAGTTTTTCGATTAAACTTGAAAGTATAAAGGCTATAATCCCCACTAATAAAGGAGTCTGATGATCAGCTTGGCACCCGTGAAATAGCTATAACTCCAGCCAAAATAAAAAGACACAATTGGTTGTAGTTCATTCAAGTTGTTGTTGTAATTTTCAAAAATCATAATGCGATTGCAAAGCCACGTCGTCGAATATAAGAAGAAATATGAAAATCAAAAAAGAGGTTTGTGATGCACATACCGAGAAATGGAAGCTCTTCTAGTTTCCTATAGGGAAGTACATCCCATGGATGGTGGCTTGGGGGGATGGTAGGTTATTCTTTACCAACAGAAAGCAGCATTGAATATATGAAGAATTTAACTCTATGCGTGCTTTTCTAACGCAATTTTTCATTGGAAAATGCTGTCAAGATCAGAATTTAAGCAGATCAGTAAGATCAATTAAGATCAGAAAACAAAAATTTGTGAGTCTCAAAACGAATATGAAAAGCTGAGAGTACTGACGTTTGCAAAATCATTTAACTGATCAGAAGTTTCAGACAAAATTTTATTGATGAATATCAGAAAGAGAGTCGGACACAAAACGGAGTCTTGGGGCACACCATCGTTTATGTTATAAACCATCCAATTCAACTTATAATGAGCGGCCCGAAAAGTAATTCCAAATCCAAATATTTATTTATTCGCCATTAAAGCAGTTTTATCAAAGAGAAAGAAAGAAGAGAAGGAAAAATATTGTAATTGAATAGCCATTAAGCCATTTCTTGAAAGAAGTGATGGCTTATAATTTTCAAAGCGTTTTTAAATAAATCATCATACCAATATGCTCGTAGATGGCTAATTTTATTCAAATCATAAAAGTCTCCAAAATACATAAAAGTGTTCTAATGCATAAAATTGCCCCCTTATTTTTAAAAAAGTATGAATTTATGAAAACAAAGTTTATTATTAAATTAATTTTTTATGTAAGAAATTTCCTTAAAAATTTTCAAGAAAAAAATTAGGGATGCCAATTTTAAGTAATTTGTAATATAAATTTTGGGAAATTATTTAAAAAAAAATAAACAATAGAAAATTTGAGCGACCTCAACTCCAAAGCGCGTTTCGCCCAGATACGACAGTGGGCCCGCAAACTTTCTATTGAATTTAATTCAATCGCTCCACTTGAAATTGAAGTAATTCTCTTATTTCATATAAATATCTTCGTTGATAAAAAAATAATCGTTCGCACGTTTTGAAGACATTGATTTTTTTAAACAAAAATTGATTTTTTTTCCAGAAATCCAAAACATAATTTTTCGAAAATTTGTATACTTTATTTTTTTCAATTTCTAAGGAAAATCCTTAGAGTTAAAGTGAAAATCGAAAATCATATAACATTTTTCCCTAAAATATTGTTTTACAAAAAATTTATTCCATGCCCATAATAGCACACTTAATTTTTTTTTAATCGAAATAAGATTTTGCATAAAGGCTGTATTATAGGTACCCTTAGTATTGGAAAACAAAAATTTTATTTCTCCTTTAAAGAGAATCACCGAGGAACCCTAAATACTAAGTTTAAAGAAAATCGCTCCAGTGGTTTAGGCTGTAGGTTTAGACAGACAGACGGAATTGCGGGACCCACTTTTTCGTATTCTCTATCATCGCAATGTCAACTTTGATCAAAATTTTTAGTTCGATTTTTTTTTTTCCAAATGCAGAACTTGCCCTAAAGCACCCTATAGTATCGCAAGTAAAAACGATGTATGTAGTTGATAAAGGTGGAGCTGAACAACGTATGTCAATTTGCAAAACAAAAATAAAGTCCCTACTGCTTCAGCATGCTCGCCTGGTGATTCACTTTTAAACTACGTCAATTGGCTTAAGATTTGGTTCGATTTTGCGACCTCTCGCGTTGAAGAAAGAAAGACAACAACATATTAAAAGAATGTGTAAAGAAGTACCTAATATGATGTAGAAAAGCAATGCAAAAAAGCACATATAGAAATGAAAGAACAACACTAACATTTCTTAAGGTTCTCCATGATCACCTGCTCATATGCAGTCAAAACCAATACCACTAAGTTTGTTTGCGCAATCTGTTTTGCGCATGCAAGCATGAGTGAAGAAGGTAAGGAAACGAAAGAAAGATTATGTAGTTGGTATAGGTGGACCATAATAGTAAAAGTTTTGCAATTTTCAAAGCCAGCAATCCCTATTGCTTGCGCATTCTTGCCTGGTGATTCAGTTTTTAATGACGTAATTTAGCTTTGAAATTTGTTGGTCTCTTGCTTGTATTTTTGTTGTTTTTTTTTTAATTCTCTTAATTTTAAATTCGTCTTCGAAGAAATGAAACCATATTACCAGGCGATCATGCGAAGGTAGAGAGTTCGTATCTGTTTTCTTTAATTTTTCAATTTCGCAAGTTTCCCCATTCTAACTCAGCCCAATGCGGATTAGTTCTCCTCACACTGTGAAAGAAAGGATCCGCCCTCAAGCAACGGTACATTTTAAGGATTAGTATAGAAAGTAATGAGACGAAAGAACAAGCAAAATTTACAATATGCAAATACTGAATAGCTACTGCTTCCGCATGCTCGCCTGGTGATTCACTTTTAAATTATGTCATTTTGCTTAAGATTTTGTTCACTTGTCGACCACTAGGTGTCCTTAGTTACACCATTCTGAGAAGAAAATAGCTCCAGTAAGTTTCGGAGGTAGGTCGAGTTATACAAACAGACGACAGACGGAATTTACGGACCCAGTTTTTCGTGTTCTCTATCATCGTTATGTCAACTTTGATCAAAATCTCGAGTTAAGTTTTTTGCCAAATGTAAAACTTGGCCTATAGTCTATGTCGCAAGTAAAAATTATTTCACAGTAAAAGTGTGATACCAGTATGATCAGCATTCACCGGCGATTTCAAAAAAGGCATATTTGGTGTAACTTGACCTAGCCTTGCTATACCATTGAGCTATATTTCGGACGTACTGTCAAGAGAAAAAGGGTCTTTTTTAAGCCACACTACTCAAATGTGGAATACTTTCTCGATTTGCCCGCCTAATTGCGATGTACAAACTTCAAGATCTATGTGCTTCAACATCTCCTATAAAATCCTCACTGCTAACAAAAATGTTTTTTTTTTTTTTTTTTTAAGGTAGGTAAAATTGCCGACCACTGGCAGTCCAACCCTGTGGCACAGTATGTCGCTGAAGTGCACCCTTTTGATACCAAAACTCGTGAATGGAATTGATATGGGAATAGTGGACAGTCTTAAAGCTAAAGTTAAAGTTAAAAGAGAAAGGATGTTGAAGGTTCTTACTTGTCTTATTCGGATCATTCACTCCCGAGTACCAAATGCATCCGAAACCCTCTACAATTGTGCAAAACTACTCGTATGAAGCTTGTGGACTTAACTTAATTTAATTTTTACTTACGATTATGGTAATATGTACATACATACGAAAGTGGTCAAAAAAGTACTTAGCCTACAAAAGAAAAACAAAAATTTTGGAAAAGTGGCGATTTATTTCTCAATTTTTAGCTCGATACACTTGATCCAGCGATGCTCCAACTTCTTTAACCCATCCGAAAAATAGGTTTTCCCGAGGTCTGCAAATTTTTGCCCGGCCAGTGATTTTTTCAACTTTGCAAACAAAAATAAAATGCACGACTGGGTCGCACGAACTTGCTCCTATGTAATAGACTAAGAATTTTAAAAACGGATGTTATTAAAGAAAGCTGTTCATAAGGATAAAATTAATTTTTTAAATTCTTTAGTAGTAAGAGATAAAAACAGAATGCTATGCAAATATGAATTTATGCAGAAACAAAAATGATAGGTCGTTGTATTGGTTCCTTAAAAAAATAAGCTTTTATATACAACATTTTTAAAACATTTTTAAGAAAAAATTTAGGTGCGCCAACCTTAAGTTTTTATTATTGTACGAATAAGAGGTAAATTTACAAAAAAAATACTAAGCCGTTCTTGAGATATCGAATTTTTCAAAAAAAAATGATTTTTTTTTTTAAATTGAAAAGTTAAAGTTAAATTGAAAAGTTTTGAAATGCAATATTTTTTAAACTTTTTAGGAGCTTCTTTATAAAAAATTTCATTAAAATCTATTATGCTGATAATGAGAAATTCAAAATTCGAAAAAATCGTTCTATGGTAGGTACAGTCAGTAATATCTAGATTTCAATTTTTTTATGACATTATAGATCGTAAAAATTAATCAAAATAAAAAAATTTTTTAGCAAAATTCTCGGAACCGTTTTTGAGTAAAATACCATTTTCGAAAACCATTTTTTAAAATTTCTATAGAAGGTACCGTTAGTTTTAGATAAAACAAAATTGTTTTTCTCAAATCTTGTAGATTATGTTAAGAAACTTTTATTTGTCAAGTTTGAAAAAAATCGATGGGGTTTTCGAAATATTGAGTTTCCAAAAAAAAACTTAGATTTTTTTTTTAAAAATCCAAAAAATAAAAAATTGAAAATTTTAATATGT
Source organism: Philhelius festivus (assembly GCA_963931855.1). Lineage (NCBI taxonomy): Eukaryota > Metazoa > Arthropoda > Insecta > Diptera > Syrphidae > Philhelius > Philhelius festivus. Next base: position 4,590,688 of record OZ007557.1, on the reverse strand, counting down.
AATAATATTCAAACTTTGGAGGAGCTTTGGCATAAAAAAAATGATTTAAATCGGCTGTACCGTTTTCGAGAAAATCAAAAACAAAAAAAATGGACCCAGGGGGGGCTACAAAAATAACAATTTTTTGTAAAATTTTTTTCAACCATTAGCTAGTTTTAACCAAATGACTTTTTTCAAATTTTTTTTAAAAAATTCTGTGGGACAGTTTTTGAGAAAAAAAAAATATTTATAAAATTTCAAAAAAAATCGTATGGCAGGTAACGTTATTTTTGGTCTTAAAAAAACAGAAAAAAACTTCCGGGGGGAAAAATTAAGACCCATATCTACCAAGTTTGAAGAAAATCGGCCGAGCCGTTTAGGCTGTAGTCGAACCGACAGACAGACAGACAGAATTGCCAGACCCAATTTTTTCGTCTTCGCTATCATCGTAATGTCAACTTTGATCAAAATCTCGAGTTCGATTTTTTTTACGAATGCATAACTTGCCTTATAGTACCTATAAGTCGCAAGTAAAAAGGTGGATAGGGCAGCAGTTCGTAGTGCAATTCGACCAATTTGGCCGTGGCGACGTCCGGCGGAGGTATGAGCCGGTGCTTGTTGTCCGAAGTAAGCATCAAACGCGGCACCCATCGCGCCGACAGCTTTTCTGACTTTTCAAACTCGTTATACCAATTTTCCACAGATTTTTTTAAAAAAATAATTCACAAGATTTCATTTAGCTAAAGCTAGGTAATGCTTGAAAAAAAAAAAAAAACATTCCGAAAAATGGTTACTCCTCTAACGAGAACAGTACAACCGATTTGAGAATTTGATATCGTTTATTGAAATTTTCAATTTTTTTTTTATTTCTTAACGAAAAAAATTATTTTTTTTTTCAAACTCAATATTTCGAAAACCTCAGGCTCGATGTTTTTAAAACTTGATATTTAAAAGTTCATCAATACTCGTACAATCAAAAGGATGTGAGAAAAAAATTGAATTTGATCTTAAAGTAACGATACCCAGCATAATTAAATTAAAATTAAAAAATGGTTTTCGAAAATTTATTTTTCTCGAAAACGACTCCTTGAATTTTGATAAAATTTCAATAATTCAATGCAAAAAAATTTGAAATTAAGATATGACTGACTGTACCTACCAAAGAACCTTTATGTTTTAGAATATCTCATTATCGGCATAACGGATCTTAATAAAATTTCTTAGAGAGAAGCTTCTAAAAAGTTAAAAAAAAAATAGCATTTAAAAACTAAAAAAAAAAATGGCGCAAAATTTTAAACAGCCTATTATTAAGGTATCAGTATGATACTACTTAACGATTTGCTAACTTTATAGTAGTATACTAACTCATTCTTAATTTTAAACATTTTCTCACTAGTATCGTACTAAAAGAATTTCCTTAATAAATTGCTTCTGAACACACCTAAAACAATGACATTTCGTGTTAAAAAGTAAGTACACGAACCTTTTTTGATGTTTGCAAATGTCAAAGAGTCATATATGAAGCTACATAGCACGATACTAAAAAAATTCGTTGTTTCATACTAAAACAGCTTAAGCATCGTACTAATTCAATTAAAATTTTGCGCCAATATTTTTTGGATATTTGAAAAAAATGTCATTTTAAATTTTTTAGTACTCGTATTTTAAAAGTTCGTGCTATCCAGTGGTTCGTATTATTTTTTTTTAGACCTAAAACTAAGAAACTCAGTGCGATCGTCTAACTTTTGCCTTTCATAATTTAATTTCCTTTCAATAGGTAGGTATCGTAATGGCATGTAAAACCAGCAAGTAAAAACTCGAATTACATACAACTAATCGCCTGGCAGAGCCCGGTCGGGCACACACTTACAAGACCAGCGGCCGGGCGGCAGGCAAGAGCGGCTTGCCAATCGGACTCACTATTCATCCAAATGTTTTATTCTTGTTTTATTAGTTTTGTTTTGTTTTTTTTTTGTGTGAAGAAATTGCAGTTAAACAAACTAAAGTACTGTATGATGAGAATGACTAAACCAAAAATGAAAAGAGCGAAAGAGAACCGGTTGAAAAGCGTTAGTTAAACAAGTTGAAGCATTCGCCAAGTGACTTGGCTGCAAGGAGGTTGCTACTTTGGTTTTCTAATTTCACTAGAAAAAATATTATTAACTGTACCTGTTGAAAAAAATTCCTCAGGAATCGTTTGTTTGTTTGTTTTTGTTTTTTTTGATTTTTTTCTCAAATTTTGATTGTTTATAGAAATTTAATTCGGCATCAGAAATGTCAATTAAATTGAAAATTAATGGAAAGCCCTTTACGGGTAAGTGAGCTATTGAAAATTATTGTGAAATAGAAATCATTTTGTTTTGTTTGTTTAAGTTAATCTAACCACACTTCCGGTCGATGTTACACTCAACACCTTCATTCGGGAGCATGCTGGATTGTCGGGAACCAAGTTCATGTGCCTTGAGGGTGGTTGCGGTGCTTGTGTTTGTGTTGTAAAGGGAACTCACCCGGTCAGTGGCGAGCAGCGAACCTGGGCTGTCAATTCGGTAAGAGTCGATTTGATATTTTTTCAATTTTAACCCCAATCAACGTTCTTTGTTCCTCCTCTTAGTGCCTCACACTGCTCAGTGTCTGTGCAGATCTCGAGGTCATCACCATTGAAGGCCTCGGGAACAAGCGAGATGGCTACCATCCACTTCAGAAGACTCTGGCCAAACTGAATGGCACCCAATGTGGATACTGCTCACCGGGAATCATTATGAATATGTTCGGTCTCCTGGAGTCCAAAGACAACAAGATCACTATGGAGGAAGTGGAGAACTCCTTCGGAGGTAATATTTGCCGTTGCACTGGCTACCGTCCGATTTTGGATGCCATGAAATCCTTCGCTATGGACACCAACATCTCAGTGCCAGATGAATGTCGAGACATCGAAGACCTCACCAATGGCAAATGTCCAAAAACTGGATTGAACTGTAATGGAGGATGCAAGGCAGTCACTAAGCGTCAACCAGTTATCTTCGACGATGATAGTCAATGGCATTGGCCCAGGACTCTGGAAGATCTATATGGGATTCTTGCAACAGTCGGGAACGAAAAGTACATGCTTGTTGGTGGTAATACCGGCCATGGGGTCTATCGGCGATCGCCGGATATCAAAATTTTCATTGACATCAATGACATTCCTGATCTTCATCAAGTTAAGAAAGACGACAAGAATGTCATTCTCGGAGGCGCTATCAGTCTTACAGAGGCAATGCACGTTTTCGATGAATCCTCAAGCAAGCCCGGATTTGAGTACTTCAAACAGTTGTGGCATCATTTTGATTTGATTGCTAATGTTCCAGTCAGAAATGTGAGTACCTAGCCAACCTAGTTGGAACTTAGTGTAATTTTAAAATGAACAAAATCAAGTGTCCTTCAGGGTTGTGGTGAAAGAGTGCAATCATTGACTTTAGTAGACAAAAATATTTGGAACATTTGTACCTACCTCAACATTTTTAAAGTTCAAATTTTGTGGTTGAATTTTTTGTATTCATGAATGAAAAAAAAAAAAACAAAATTGACCTTGCTCTTGACTATTCTTTTATGAATAAAATTGCTAGTAAAATTATTCTTATCGCGAGTTGCATAATAACGCCTGAGAGCTTTCCAAACAAACAAAGCTGAATTGGTTGTTTATTTTGCTATGTAAATTGTAGACTCAAGATCGAAGACCCAAGATAAGGTTCCCTATGCATTGATGAATTCGCTAGCTCAGTTGTTTATATTGACTTGTGATTTGAGTCATTCACACTCAAAATGCTGTTGTGTGCAATTTGTGTGAAGATACGAATTAAGTAGGTATTTAGCATTTTAGTATCCACTTACTTGAATGAAATGGCAGAAAATTAAACATTAATTAAAATTTGTTATAAATCAGAATGTAATTTATTTCGCATACTAATAGATGCTGAAGCTAATGATGTATCTACACACAACCGAATTCAATTAAAAGGTCTAGGCATTTGAATGAATTAATAAAAATAACAAATGAAAATCTGTTTTTAATGCTAATATGTACATACAAATGAACATACCTTAATGACAGGGAAGATCTCAGCAGAGCAGAAAATAGATACTTTTTCCATTTGCAATACCACATATTTAATTCAGGTTTTATTTGATTAGGTGATTGTTTTCATCTTGAGTAGTGAGATATTTTGGAAACACTGTATAATTCTCAGGAAATAACAAAAAGTTTAGAATCTTTTCTTTCCATTGTGTCACGCAAAACAAATGGAAACAAATGAAGGGTCATCCAACAATAGGTTTCAATTTAAATTATAGATTCTGCGGATAATAAATATCAGACCAAAAACATACATGTTAAAAAAAAGAGCCGAGTTCTTCTATACAAAACCTTTGTGTAACAAGTCAGCCGTGGAAAGTACTGAGATCTAAAAGTACGTCAAGTTTTTACTTCATGAAGGTTCAATACCGAATTTTAAAAGTAGAAAAATATTGAAACAGCTACAATTTTATTTTTTAATGATTTTTTCAATCATGTTAACATAGTATAGAGTACCAAATCGAGCACTCTCTAGTTCTAAGAAAAGTCATGAATTTTCAAGATGCATGTATAGTTTCAAAATGACAATAAAAAGACACTTCGAATGAAAAATCTTAGATTTTCTATTTTTCGCTTTGAATGTACATTAAGCTATACCGCTCTACGAAATTTCATTATTCTACAGCAATCGGAAGTGCTCCATATAAATTCAACGTTTTTTTTTCATAAAGTGGGTAGATACCACGCCACCTGAATGGAAAACCTCGATTTTTATTCTTGGTCCTTTATATGCAATTTGAGCCCTACTGTTCTACCAAATTTCATTGTTCTACTGCAATCAGAAGTGCGCCATGTATAATTTACATCAGTTCTAAGGAAGTGGGTGGATACCACGCTCCTGAATGGAAAACGTCAAATTTTCGATTTTTTCCTCTACTCGCATGACAAGACCTACCGTTGTGCAAAATTACAAGATTCTACGATGTCGGGAAGTGCTCCATAATTTTGATGATCTGTCAGTGAGTCAGTCAGTTACGGTTTTTGTGATTTTTGAGGCTTTATATCTCAGGATCCGCTTATGATAGAAAATTGAAATTTGGTGGGGCGCCTATGCTTGACTAGCTTAGCAAATATTCGAAGTTTTAAGTTTCTGACTTCATTGGTACTCAAGATAGGGAGGGGTCAAAAATCGCCTGAGTTTCTTCCTGTAAAAAAGGTGTAGTGCCAGAACATTGCTGGGCACTAAATTGCATTTTAATATTGGAATAAAATATGTGCCCTCCGGCTCTCTGCCGACAAAATGTGATTTTTCGTGAAATTTTTGCACCATGTTTTCGCATAATTGTCACACTATTTCGCCAATAAAACTTTGATGTTTTCCGTAAATCGTTAGTTTATAGCAGAGATCAAAAGTAAATCGCAACCTTTTGAAAGGTCTCTTAAATTACTCTCACTTGTTGAGATTTACGAAAATGATCACTTAATAACCAGTTGACTTAAATTTTATTTTTTTCGGTTTCTCAGAGAGAAACTTTTATTTTGATTTTTTTTAGGTTTTTGTTAACCGGTGATCACTTATTGCTGAGAGAAAAAAATAAAAATAAATAAATAAATAAAGAATAAAAATAAATTCTTCTCTAAGTTTTATACTTAGTGAAAGAAGATACAATTTAAATTCAAAAACTTTTGGGAGTTTACTTTTAGTTAGGCTTAATACTTAAGAATTAACTGATTAGTGAAAGTGCCGAAACAAAATTTCAAGAATGGAAATAACACAAGTTTACTATCAAGTGTTAAAGGTTTTATTTTGTGTTTTACTTGCAACATAAAGAAAATAATATAATTTATCATTTTAACCATTTTTGATTTATTTTCTACGGAAAAGGTTTAAGGTTAACCATTTCCATTTATTTTTAGTTAAATAAGTCAACAGATAAGAGATATTTGTGAACATAAATGATAAATCTCACCCAAAGACCTAAAAAATTTATTTTAAAAAATAAATCACAGACCAAGATCAAAATGAAATTGGCGAATTAAATAAATCTCAGTGAGAAACCGATTGGAAATAAAGGTCAACGGTTATTTTGGATCTCTGGTTTATAGAGCATTGTAACCAGACTTATGCAAATATGTGTTTTCAAAAAAATACTTTCTGCAAAAAAATTATGAAACGTTTCTGCGATATTTTTACGATTGATTGAGTGAATTTTTTGGGGCGAAAGTTAAACGATCCATATAATGAAAAAGCGCCTAGTTTTCGAGTATCAAAAGTGATATCGCATTGACAGCTCAGTGACAATAACCTTTAAGATGATAGTTTAAAATGAAACCTCTTATTGAGAGACCCTTTATTTGGAATTTTGGTTGCAAAATTATATAACATCGAGGTTAAACTTTTAAGGTAACTTAAGCTCCCCAAAAGTTTGGAAAGTATTGCATATTCAAATTTACCAAACAAAACATTTTGGATTCTTAAAAAAAAAATCCATTTTTTTAAACTTAAACCCCAGGCTCGATGTTTTGAAACTTGAAAGTTAAAAGTTTTTAATACAGTCTACAATAATTGAGAAAAAAGAATTGAATTCAATCTAACCCGCCCTATAAATGTTAAAAAACCGTTTTCGAAAATAGAATTTTTCTCGAAAATGGCACCAAGAATTTTGATAAAATTTATTTTTATTCCATTAATTTTTACGGTTTATAATTTAATAAAACAAATTTATAAATTGTACCTACCAAAGAACTATTTTTTCGAATTTCTCACTATCGGTAGAACGGATTTTAATGAAATTTTTTTGAGAGAACTTCTATAAAGTTTGACAAAGATTGATAAAAAGTCATTTTTAAAATGTTAAGTTTTTTTTTTACATAAGAGCAAGTTCGTGCGATCCCGTCGTGCATTTTATTTTTATTAGACTTAACGCTAAAACACTCAGCTCTATCGTCTAACTTTTGCCTTTGCGACATGCAAGTAAAAACTCTAATAATAAATAATCGCCTTGCAGAGTCCGGGCGGGTACAACCGGACAAAATTATATAATATCGCGGTTTAACTTTGAAGATAAGGCCTTGGTTAATTAATGTTAATATTTTTTGTTAGGTAGTACCTTTGCATATATCACCTCAAGGAGCGTGATTTTGTATTGCGAACTCTAGCCTGGTGGTGGCGCTGAAATTAGCGCTAGATTTTACAGTGGAGAGTAGGATAAGATACAAAACAAGTTATAAAAAAGAGAATATTTTATTATTAAATTTAGCAGAGATAAATCTAGCAAGTACTGCCCCTATACTTAACATAAGATGTCGCCACAATCTTTCGTCTTCTTGATAGTACTATAAATTTTATAAACAAATGTTGTACTAGTTGCTCTAAAGCCTGACAAAGTCAAAAGAAGATAGACAGAAAATTGTTGTTTTTCAAAATCAAACCAATTCCGTCAACTTCAGTGGAAACGCCTCGGCAGATTTTCTTTAAACTTGGTAGACAGCTCGATTTTTTGTTTTTGGCTTTCACTAAATAAGGGTTCCTATTATTTTTTTTTTTTATTTTTTTTAAATTCATGAAAATATTTTTTTCGATACACAGATTTCCAAAAACTTAAAAAAAAAATGCAAAATTTTATTTTAGCAAGGTTGTAGTTGAACACTTTTTTTTTGTTTCAGATTTTCTTAAAAATGCTGGCGCAAAATTTTAGTCAAAAATTAAAAATTAGTATAATGTTAAAACTACTTTAGTATGATACTTTGTTGAAAAGACGATTATGAAAATTTAAATTGCGTTTAACATTATACTTTCTGTAAAATTTGATTAAAGTTTAAATCATAAAATTGCTATTTAATTTTTTTTAGTATCGTGCTTACTTCTTATGGCTCTTTGACATTAATAAACGTCAAAAAAAGGTCTTTTTAATTTCATTTTGCACAAATTAGCATTGCGATAGTAGTGTGTCCAGAAACAATTTATTTTAATAATAGGCGCACAATTTTAAACAACTTAGTATTAAGGTATTAGGATGATACTACTTAACAATCTTTTAAGTAGATTAGATACTAACTCTTTCTCAATTTTAAACATTTTCTAATATGTATCGTGCTAGCTTTATTTTTTTTTAATAAATTGCTTCTGAACACACCAAAAGTCATGGCAGTTCATGCAAAAAACTAAGTAAACAAACCTGTTTTGTAAATGTCAAAAAGTCATATAAATTTAGCACGATACTAACAAAATAAAATAGGTATTCGATGATTTTAATTTTAATAAAATCGTATTAACTCACTAAAATTTTGAGCTATAGTCTTTCAGCACGATACTATAGTTACAAAATGTTTAAAAATAAGTTTTTAAAAGTTAGCAAATTGTTAAGTAGTATCATATACTGAAACTCTGCCACTAGGCTGATTAAAATTTTGCGCCACTATGTATAACAAAATTTGGCTAATTTTTGTATCCTAGAAAGTTTGAGTACCTACTAAAATTTTCAAATATTCATTTTTTTTTTGATTTTGAAAAACAAAAATGCAAGATTTTTTTATAAAATCTCAATTTTTCAAAAACTAAATTTTCGATGTTTTTTGAATTTTTTATTTTTTTTTTATGTAAAACATTCTTAAAAAAAAATGTTCTTTTAGACACAACGGCAAGCTTCATTCAACCATTGTAAACAGTACTTATTTGCGAAAAAGATAGGTACTCGTACTATAGGGCAAATTTTGCATTTGGAAAAAAATCTAACTCGAGATTTTAATCAAACTTGACATTACGATAATAGGGAGCACGAAAAAGTGGGTCCGGATATTCCGTCTGCCTGTCTGTATGTCTGTACCTATAACTATAGCCTAAGCCACTAGAGGTATTTTCTTCAAACTCGGTACTTAAGAGTCATCGGTGATTCCTTAGAGGGAAATTGAAATTTTTGTTTAGCTCCAAAATCTATCTCGGAAACGGCTCTAACAATTTTGATAAAAAAAAATTAAGTGTGTCTATGGGCATGAACTAAATTTTGGTCAAACAAATTTTTTTGAAAAAATATAGAACAAAGTACCGTATTTTTTTTTTATTTTTAAAGAAATTTGTTATATCAAAAATTAATTTTATAATAAAACGATTTTTAAACTTTGCTTGCCATTCATTCTTTTCTAGAAATCAGAAGGCAATTTAATGCATTTGAAAATTTTTATAACATTTAATTAAATATTTTACATATTTATTTATACACATTTTTTTAAATTCCAAAGTATTTAATTATACATAAGAGCAAGAACGTGCGATCCAGTCGTAAATTTTATTTTGGTCCTTATTCGGAATTCCCCCCCTCCCCCCACCAAAATGCACTTTTTTTTAATGAATCGATAAAAAAAAGTGTGCTGTTGATAGGTTAGGTTAGGTTGGAGTGGTTGTCTAGTTGTTGTTGACTCACTTAGACCTCAAGGATCCGTTGTGATACCACTAAAGAAGTTACTCATGGGAGAGTAATGAATTTAAACAAACCATTTCGTGCTTTTAATAAAGTTAGAGAGACATTTTGTGTCGATTGTTGCCAGTTCACTGGTATTATCGAAGAAGGGATTACCTAGATAATTATTCCTTCTATTGGAGAGTGCTGGACATGTACATAGAAGGTGTTGGACTGTTTCCTCTTCCTCCTCGTCCATGCAGCTTCTACAGAAGTCATTTGTGTAGACTCCTAGCCTCAAGGCATGTCTACCTATGAGGCAGTGTCCTGTTATAACTCCTATTGTAGAGCTTATATTTTGTCTGCTCAGGGAGATCAAGCCTTTTGACCGTTTTAGGTCTATGCTTGGCCATATTTGTTTAGTTAACAGGCAGGTGGTACCCTGTGACCATCTAGCATTTGTTGATTCTAGAGCATATTGTTTGAGAAGATGTTTGCATGTAGCAAGTGGTGTTCCTATGTTATGTTTTTGTCTAACAGTAGGCAGAAGTGTTCCGTTTTTGGCGAGCTCATCGGCCTTGCAATTTCCCGGAATGTCTCTGTGGCCCGGCACCCAAATAAGGTGAATATTAAACTGTTCTGTCATCTCATTCAGAGATGATCGACAATCGTGGACCAAATGAGAGTTAGTGGAGACAGACGCGAGAGATTTGAGGGCGGCTTGGCTGTCCGAGAAGATCCGTATATCCTTGCAAGATATAACGTTTTCTTTGAGCCAGGATAGTGCCTCTTTAATCGCCATTACTTCTGCCTGGAATACACTACATTGATTGGGAAGTCTATATGAAAGACTGAGATTCAGTTGTTTTGAATAGATGCCACTTCCAACGCCGTAATCGGTCTTAGAACCGTCTGTATAGAAGTGTACAGCATTGTCTTCCAGGAGTCTCTCTTCTTCCCAAGACGATCTTGAAGGGATGGAAACCAGGAAGTTGTTATCGAATACCATTTTTGGGGTGGTATAGTCTAAGCGATCTGGGATAGATCTGAAGTTGTCTAAGATGGTTGTATGACCAGTATTGTTACTGATCCATTGAGAGGTGGCTCTAAGTCTCACGCATGAGTTGGCTGCCACCATTTTGGAGAAGATGTCAAGAGGTGTTAGGTTTAAAAGCACTTCCAGGGCTGCAGTTGGTGTCGAGCGAAGTGCTCCTGTGATGCACATACCTGCTGACCGCTGGACTTTGATGAGTTTATTTACATTTACCATCTTGTCCAGTGCGGTCCACCATACGACAACTCCATAAATGAGTATCGGTCTAATAACCGAGGTGTATAGCCAATGGGTTATTTTTGGGGAGAAGCCCCATTTCGATCCTATTGCCTTTTTACAAGTGAAAAGCGCTACGGTAGCCTTTTTTTACTCTTTCATCAATATTTGCCTTCCAATTTAGTTTTTTGTCTGTGCTGTTGATAAAAATAATCAAATTATGGAGGAGAAACACTTTTTTATGGTAAAAAAGTGAAGTATAAAAAAATTAATATAGGTTGGTCATAGGGTGAATTCAAAGTTTCTTTAAATCCAGATTCTGTAAATGCAAAAGAAACCTTGCATACACCCAACCTCGCACCTACCCCAAATCCTATAGTGTGCCCAAGCAGGGGGTTGCAGGGTGGCAGCATGCCCCCCCATACATGTCTCACTGTTTATACGCCGTAATGCGTAAGCAAGCAAAAAAAGCAAATATCCCATACAAAAGTAGTTTTAGTTATAGTACTGTGGGTGGTCCGCTTATACTTCACCTTTTTACCATACAAAAGTGTTTCTCCTCCATAATTTGATGGTTTTTATCAACAGCGAACACTTTTTTATCGATTCGTTAAAAAAAAAGTTCATTTTGGTGGAGGGGGGGGGGGTGAATTCCGAATAAGGTCCAAATTAAGAATACAAAATTAAATTAATTTTCTGTTTTCAAGTGTTTGTTGAACTGAGGCTTAAACAGCAGAATTATAAATCATTATATTTAATTAAAAATGCATCATTAAAAAATAGATAAATTTAGTTAATAACCACAAGTCCTATCCAGTCGTGAATTTTATTTTAATAGCATAAGAATACATTTTTCAAATATTTTGTTTAATGAAAGAAATATTTCATTGTCATCTAAAACAATTTTTAAACTAATGAAACTGATATTTTAAAAAAAACCGCAACAAATTTACGAGTCACATTATTTATAAAATCATAAAATATAAAGTGACAAGAACCAATTATTTATATACATGTACCAAAACTGACTTTTTTTTAATTAAATATCTTTCAATAAAATGAGTTTATTGACATGCTAATCACATGATTTAATTCAATGCTTTTATTAGACTCTCTACCAGAAAAAAAAAAAAATAAACAAGTTTTAAAAATTTAAATAGCTCGTAAAAAATTATCGAAATCGTTATTTCGTGATTTAATTTTTTTTTTATAAAAATGTTTATGAGTTGATAAGTGTAATAAATTATTATTTTTTTATTTCTATTGACCGAGTTCTAAGGCCATCAACCCGATGCAATTAGTTTACAGAAATATTTAACAATTAATTGATAAAGCAACGACTCAAGGGGTTATTACTCTACCATGGAGCGAGAATCAGAAAAGTAATATTTTGAATTCTGAATAATACAATGATGAGCGACTATCAAGGTAAAGTATTTCACATTCGGATAGTGCGGCTCAAAATTAAACTGGTAGAAATTCCTAAAGGTATAACAAGTATAAGGGTGCGTTGTTAAATTATTTCGGCATTAAATTTTGCATGGTATTTAATTCCAACACCACTATCGATGCCTGAATCAAACAAGCTTATCATATCGTTGGTTCGGGTGCAAACGACACAATCAAACAGAACTTTTAATTTCAACTAACTTGTAAAAATATCAAAACCAAAAAAATCTCCAAATATTTATCAACATTGCGATGTAAACACAAAAATTTATTTTGTTAGGTTATGTCGTTTCTTCAAGGCTGACGATATGGTGCTGTTGAAGTTCGTCGCCCTAAGAACAAGGATCAGACTCTAAAAACGAATATGAAAAGCAGAAGATACTCTTATATGTACAGAACAGTTTAATAGCTCATTTATGAATCTAAAAAAAGATATTCGGAGACAAAATGGAGCCCTGTGGTACACCAACTTATTTTAGTAATTTCAGAATAACAACTTGAAGCCAAATACCAACTGCATCTTTCTTTTTCTAAAACGATGATAATATGAATTCCGATGTTCAGTGTGATCTGTCCAACAGTGATTTTTAATGCTTAAAATCAACACTCTTAAACCAATGTAAGTTGCTATAAGGATAAGTAAAAATTCGGCAACTTCAGACATTAGAAAAAAAGTTTTCATTTTACCCAACAGAAATTAGTTCTCCTATTGCTTGAGGGTTCAAAAACCTTCCGATTTTTTGTCAAAAATTGAAAGTCGATTTCCTGATCCCGATTGGACAAACTGAACTAAGAGATCACTGATCCGCATCGTTCAAGGTCATCTCGAGTACAAAGAAATCGCCCATCTTCAGTTCTACGGAGGATGTACATGTACACTCATATGCACATTTAGCAGACCACTTCGTTTTTCTATAAATTTAAAGAAACCGTCAAGTTTGGACCACATTGGGTGTAAGTAATGTTGAAAGCAAACTTTGAGAAAACAAAAAAAAATCTGAGAGAAAAAACCAAGAATTAACACAAAAAAAACAAGTTTTCGAAAAAATACTGAAAAAGATGTTATCTTTTGTTGTTAAAAATGTGGTAAAATTATTGAAAAACTAAATTTTTAATAATGGGTGTTTGCGCCGCGGGATGTAATTACTTCGTCGAGCCAGTTTGATAATAATCCGTCAATGATGTCCTGAACATCCGACTGAGGGATATTGTGCCACTCTTCTACTGCAGCTGTCTTAAACTCTCCTTGAGTGGTAGGGGCATGTGTTCTCACTCGGACACGTCTTTTGAGGTTGTCCCAAATATGCTCGATATAGGGTTGAGATCTGGACTGGCGTGATGGCCATGGCAAAACTTGAATCCCAACCTCATTTAGGTAGTTAGTTACCGAATTTGCTGTATGGCAGCGTGCCAAAAAAATGATGCGAAAGGCATCACATTGTCTTGCAAAACGTTTTCCACGTATATCTGAGTGCTCACACTGCCTCTATCGATCACAACAAGGTCCGTGCGAGCTTCATAACTGATGTCTCCCTAAACCATTATCTATAGACCCTCCTTGGTAACCATCTGTTTCGGTTATAGTGCATGGAGCAAACCTTTCGTTTTTTTTGCCTCTAGACACGCTGACGGATCTGGAGCTCGTAGATAGGATATCTCTCAATTCTTCTGGAGCTCAATTAACATATTCTCGCGCAAAACGAAGTCTTGTTGTAGGGTGCTATGGGAGCAATTCGAAAAGACGTGTACGAGCTTCAGTAGCGGTGCAAAACCGATTTCTCAGTATGTTTCCGACGACAAACCGATCATCCGGAGCTGAAGGTCATCTGCATCGATGACGACCTTGACTGGCCTCCTCGTGTAAGAGCCAGTTTCCCGAAATAGTCTCATGGCATTCCCAATCGTAGTTTTAGGTATATCAAGCGTACGAGCAATGCGACGTTGGCTATCCCCGGCATCAGTTAAAGCCACTGCTCTAGCTACACCAGGCACATCGAGTGGCATTTTTCTAGAGGTACAAATAATAAATTGACTGTATAATAGGGTGTGTCACTTTTGTATGGCCGCAAAAAAGTACTCTTATTTTTAAATGTAATAGTGCTCAAATGTTGTATTAGGGTCAGAGGTTTAAGAACATGTAAAAAAAAATAAGATATCGTTCGTCTTTGGCTCGCTCAAATGGGTTGAAGTTGAAAAAAAAATTGTATTTACAGTAAATTTTTTTTTTTTTTTTACGTATACTAAAAAAAAAAAATTAACAAAATACAGAAAGAATTTTTGTCTTTACAAAAAGATATACCACGATATTGTAGGTGGTTCCGTTGATTTTTAAGAATTTTTTTTTGAAAAAAAAGAAAAACGATTTTACATAAAAAAATGATTTTTCTTCCTTCTTTTATTATTTCATATCTTCTTTAATAAGTGTTCAATTTAAACAAATATAAGCTTAAAAGTTTTTCCTTGCAATTATCTTTGAGTTGAAAGCCTAAAAATATTTTATATAATTTTTTTATATCCACACGGTGCAATTTAAAACAACACCTTTTTCAAAAATCTCGAAAAATCAAATTTTTTTGGAGTTCATCCTATTTTTGAGGGAGCCAAAGATATTAATTAAAATGAAAATTGTAAACGCAGGATTTAATTTTGATAAGCAATGCAACTTTAAAAAGCTATTACATTTGAAAATACCATAGTTGAGCACTTTGACACACCCTACTGTATAAACCTAAATTTACTTGTTTTCGTACAAAAGAACAAGAAATGTAGTCAAGTTTAAGGAACTGAAACATTATAAAAAAAAAGCTTAAACTGTAAAAAACGCTTCGGTGACACAATTCTATTAGGCCAAATAAGGGTCTTAGCGAAAATATCCGTTAAACAAAAACCAAATCAGCATATAAATCATAGTGAACTTAAAGAGTCAACGTGACAAAAAATGCAAGTGGTCGGATAATCGTGCCTACTAGTGTATATGGGTGTTTTTGAAACTCAAGAAAGTACGTATGAACAATTCGTGCATTTTGTGTTTCAAAGCGTAGGACTTGTTTTTGAGAACAAAAATAAATCCTTTTGATTTTTTGGTTATTTCTGAAAATAAACACATATACACCTTTTCAGACCAAACACAAAATGAAGCTCACAACCTATAACTAAGCATTTACTTTAAATAGTGAATAATTTGCATTGCTTCAATTTTGCATGCAATTTCCAATAGAGGCGTCACAAAAATTAGCATTAAAGTGCAATAACCAACTCTTAAATTAAAGCTATCATTACATTCATAGATTGCTGTTACTCGAACTAATGACAGAAGCTTCCATTCATTCATCAACAAAAGCTGCTGAAAATTGAACAATAACTATGTTTATTTCGGCCATTGCTACAAAGTGCATTCGTGCTGTAATAATGTTATGGGATGCACTTGTATCACGTTTTTATAGTTTTTTTTTTTTGTTTTGTAACAAAAGAACCAACAACCAAGATAGAAACTTACAATTACTCACAATTTAGCATAATAGCTCGACAAATTAATTCACATCGCAGTCGGCCAGAACGAGGCTTCAATGCTTGATGAATTTGTTTTTTTTTTTTACATTGACTTAAAACATTTACTGCACAGCTTTACTTTGTTGTATTTTCCTAATTTTGTTTGTTGTTACATTTTCCTATATTTAGACTGGAACGTTGGCCGGCAATTTGATGTTAAAACATGCCCACCCTGAATTCCCTTCGGACATTTTCCTCACCTTCGAAGCTTTGGACGTTAAAGTCGAAGTAGGTGGGAAGGCTGGTGAAAGAACCTCAATGACCCTGGCTGAGTTCTTGAAATCAAATATGACCGGTAAGGTTTTACTTTCTTTCACTCTGCCAGCTTATCCCAAGGAGAGATACCTCTTTGGATCTTACAAGGTGAGTAAGCTTTACATTTGGTAAATTGAAAGTTTAAAGGAAAAAGAGAAATTTCTATTTTAAGATCATGCCTCGAGCTCAAAACGCTCATGCCTATGTCAATGGAGCATTCCTTGTCGATCTCGATCCCCAAACTCGTAACGTTTCGTCATCCCGCATTTGCTTCGGTGGAATCCATCCGGACTTCGTGCATGCTAAATCAGTCGAAGAGCATCTTGTCGGAAAGAGTCTTTTTGCCAAGAATCTTCTTCCACAATTGTTTACGATTTTGAGTAAGGAACTTCAGCCAGATGCCGTCTTACCTGATGCTTCTCCACAATACCGGAAACTACTAGCATGCGGTCTGCTATACAAGTTCATACTGAAAAACAGTCCCGAAGTGAAGCCTGAATTCAAGACCGGTGGCGAAGAACTCAAACGTGCAGTATCATCGGGCGCACAGACCTTCGATACACAAGTTAAAAACTATCCCGTGACTCAACCTGTGGCTAAACTTGAAGCTATTGTTCAATGCTCGGGAGAAGCTACTTACATGAACGATCTGCCTCCGCAGCCCAATCAAGTGTGGGCAGCTTTGGTGCATGCCACAAAGGTCGGAGCAAGAATTGTCAAAATCGACGCATCTGAGGCACTCAAAATGCCAGGTGTGTTGGCTTTCTATTCAGCTAAGGACATTCCTGGAAAGAATTCGATAGTTGATAAGAGTTTCGGATTCGTCGATGAAGAGGAAATTTTCTGCGCCGAAGATGTCAAATACTACTTCCAGCCTCTGGGCATGATAGTAGCTTTGAATAGTTCTATTGCAAATATCGCTGCTAGTAAGGTCAAGGTTATGTATAGTAAGACGGACAAGAAGATCCTGCCAACCATGGAAGATGTCCTTGCGGCCAAAGATCAAAGCCGAATAACTTCGATTGTTAAGTCACCAATTAGAGAAATCAAGCGTCCGGAGGCAGCTAATCTAACAGTGTCTGGAGACTTTGATATCGGCTTGCAGTATCACTTCACAATGGAACCACAAACAACTGTGGCATTGCCTTTCGAGGACGGTCTTCAGATCTACTCTGCCACACAGTGGATGGATATGACCCAATATGCTATCGCCAAAATGTTGCAGATTAAGGTCAACGATGTCCAATTGAAGGTTCGTCGTTTAGGGGGAGGCTACGGAGGCAAGATCTCGCGAGGAAACTTTGTGGCATGTGCAGCAGCCTTGGCAGCTTCAAAACTCAACAGACCGGTAAGATTTGTTCAGACTATCGAATCGATGATGGGAAGTTTGGGCAAGCGTTGGGCTTGTCGCAATGAATATGAATTCCATGTGAATTCCAAAGGCAAAATCATACTTGCAAGGAATACTTACTTTGAGGACGCTGGTTGGTCCGTCAATGAGTCCCCAGTTGACGCTCATTCACTCCTTTGCTTAAAGAACTGCTATGAGTTCAATGATAACTACAAAATCGATGGCAATGCTGTGACAACCGATGCCCCCAGTCATACCTGGTGCAGGGCACCAGGATCCGTTGAGGGCATTGCCATGATTGAAAATATCATCGAACACATTGCCTTCGAGACGCAACGGGATCCGATTGATGTTCGGTTGGAAAACATCGCAGCTGGACATAAGATGCGCGAATTGATTGACAAATTCCTCAAGACCAGCGAGTACAGGCAGAGGAAGGCTGAAATTGATGATTTCAATGGGAAGAACCGTTGGCGAAAACGTGGTTTGGGAATTTGTATCATGGAATATCCGATCTTCTACTTTGGAAACTATCCTGCCACTGTGGCTATATACCATGGAGATGGTAGTGTTGTTGTGTCACATGGAGGAATTGAAATGGGCCAGGGTATGAACACCAAAGTGGCACAAGTTGCTGCCTACACGCTAGGAATTCCCCTGGAAATGGTCAAGGTTGAAGCTAGTGATACTTTAAATGGAGCTAATTCTATGGTTACTGGCGGGGCTGTTGGCAGTGAGAGTCTTTGTTATGTAAGTTCTCGCAACAAACATGTCTCTATTTATAATTAACTCTTTTCCACCCAGGCCGTTCGTAAATCCTGTGATATTTTGATGGAACGTCTTCGTCCAATTCGCGAGTCGTTGAAGAATCCTAAATGGTTCGATCTCATTAAAAAGGCACACGAAAAAGTTATCAACTTGATTGCCAGTGACTACTACAAGGCCGGTGATATGCAACCTTACACAATTTGCGGTCTCAGTTTGACCGAAATCGAGATTGACATCCTAACCGGAAATCATCTGCTCAAGAGGGTCGATATTTTGGAAGACACCGGCGAGAGTCTCAATCCGAATATCGATGTTGGTCAAATCGAAGGTGCCTTTGTGATGGGATTGGGTTACTGGTTGACCGAACAGTTGGTCTACGATCGGCAAACGGGTGAACTCTTGACCAATCGCACATGGAACTATAAGCCACCCGGTGCCAAGGATATTCCCATTGACTTTAGGGTTGATCTTTTACAAAAGAGTGCTAATCCGGCTGGTTTCATGAGGTCAAAGGGTAAGTTTTGCATATGATGATGATATTCTCAAACAATATTGATTTACTTTTTGTCTGTGTGTGTATTTTAAGCTACTGGTGAACCAGCTGTATGTCTATCGGTGTCAGCAGTATTTGCTGTACAACATGCCATCCAATCGGCTAGGAAGGATGCCGGTTTGAAGAGACAATGGGTTCGTTTGGGTGCTCCGACAACTCCAGAAACAATTGTTCTCAACTGTGGATCTGATCCGAGCCAGTTTAGTCTATAAAAGTGACTAGCTTTTGTTTTTAATTTTTGTTAAGTTTTTGTACAAAATATTGGTGCCTGGTATATAATAACAAATATTATACAAATCATTTATGTATGTGTAAATAAATAAATTACATAATATTTTACTATGTAGTATTCAGGGGTGTAGAATTTTTTCAAAGGTGGAAACAAGAGTCCCTCGATAGAGTTGTAAGAGAATGCAATCTTTTGTGAATGCAATCTTTAAAAATCATTCATTGAATTCAATTAAATGATTGCATTCATTCAATTTATTGAAGACT
The DNA here is from genome assembly GCA_963931855.1 of Philhelius festivus. Taxonomy (NCBI): domain Eukaryota; kingdom Metazoa; phylum Arthropoda; class Insecta; order Diptera; family Syrphidae; genus Philhelius; species Philhelius festivus. Next base: position 4,571,572 of record OZ007557.1, on the reverse strand, counting down.
TCGAATTGTGCAGTCAACATAAAAATATTGCATTCATTTTAGAGTAATCAATTGATCGCAATCTTTTGGATTCTTACCGTTCTCCGTATTGCATATTTTGTCCTTTCTAGAACTTTGTTGTCAAGCTCAATACAGACGAACGTAGGGTTTTGCAGGACAAAAGAATGTTAGCAACAATCGAATGCAAATAATTTTAAGAATGCATGAAATGCAAGGAATGCATAGATTCTCAAAAGATTGCATTCAATTGATTGCAATATTTTTTATGTTGACAGCACAATTGCACGTCGAGTAACTAAAGCTGTTAAATGAATTGGGATCTATGTTAATGGTGATATCATAACTTGAAGTCGGATTCCCAAATAGAAGGCATTGAATACATTCTTTTAATTGAATTCAATGAATGATCTTTAAAGATTACATTCACAAACGATTGCATTCTTTTGACACTCTTCTCTCTGACTTAACTCTTTTCCTTACCTAAATTTCCTATTAATATAATAAAAAAAAATAATTTTTAATAAATGATTTCCCAGATCTGTATACAAATCTGAATATAAACTTTATGCACAACACATGTTGACAGAGTTGTCCATATATTTATAAAAAAAAATAGAAATTTGCTGGTCAAAAACACCGTCATACTAGTTTTCTTTTGAATAAAGTTTGAGGGGATTCTATGAGCAATCACTCGTTATTTTGTAAGCCAATCGATTGCCATAACCCCATCATCAAAACCCAAAAAACTGACAACCAACAAACCCAGAGGGAGGTCTCCAGACTCAAAGAGTCATAAACATTGCTTAATATAAACTCTGACAGAAGGAAGCGTAAAATTAAAGCCAAGTACGCATTTCATACTATCAGAAACTACATGAGGCGAGGACAATGCGCTGATGGCCCCTTAATAGTCAAGTGATGACAGCTCTGCAGAGCATCGATATTTTTCGACATGTGATTCTAAATAAAACACGATGAAGTGGGTGTTTGGCATTTTCTCCAGGGAAACTTTTTAATTTTCCGGAAGATCGTTTTTATGTATTCCTCTTTTTCTTCATTGCGCTGATGATGCTTAAAATGTTCTTTTAATTACGATACGAGTTTTTTTTTGATTATTTAAGTTCAAACATGTGTTTTTCATCGTCACAGCTAAATTGATGAAATTAATTTATTTACGATTTCATTAAATTAATTTGAAAAGAAAATTGGATGGAAAACTATAAAAAAAAAAAATCTAAAAGGGTAGGGTAGTTAGTTGCTCTAGGTATAGGGTGATGTCATGAAAAAACAACTTTCGGTGTAAATTGCACGATTTATGATGAATTTGTGAGAGGAAGTGTTTGTGTTTCTTGAGGAAGTTGAGTTCTTTTTTTTCAAACGATTTGTGTAAATTTACCCATTAACTTGGTATAAATAAGTTCATTATCATAAAAAATTAATACAAGGAATGCAAGAAAGACATCCACGCTTTCAATTTAAGGGAGGTCTTAACATACAAAATTCGAGTATAAGTGGTATTTATAACCAGAGTTCCTTTAGAAATTTTTGGACCTTGTGGAAATTTACACTTTTATTTATATTTCAAGTAATTTCTATGAAATGTTGATTTTTAATGTTCGTGTAGATATGTTCACTTTCAAATTCTACTTTTGAAATGTTTTGAACTAAAACATGGGCAATCCAGATGAAATTTCATCGACTGGGGGCGAAATGTCACTCCGACTTGGACCGTAATTTGCTAGGAATTAAGTCTAGTACAGATCCAGATATCCCAGACTTTCGATTTTAGGATTATTAGTTCACCTTCCACCTTTATATACAGGGACTTTATTAAATTTATCAGTCATGATGCTTCAGAGAGCTATGCTCAGGGCATAGAATGGGAGCATGACTTGATGTGATGAAAAAATTAATTTGTTAGAAACTAATATCAATTTTCTTTTTAATGAGCATGTTTCTCTGAAGTCCAAAGCTGTCAAACCTGGATGGCGACTGTGATGCACAAATTATGCTCATGAACGAAGCGCGACCTATCTTCCAACAAGACATATCTTTAACCGATTCCTCTGAACCTGGCAAAAAATTTGAATTTTCAGGAATTGAACAAGCTAATGCAGTTGAAAGCATCATCATCATCATCATCGGCTCGACAACCGGGTTCCGGTCCTGGCCTCTTTCAACAAGTCTCTCCACCTATCCCGGTCTCTAGCCGACGCCATCCAGTTGCGCACCCCAAGGCTTCGGGCGTCCTGGTCTACGCCATCTCTCTACCACGCTGTCGTCTACCATAGAATGTACCACAAAGAACTTTCCGAGCAGGTTCCTCTTCGCTCATGCGAGCTAGGTGCCCTGCCCACCGGAGTCTACCGAGCTTAATTTTTGTCACGATATCTGCTTCTAGGTAGATTGCGTACAATTCATGATTGTACCGTACCGTCTCCGGAATCGTCCTTCCTCACATATGGGGCCAACAATTCTCCTTAAGACTTTTCTCTCGAACGCAGCTAAGAGGTCGGAGTGCCTTTTGCTAAGCACCCAAGTCTCGGATCCATATGTGAGTACTGGCAGGACCATGGTCCTGTACAGCAGCAGTTTTGAAGTTATGGTGAGATTTCTGGATTTGAAGAGCTTTGACAGACTGTAGTAGGCTCTGTTGGATTTGAGAAGCCGCCCGCGTATTTCTTCTTCTATATTGTTATCGGCTGCTACTATTGACCCAAGGTATTTAAAGGATTGCACCACTTCAAATTCGTGCTCCGCTACCTTGATTGTTTGACCAACTGTTCCTCTCGCATTCGACGCCACCATGTACTTTGTTTTACCTTCACTAATGTGCAGCCCCAGATTTTGTGCCGCCTGCTCGATCTGGATGAAGGAATCGTGTACAGCTTGTTCGGTTCTTCCGATGATGTCAATGTCGTCTGCGTAAGCCAGTAACTGGCTGGACCTGTTGACGATGGTCCCTCTTGTTGCCGTGCCAGAGTCACGGATTGCTTTCTCCAACGCCAGGTTGAAGAGGAGGCAGGCCAAACCGTCCCCTTGTCGGAGTCCATTAAAGATGTTGATTGGTCTGGATAGCAATCCGGCTATTTTTACTTGGCTTGTTACGTTGGTCATGGTCAACCTACATAGTCGTGTCAATTTATTTGGGATGCCGAACTCTCTCATGGCTTTGTAAAGTTCTACCCTGGCTATGCTATCATAGGCAGCCTTAAAGTCTATAAACAGATGGTATGTTGGGATGTTAAATTCTAGACATTTTTCCATCGCCTGCCTAAGGGTAAAGATCTGATCAGTTGTTGATTTGCCTGGAATGAAACCACACTGATATTGTCCGATGACGGTTTTAGCGTATGGGGTTATCCGGTCTTGTAGGATAGAGGAGAATATCTTATAGGCGGTACTCAACAACGTGATACCTCTATAATTGCTGCACGTTGTGACATCTCCCTTCTTATGTATGGGGCATATTATGCCTTTTCGCCAGTCTTCTGGCATTTCTTCCTGCTCCCATACGTGCACTATAATATCATGAATTGCTTGACGTAAGGCTGGCCCGCCGTGATGAAATAATTCGGCTGGTATGCCATCGGCTCCCGGGGATTTGTTCTGTTTAAGCCGGCCTATAGGCTTCTCAACCTCTTCTATGCTTGGTGGCGGCAACATAGGGTATTCTTCTTGAAGTAGTGGAGCCTCCTCTTCTGTAGTGAGCTGACCATTTAGCAATTCATTAAAGTACACTTCCCATCGCTCCAGTATGCTTTCAGGATCGGTGATCAGATTTCCCTCTCCGTCCTTGCAGTATGTGCAGCGTGGTGTGTACTGCGTCATGTTTCGGACGGATTGGTACAACTTCCGCGCCTGGTGCGGACCTCGCTCTCGGCTATTTTCTATTTCACAGATTAGGTTCTTCTCCCAGGCTGATTTTTTTTGTCTGTGTAGCCGTTTTTCTATTCTTCTGAGCTCTTTATATTCCTCTTCGCGTGCCCGCGTTCTATGAGATTGTTGCATTGCTCGGTACGCAACATTCTTACGTTCAGTCGCTAGCTTACATTCATCATCAAACCAGTCGTTCCGATTTTTACGACTGCTGCCTAAGATGGAGTTGGCAGTACTAATGACAATATTCTTAAGGCGTGTCCAGTTCTCATTTACGCCCAGCATACTGGCTCCAGGACTTACTCTCCCTAAATCAAGTGATTCTAGGGCAAGTCCTAACGCATTACCAAAGGTGTTACTGGTGTTTTCATTGCGCAGGGCAGCCGTGTTGATTCGAACCTGATCGGCGGATGCAATGCGTCTTCGCAAGGCAATCCGCCCTCGGAAAACCATACCAACAAGATAGTGATCCGAGTCGATATTGGCACCTCGGTACGTTCGTACCGTCATCAAGTTCGAGTAGTGGCGACGGTCTATCAACACGTGGTCTATTTGGTTACGAGTGACTCCATCAGGTGATACCCAGGTGGCTTTGTAGATATCTTTACGCGGGAACCTGGTACTCGCAACGACCATGTTTTTCGATGCTGCCAATTCTAAGACTCGAAGTCCATTGTCATTAGTGTTCTCATGCAAACTATGGGTGCCTGCGTAATGCCTGAATACCGGCTCCCGACCTATTTTTGCGTTCAAATCCCCAAGGATGATTTTAACATCATACCTTGGGCAGGCATTGAGGGCCCTCTCGACTTGTTCGTAGTAAGTCTCATTTTCTTCGTCTGAGGACTCCTCCGTAGGTCCGTGAACGTTAATGAGGCTGATGTTCGTAAATTTGCCTCGCACGCGAAGGGAACATAGCCTTTCGCTTATAGCGTTAAAGCCGATGATGGTAGACTTCATTTTTTCGCTGACTAGGAAGCCTACGCCGAGCACATGGTGTTTTGTATGACAGCTGTAGTATATGTCATATTCTTTCTTCTGTAGAACACCATTCCCTGTCCATCTGATTTCTTGAAGAGCTGTTATGTCAGCTTTATATTTTGACAGGGCATCGGCTAGCTGCTGAGCAGCTCGAGCTCTATAGAGCGATCGTACGTTCCATAAGAAAATTCGTAAATCGTTTTTCCTTTTTCTTTGCGTGGGTTGTCGTCGTGAGATCAGTCCGTTTCCGAGGCTTGTTGTCGGTCTCGTAATTCATTAAGTTTTACGGGACAGGGAATTAACCTGTCGCCAACCTGAGGAACCAGCCTGATCATATTAGCCAAACCTTTTTAAAGGCTTGTTTCTAGCGGCCGCCACGGAGAGGCTATGATCAGACTTCCACCAGTCCCGAATAGTTACGGCACGTGCACGTTTTCGTATGCTACATGTTATTCCCCCTATTCGTCTGATGGCTGACCGCATACTCTCTGTCAAATACAATGCCGTCGGAACAAATGGTGTCCACCCTAAATATCTTAAAATAATATTGCTACCAAAATTCTATTTTTCGATCTTACGGTCGAGAAACCTCAAGGTTCTATTTTGGGCGCGTTCTGTTTTTCCTCTATGTCACTGAACTGTCATCTGTTATTACCAATCTCTCTATTTAGATTTATGCAAATGATGCTCAACTACACATAAATTGTCCTCTAGGACTTATTGAAGATTGTGTAAGCCAAATAAATTCTGATCTTGCGAAGAACATCGCCTTGATAAAATATCTCATATCACATCTCAGTAGCGACTAGCGCAATTCTTAGTTAAACTGGTAGCTGGAGACATAGAACCATAAGTCACTCGCAGATTCTACAGAAATACTCGGGAAATAGCCGTTCAAGAGCGTCTTTCCTAGCAGAGAGGACTGGCAACCAACGAGTCATCAAACTGCGAATTGATGATAGCAATATATACCGACGCCGCCGTTCCAAGATGGAAACTGGTGTTGATTCAAGGTTCTTTTTAAAAACCCTTGGACTAGCGAACTCATTCAGATTTCCTGATTACAGCTTTATCCTTCAATCTGAGATCATGGCAGTGACGAAAGCTGTTAGACAAGTCTCAATGATGGCAATAAAACAAGCTAGCTGATATCACCTTTTTTATTGATAAAAGTGATTTCTACCATTGAAATCAACTCGAAGCTTATTACTTGCTGTGGCAAAGAACTAAGGGCTCTTGCTACACATAACAACATTAGGCTCTGTTGGGTTCTTTGTCACAGTGGTATCCCAGGTAACGAAAGCGCTGACGAGCTGGCAAGAATAGTATCAACACTTTATCTTAATCAGGCAGCCACAACAGTTCAAGACTCACCCTGTAATATTAATCAGGTAATCGGGAGCAAAGTTCCCGCTCGATTCCTGTTTTACAAGCAGAAAACTATGGCATAGTTTTAGCAAACAAGAACTGAGTAAAAACTCTCTTTCTCTTCTCGTGAGCATCATCACCGGACACAACCAACTGGGTAACCACAAGAAAAAGATGAAACTCAGTGTGGACGACGAGGAGATACATGAGGATTCTCCTCACTACCTGTGTCACTGCCCTTCGCTATATCATCTGAGAAACAGGCATCTCCATTCTTCAACGTCTTGGAAGAGCTCTCTGACATTCCAAGCAGAATCATTTTGAAATTTAATAAAGAAAAAAAAATCGTCTTCAACCACAGTTTAAAAAAATGGTCACAAACGATAGTGATACTAAGAACAAAAGCATAAAGATGCACGTGTTTCTTGCAGGAGAGGCACGAAACGGAGAATGAGCTCTTCGTCTATAAACCATCGATTGCCACTCCTCCGGCGAAGACGAGCGTCAGTGAGTTGATGGCGCCTTCGCCACCTCTCCCTAAGATTGGTAAAATCCTCTTCGGATCTAAATTGATGTAAATTTGACGGGAATAAAATCAGCCGTCAGCCAATTAACCTAACCTAACTAAGTGATCGTTTGGACCAACTAACCTTTAGATCTTAAATATGATTTAAGACGAGAACTAATTTTTGGAAGCCTCATTTCGGTCCATCTAAAATTAGGAAATTTATCACCTCAAACGTCTGTGTTCCGTTTGTTTGAATGAAATTGTGTTTTTTTTTGCTGGAACTAATGTTTCTATAGAAGCATATTGACATTGACTAATTAAAGTTTATTAATTCAAAAAGAGACGTCTAGTATCCTTCCCATCTCACAAGACTTGGAGGTAAAATCGTCTGCGTTTCGTTTTGAAAACCAGAGACATAGACAAAGCTTTTTAAATTAAAACCAAACCCTAATCAAATTTGAACTTCTAAAATGTTCTTTCGAAATCAAAAAGGAAACATTTTAATTTTTCTTTAGAAAATCCATAAATTTCATTTCAGTTCTTTCGTTCTAGCAATTGAATTCCAACCTCTGCGTACTACAAATTTCCTCGAATCAAACTCAAATACAATAGAAAACCCGATAAGTTCTTGAGAAAAAGTCTTTCATTCATTCAAATTTAACTTAATATCAGAACTTCTATCCGAATGCCACAACAATGTATGAGAAAACTGAAAACCTCTTTCCCATCCAGAGCCATAAGCTCATATCTATCCACATACGAGAAAAAACAGAATTCAATGATTTTCAAATTCAATTCAAATCACTAAAAGAAGATATTTTCTGAAATTTTCCATTAACCTTTCTAGCAGATGATGACGATGACGATGATGATGTTGTTGTGTACTCCCTGAGATCTCTCGATACACTCTCTTTTAGATTCCAATACCAAGAAATTGAATTTGATAATAAATTCATTTAAGTCTGGCAAAATGGCCTGCACAACGGAGTCGTCCACACATCACACTCAATATGCTCTGAAGACCAAAAAGGATATGCATCAACCCCAAAACCGGGTGTGTTCGTTCCCATAAAATGAACTCTCATCGGAGATGGAATCCTTCAACCAATATATACCTACCGACGAATGGAGGTATAAGCTACGGAGAGATCAAGGAAAGAAGAATGCAGATTCTTATTGAATATCCGGGTGAAAATTTGCGAACAGCTACTACTCGTATATAGTTGCTGCCTCTGCTCCCACAACGACCAACGATATGCATACAAAGTGTCCGAACCGAACCAAACCGAAAAAAGGACATTTGTCTTCTTTTCGGATTTTAGCCTTTCATCCAGAAGCTTCCAATTCTCTAGTTGCAGAGATTTTTCTTTCACCTCAACGAACATATTTTCTTTTTTTCGTTCGAACTTTCTTCTATTTTGGATTTTTTGTTTGTTTTTTGTTCCTTAAGCCATACACATAGCTTCGAGTCTACTTGCACTGGTATCTTTAGCTAGCTGGCTTTCTGCCTGGCCGTCCTCTCAGCAAATTGATAAAAAGTGATGATGACTGCTGGAAAATTTTTGGTGCAAATCACAAAGAGCTTATAGGTGATATAGACCTCTTCCGTATATGCATAGCTTCTACTACTCTGCCATCCTTATAATCATTTTTATCCTTCTTTTTCGAACGTTGTTAGCATATGACGACGACGACGACGACGACGAAGAAGATATCCTTGTGATGAAATGTGGCCAACCGTCGAAAATTCCAGCAGCAGCTAACGAGCGATAGTGTTGCTGTTTTAACTTCCCTTAGAATGCAAAGACACCCATATACGATATTGAGAAAAAGGATTTTGTCACTGAACAGTCAAAGACTCGTATTTGGTGCTCAGATTTTGAAGTTCTGAGGCAAAATATTTGCTCGAAGACTGTAAGAAATCTCTCGTAACTCTCACAAAATTAATTGTATGGAAAATTGATCTATGAAAAAGAGAATGAATTTCATTTTTGGGGTAAAAATGCCCTTAAAACATTTTGTGATAAGATGAACCAATCTCGAGATATTTGTACATAACGGGTTTTCACAATGGATAAAAGGCTGAGAGTAGTGATTCACTTGGCCGTGGTTCTCTAGGGGCTCTTACATCTCGAAATTTATTTTTTTTTTCTTACCCAAGTTATGTAATTCTAAAAAGAGGTTTTTAAAGAAAGAATTTCACGTGAAAAATAAATATGAAATAAAACAGAAAACCGTTGGGAAGGAATTTTAATCTATTCGTTCCACAGCTTTTTTTTTTGTAGTAAGCTTGGTTGATTAGTTTTAGGATTTTCACATTGGATTAGATTTTTCCCTTATGCTTATGACACAGATTTTCCACAGATTAAAAATACAGCCCGTTGAATAATGTGGATTGAACTCATTTTTCGTTCCTCAACATGTGAGAACTACCAAGATGTTTTCATAAAAAGTGGGAACATTTCATTTGGAAGTCGATTTCTCTCGGGACCTTTTTCATTCCACAAAATATTTTGTTAAAAAAAACTTAGTAAATTCATATTTTTTTCCTACTTCCTTAGATCTTTTTCACGGTGGGAAATGTTATTTGAAATTTACGTTTAAATTGTGGAACACATTTATTTTCAATTTCACGAGATGTGAGAAGTAGGCTTGAGGGAAAATAATGTAATGTCGATACTAGGTTACAAGAAGCTAATTTTTAACTTTTTAGTGAAAATGAAATGTCAATGGAGAATAAGAAATGAAGACGTTACATACTTTACTTAACATTTTGGAGCCTATGTTTTGGAGCGGGATTAGTAACATGGAACTTTCCAAGCTTTTCATTATTTTTCTGATTCATCTTTGATGATAACGTTGAAAGAAATTAAAGCTATGGGCTGCGAAATATTGTGGAACCTATATTTTATGAATTTCACAGGAGTTGATAAGATAGCTCCCTTCTGGTCATACCCTGTAAATTTAAAAACATAGTATGGGAAATATTGTGGAACGTATTCCCTTTCATATTCTGCGTACAGTTTTAAGCTTGAAATTTTCACAATGTGAATTTTAAGTGAAGAGAAACGGTTTTTTGTGGAACATATTGATTTTTTCTTTCAGTGAAAATGTTTTCGATAAACAGATATGAGGCTTTGACTGTCCTCCAAAGATTTGCTTAAGATTTTTTTTTGTATTCCTCGAGGAAGGTGTAGGTTAGTTTATGAACAAGCAAGAAAAAATTGGATTGCATTATTTTTGGATTATGAAAGAATCTTCTACTCCCGCCGCTTGATGGAGCAGCCAGAGTTCGGTCACCTGACATTTTGTGATGTGAAAACAGAGATTTTCGCTGAGATTGCCATTTTGTGGGATTTGAAGAAAGAGCAGTGATAAAGGTTATACAAAAATTTTGATTGAAATTATCACGTATCAGGGATATCTATAGTCTTTTAAAGGGATTTTCATTGAATTTTTTTCTTTGTGTGTTTCTTAGGTCCGGAAGTGTCTTCTTCATCATCACTGTTGGAGATGACATTTTATAAAGTGCCAACTTCATAAGATATAAGGAGGTATATAAAGCCGCATTAAGGGTTTTTATTAAAAAAAAACTACACAAGGACATGTAAATTCCTTGAAATTTATGGCTGATTTCCATACAAAAAAAATATGTCAGAATATTAATAATAATTTTCTTCATCACGCTTGTAAGTCATTTTTTATATTTTTTTCATCTCAGTTTCTACAATATCTCCACTAAGCTTAGAATATATCAAGAAACAGGGAAGAAGCAGGACATATGTATGTATGTATGTATTCGTATGTATGTATGAATTTAACAAAATGAGAAAAAAATCATAAAATTGCCAGTTGTGCCCACGTAGTGTGACCGACAGGAATATTTTGTAGAGGGGACAACGAACGAAATTCGCTTAATGACTCGGCAATGGGAGGTATTCAGGTGAACAACACACTGATGAAAGAAAGGGTGTCGGATGTAATTACCACATTAGACACGGAAAGTTTCCTGCTGAGAATGGGAAATTTTAACTAATTAGACAGGATGATGGCGGCTTAAGTTTGAATGACCAATTGACACGAGGAGGCGACGAGGAAAAGGTCGTCGTCTACGAGCACAATGAGGAAATTTGTAATTGAAATGTTGCCAATTAAGGCGGAATTGTAGAACAAGGTGTGATGGATGTTATTTGGAGAGGGATGGTTTTTTCTTATTAGAGAATTCAATTTTAAATCCTTTAAATTCGAATAAAAATGAAATAAGGAAAATTATAAAAAAATTTCAGTTTTAAATTTTTAAAATTACGTTCCACAACTTAAGTTTTCTTAGTGACATAATTTGAAACTTTGAAACTTGCAGTTTTTAAAATTTCACCGCTAGTCTATTGTGGAAGATATTAATTTCTGTTCTCAGGTTCTTAATTTTAGAGGTTTTTCGTCTGTTTCCATCACAAAATATTTATTAAGGAAGAAAAACAGAATTTTTGAAAACCTAGTTACCAATGTGAATGCAAAATGATAAATGAATGCGTTCCACAGTATTTTTAACAATCTTTTAACTCTGCCACAAAATGAAAACCCAAAGTTGCTCGAAAGAATATAAAACTTGTCAATTAAATAGGCTTGCTTTACAAACCGAGATGTGGAATGTAAGGTGTTTACAATTTTACGCTGACAATTTTGTGCATAAAGACGATTCTATACATCAATTCCATGGTAAATAAGAAAATATATGAAATTTCGTTATATCTCGTAATGAGAAGTTAAATCTTGAACCCAAATCGTGTAGAACGAAGAATAAATGCGTTCCACATTGGCAAAGAGACTTTATTCCAATTTGTGGACACGTGAATACTTGGCGAAAAATTGAGTTATTGTAGAAACATTTGACATTTTTCAATCAAGTTTTTAAGTTTTTATTTTAAGAACATGATGTGGAATGTAAAATTAATATCTTCGCAACAACAAATTTCTATGGATTTTAATTTTTGTGAGTTATAATTCAACTAAGTAGTTTTGATTGGTGGACAAAACTCAAAAGTTTCCACAATTACCTAGTCAGTTTCTTGCACTGTTTTCACATGTCCTTAAATTGGAAGTTTCCTGCGTTGAAAAGTGTGGATTGTATTCATTTTCGAAGCAAAACTTGATTCAGAGAAAAACAAAACAATGAGTTTCCTTCTAGTCACGTGATTGGAATCATGAACTCACTGTGGAACGCATTCAATATTCAAGTCACAAAACTTGAATTGTAGGCGCTAACGAAAAAGTTGTTAAAAGGCACACGTTTCACTAAATTGTCTGTGATCAACCATTATTTTCGTATATAAGAACAATCCAAAACGCTTTACGTAGGCTTCCTGAAATTGACTATCAAGTTTTAGAATATAATGAATTTCTTCAATTACACTACCTCATAGCATTATAGACGGACAAGTGGGAGTATAAGAATTCTTCGATTCTCGATTGAAGGTTCGGTGCAATTCAACCAAAGACACCTCCGCACACGAACCTCCGTAATTTGTGCCCTTCTCCTCTCACACTCAATCACCGATCCGATGATTAGCTTCATCGATTAGTTAACAAAATTTCACAAAATCCAAGACATCTTGAGTGGGCAAGCAAGCAGTCTTTTGATACCCCCAAAGAATGTCCAACCAATTACTCGTTCATTCCATTGTGGCCCTTAGGGGCAAGATATATATATTTCCCAATCCCAAAGAGATCTGTTCCAAGATCACTTTATTATTATTATGTTATCCTGTAGAGAATAAGTAAAAATGTGGGTAGAAGGTGCTGGGCACACACACATGATATTGAACCTGCAATTAAAAGTCAAGCCTATAACGATTCCGCACACATGCTTTTGTTGGTTATTGTGCCACGCAGCAAGAATGAAATTATGCATGCATGTATAAAGGGCGCACCTTGTTCCCTAGCATTGCATATAAACACAATTCTGGAAAATGCAATCAACTCAAAAAGGTAGAAAAATAATTGGACTTTTTAAAGGAGCATTTTGCCATAAGGAATCAGAGTAAAAGAGGAAGGAGGGGGGGGGGGGTGTTGTTGCTGAAAAAGGACCATTGCAACTGGAATCGATTTAATATTAAAGAAACTCACCCGAAAGAAGTTTCAAATTGAATCAACCCATCACACCGCACCGTGCATCGTCGCAGTCTCACTGTGTCGTATAGCAGGAAATTCCTTCGATACTTTGCAATTTGCAATTCCAATGCATCCTTTGGAATCCTTTTGCTCATTATACAAGCAGAAGTTATATATTTTTTTTTGTTTAAAATTGTTTAAGCTGCTTTTGAAAGATGGCCAAGATCATGACAATGGAATGGACAAACCCGCAGGGCGACAGGGAGATGATATCGGCAAACAAATGTAAAGATTGGACATATCTACACATAGAGCGGAGTTGTCGTTATTATTTGTATTTGGTGCCGCGGCGGTTGTTATATTAAAAAGGACAATTCTTCCTTGCGCCATCCAGTGCCAGAGTGTGTTGTCATTCAACAGTAGCAGTTGTTGGAATGTTTTAATAAGAATTGCATATTTTTTCTTATTAAAAGAACACAGCACATATTTTTACACTCTGTGGTATGAAGCAGATGTAACTGACCCAGATGCTCAGTGTGTTACCTTAAAAATATTTGTGTTTTTTCCCAAAGTTATGGAAAATGTTTAAACTCATATGAGCATGTGCATATCTGCAATTATTAAAAATGGAATGAAGAAAAATTTATTCAGATAAGAAAGGGTAAGGATTAAAAAAAAATCATGGCGAATATGGAATTGGTAGCACTGGATTTGCAGTTCCTACAGTTTTCAGTTTTTTTTTTGTGCGAAAGATGGGCTATGAAAAAAGATGCTAGTTCAGTATTGCGAGTTGCATATTCCTCAGGAAATGTTAGATTTTACGTGAGTATCAAAAATTATGCGAAACCCATTTGTGACTCTTTAGAATATGGACCGTCTTCGTCTTCACAAATATTCGGAAATCGAGAGAAATACGATAAAAGTTTGGTTTTCGAAGTGCAAGTTTACTAAAGTTTTATAGAAAGTACTTTTCGACTTGAAAGAATCTTTATTCAACTTCTGACTTGAACTATGTAGGTACATCAAAACTAAAAATTTCTCTTTTTTCTAATTTTGTTTATATGTATTCCGGGCGAAAATATGCATATAATAATATTCAAACATTTTTTTTTAATCACTTATCTGTCAAATAAAGCCCATTTCACAGTTTTATATCAATTCCTTCACCTCTAAAAAAATCAACCTTTACATAAAAAGTATTATTTGAATTTCAATTTCGTGAGATATTTGCTTCAGCTCATTTGATACTTCAATCTAATATGTTTTTTTTTTAACAATGACGCTCAACTAGCTGACTTTTATCAGGGACTTCATTATAATTAGTAAACGATATATTTTTTAATTTAATCTATACCCAAAGCGCAAACCCAAAATCCCAGATAATATTGTATTTAAATTTATTGTTAAATATAAAAATGATTTACCAATTCTATTCCAAAACAAAGTCGTTTTTCTTCACTCACCTGTAAGGAAAAAGAAAAAAATATTAAATGTTTGATATTGAAAGTAGTAAATTTTAAACTAGTGAACTTAATGAACTTGAAGGACAAACTAGTTCATGTATAAAATTGCAGTTTAAATTTTCTTAAAAAAAAATTTATTAATAAAGCAATTTTTTATGTAAGACATTTCTTTAAAAGTTTTCAAGAAAAAAAATTGGGATGCCAATTTTAATAAATAAGTAATATAGATTTTAGAAAATTATCTAAGAAAAATAATCGTTCGCACGTTTTGAAGAGATTGATTTTTCAACAAAAAATTGCATTTTTTTTTTTTTTTTCAAAACAAAATATAGTTTTTCGAATAATTGCATATTTAAAAGAGCTCCCGTAGAAACATTTTTGTCAAAATCGTTAGAGCCGTTAAAGCGAGAGTGCAAAATCAAAAAAACGGTTCTATAACAGGTACTGAAGAGATTGATTTTTGATGACATTTTTTCCTAAAATTTTTGTTGACCAAAATGTAGTCCATGTCCATAATATCACACCTAATTTTGTTTATCAAAATCGTTAGAGCCGTTTTCGAGATAAATGAGATTTTGTATTAAGGGTGTATGGAGGGTAACGTTAATTTTGGAGCTTAGAAAAATAATTTCCTCTCTAGGGAATCACTGAAGACCCTTAAGTACCGAGTTTGAAGAAAATAGCGATAGTGGATTAGACTGCAATCGAGGTGCAGCCGTACAGACATACAGACAGAAAGACGGAATTGCTGGACCACTTTTTTCATCTTTGCAATCATCGTAATGTCAATTTTGATCAAAATCTCGAGTTCAATTTTTATTCCAAATGCAGAACTGGCCCTATAGCACCGTATAGTATTGATATTAAAAATGCTGTAAAATGTAGTTGATTAAGTTGGAGCTGAACAACGTAAGTCAATTTGCAAAACAAAAATACAGTCCCTACTGCTCCAGCATGCTCGCCTGGTGATTCACTTTTATATTACGTCATTTTGCTTGAGATTTGGTTTAATTTTCAAAGGTGCTCAACTAGTCGACCACTAGATGTCCTTAGTTACACCATTTTGAAAAGAAAATAGCTACAGTAGTTTCGGCTGTAGTTCAAGGTATACAGATAGACAGAGGGAATTTCCGGACCCACTTTTTTCGTGTTCTCTATCATCGTTATGTGAATTTTGATCAAAATCTCGAGTTTGATTTTTTTTCACATGCCCTATAGTATACATATTATATTGCAATGAAATAAGCCAACAAAATTTGAACTTCTCTTTTGTATTTGATGAGATCTTTTTATGTTAGGTTTTCAGAAACCATATTAAAGTGGAAAAATTGTGAAGTATCTATATTATTGTATTGGTCGAAGCCATAGTTGTGATCTACATATAATTCCCACTTTCAAATCAAACTGAAGACGACCACTTTAAGCGGGTCAGGAAAGAGCTCCACGATTACACTCAGGTTGACTTAATTTAAGAAATATATTAGAAGAAAATTCAAATTCAAATTTAAGTTCGATTTTTTTGTATATTTTTGGTGCATGTGCTCATAAAAAATGTATTGCATCGTAGCGTATTGCTAAGCAGCCGAATGTTGCCCGCGATATACCTATTGGGCACCACCGAACGAGGCGGGCAACTTTATATTCATATTCCACAATCAACAGGAATGGTTCATGCATATCAGTATCACTGGCGTGATTTAAGTAATTTGATATGGAAAGTAAAAAAAAAAAAATTTTATGTTTTGTAGTTCTGCTTTCCATTCAAAGACTCGTATGACGAATCGTTCTAATTACGACTACCGTTAAAAATGTCAAACTTAACAATAGCAATTTCAAGTTTGACATACCTATTCCCATTGTTTTTTTTTCGTACAAAATACAACTATGGGCATTTTTCGCATTCGGTGATATTTTGAGAAAATTTGATTTCAAGTTAAATATATGAGTAAAATATTTGAAATAAATAAACTCTGTTTTATAGATTCAGCCGGCTTAGCACTTGAATATTAGTTGCCAATTAATTTGCTTAGTATTTATAATTTGACTTTTCAAACCTTATTCAATCAGAGTTTTTTTTTTTAAATTATCCAATTTGCCACCAATCTTCATTGTCTGACACCTAATCAGTTATTTCTCACAACCTCACCCGAGATTCGACCTCCCAAGTAATGCAATGTTAAAATTACTTGAACAAGCTCAAACACATACACAAAACAAAACAAAACATAAAATTAAATTCTATTTCAAGAGATTTTGACATTTTGAAGTGCCAAGCAAGAAGAATTAAAACAACAAACAAACATTTGGAAGTTGGGGCGAATGATTGAAATCGGGACCTACCAAGTAGTGTAGGATATAATTTTAAGGGTGACCAAGTGTTCTTTTTTGAATAATTTTTCAATATTCTGGAAAACGTATAGGATTTAAGCTGCAAACATTTTTGAAATGTTTGGAACAATCTGGTTGTGTATAAGGTATAACTAGGAGCAAAGAACTATAGCCGCCAATTGTTTTCCATCGATCGGTTTCATGGGTCATTGTGTAGATGAATAAATGGCGTCGGATGGCTTATGGTGTGGTTCGATGTCCTGGAAAGGTGTTGATATCGGGTTTTTGTCCGCAAATAAAGGGATATAGTGGGCTAGTTCTATCGATACGGATCCTCATGTGGCCAACTACTCATTGGGGGCTATATCGTAAATAAAATTTCCCTCGGAATTTTCCCCATCTTCGAAAATTGGAAAGGTCAATAATTCTGCACTGTTTATTGTAAGCTGGCGACTGGCCTTTTTAAATGAGAGCCAAAGTCACTATGAAACTTAATTCCCAATATCAATAAATTGCAAGGCAAACTTTCGACATTATTCGAGATGAAAATTTTGAAAGTTGGGAACAATTTTCAGGCCCCATTATTTGACTAAATACAATTAATCTAATCGGTGACAACTGTTTCTTCATACTTCTACAGCTAAATCATTGGACTTTATTTTATTCGAAAATGACGGCACTCATTGGAGATATTATAAGAAATATTTTCTCAATTTTTCTTAACGATTCAAACCGCAAAAGGAGAGTATCTTAACGAACTGCATTACACCTAGGCATATGTGGACCACCTATAATAAAAGTCGAACACTTGATCTGATATGCAGACGCAGGCAAGACATAGGCACTAGGCAGCATCGTTGCTACCTGTAATGGACACTGGCCAATATGAGACCGAAATGAGGTGTTCCTAACAACATTCATTGTCATAGCTATGGGGACCAGCGGGAAAAGGAAACTGTCGTTCAGTTTTTTCGAAAATGACCTACTCTGCCCAAATTTAGAGCATAATCACTAGGAAGGGCATTTTTTGACAAACTTTCCAAAATGAAGATCAAAGACTTGATCCCTTTTCTCAACGCGACGAAATGGTTATAGGACGAACTTTAGTTACTTCTGTGCCGTGGCATCTGTTTGATTCTTTCGACCTCGTGCTAGCAAACAGAGAATTTGATAGAGGTTTATGGTGTAAGGGAGCCGGATACTAATTCAATCAGATTAGTTACTGTTTCACATTAGTGAACAATCTGTCTAGTTTGGCACAGAGTAGATGGTTTCTGATGAGTGTGGTGTAGTGTGTGGCAAAATCACAATGAGACACCTAAAAACATCTGCATACTTTCTTTTTGAACTCAATCGAAACTAGATAACTCCTTGAGACTGTTCACAGGTTGAAACGAGTTATGGTATAACGCGCAAATCGGGCCACGGGGTTGGACTACCAGTGGTTGCTATTTCTACCTACCTACCAACCTAGTTTTCAAGATCCCAGCAGGCTATTAGAGTTTAGCCATGAGTAGTCATTCCTCCAGGAGAGAAGTACCTGTTAGCATTTACAATTCTTCTCAACTTCGGGGGGCAAGGAACTCACTCTGGGTCACCCCGTAACGTCCATGGATCACCAGATTGGCAACAGCCTTCTTCATAATTTATTATTTTGACTTAGTATTTGTCTAACTAACCATTGTCGATTTTGTCACAACGATGCTCCCCTTTTCTTTAGGAAAGCAGAAGCTTGGGTATTCCTTGAAAACCGCTGTGTTCAACAAGAAGTTTCCCCCTACACAAAATTCATTAGGATACACGATGCTACAATCCTTCAAAGTTCTACAATTGTTATGATAAGTCTAACATGCTCGTCTTGTTCGAAAAACAAGTGTCATCATCATAATCAAGCACATCTTAACCTGCGATGATACCTAATCCGTTTGGGCCTGCTTCTTCCTCCCGACCTGTCACTTAAATCTAAAGTGAAAGTTATATTTCAAATCAGTTATGGGTTAGATTTTTCTTCATTGAACTCTAGTTAGCAAAACTTCAATGATAATTTCACAATGCTGCCCTGGTAGTTTTATCGCTAAGCTCTTCTAAAATGGTTATTGACATTGGAACAATTTGTAGAGGTCCCAAAGGTTTCAGGTTCAATCATATCAATATCCTAATAGACCAGACCAACACACTGGATGGAGACCGATATTAAGAACTGAATGTGACCGAAAGTGTAAGAAATTGTTCTGGACGAGATCTTCGCAGGATGACTCCACACAAATGTCAAAAGTCCTTGAAAAGCTTGCAAACGAGTCAAAAAATTAATAATATTTATATTTCGAGCATACAAAGTTGCGCATGGTCACCCTAAACGTATACTCCTTCTTCTGTGCGTTCCCTCAACTGTATTATATCTCTTTGATTATTGCCAACCTATACAGATACTTGTAGCCATTTTTGTTGGGTTTGTGTTTTTTTTTTTTTCAATTTTCGGATTGAGTTTCGTTGAAATGCGTCCACTCAATCAATCAAAGAAAAAGTATTTTTTCTCTTGTTGGATGGAAAGGATGTGGGATGGGATTGTAGCACACTTATCACAACACAAGTACGTCAACAACGACCTGTCCTCATCATCAGTGCTCCAGAAAATTGTTTCAATTTTACAATTCCAAGTCTCTTAGGCGCACTCACACAAAACACAGCAAGTAGAGCAATGCACCCACGAATTGAAGCCCTAAAAATATAGTTTCAACGGTTTCCCTTCTTGAAATCGCAGTTCAATTATTAATGTTTGTACACGTGGAGCACATAGTTAAGAAAATAATGTGGGAGTAATCTGTCAATGAGGCCACCCTAAATGTCAAACAAAAAAATAACAACATGAACTAAGTGAACAAGAACACAAGTCAAAGTGAGGAAGATTGGCGCCTAATCACTTTTCCAAAAATGTTTTACTTTGTGACAAAACATATTACTTAAAGGTGAAAATGTAGTTCAGGGAGGAGAAAAAAAAGGAGCCTAATGTGCCTTTATCTTTCCAAGAAACCGTGAAGAAGGGAAATTTGACGCAACAGTTCCACCGGAAATGCTCATATTGAAAATTGATTTTTTTGTTTTAAATATTAAAGAACTAGTACCTTTCGCTCATTGATCTTTACACCTGAAGCTTTTGGAATTTTGTATTTTAGTTAATTTATTACAAAATTTATTGTACGCAATTAAAATCCCAGCTTATAAAGACTTAAATTCAAATAAATTTCAAAATTGATTGTTTAATGAAATACATATTCATAAATCCTACAAATGTATACGTACACCACACTTCCTCAATATAATAACACACCCAACCTAAATCAGATAAATATTTAATTAAAGTCCATTGACTGTATAAGTACTTCATATTATTCTGCAAGAGAATATTGCTCTCTTTAATAATGAAAAACAAAGAAAAAAATTAAAACGGTCCAATATTAAGCCGATGTATGAAAATTCATAATAACAGTAAAGGATAATAACACACAGCACCGTACACACAAATTACTATTCAACCGGAAGTGCCATTGTGTCAGACAACAGACAACTATGATGATGCTGAGGACGACGCATGCATGGCGTCCCGCTGTATCACCGTGGATACCTACTCTGATCATATTCAACGCACTGGCCAATAATAACAATAATAATTATTATACTCTTCATATGAAGAGTGTACTCTCATCAGAACGCACACAGGACCTACTACTGTAGGTATGTAAATATTTATTTTCCCTTAACGCAAAACAAAAGAATACACAATTGTGAGGAGGTGTGGACCGGGACAACAGTGTGTTGAAGTTTGTGGTCCTTCGAGCCGGATAAATTCCTGCTCTTTTCACAGAATTAACACACATCGAATCTTGCTGCAATTATAATTGGAGTCTGAAGCAGACGTACGAGTACAAGCAGGGTTTATATACGTTGACCACGACCTATCTCACTCAGAGGACTCTCCACCATAACTGATGATGATGGATTTTACATAATTTTCTGTGGGTGCGTTTTTGTGCGGCTTTTGTTATCCCGAACAGAGACAGTTCTGCATTGGAATGTCATCGTTCCAAGGACAAGCAGCAGTGCTACAGGCCGCAGGTTATAAAAGGCCAACAAGAGGACATTCCCTGGTCAACGACATAATCACCACAGGGTATTTTATATCAAACGTAAATGTAAAAAAAAAAAAAAGTAAAAATCCACAAATCCTGCGAAAAAATCACGTCATAGCTCAAGTTCATGGCTCGTCTAGGGTTTCATTGTTAATTACCCAAACCATAATGAGCGGCGGTGGTATCAGGATCAGGTTTTGTGTGCATGGTCGAGTGTCAATGTTTCCATCACTATAGGGCTCCGTGTATTGTACTTGTGATTTTTCTTTTTTTTTTGTTCGCTGCTATATGGAAATTAATTCCGGATAAGGACGATGCCATATTTCAACTGATATTGGTGTTGATGGCTGGACAGACAAATAGATATATGTATCTACCCATCACCGCCGCCGCCGCCACTAGTACTATACTCTAGGATATGTGATTTTATTTTTTTTTTAAATTTTTAATTCAAGTGTACTGAGGGAAAAAATTGTGAAAAACCAAAGTGGAATCAATTTTAATAAGTTTTGTGTGGTGAATTAAGTTAAGGTCTTATTTTTGAGGCAATTTAAATATTGCTTTTTACTACATTGTAATTAAAACTTAGCCCATAGGTGGGTTTAAAAATGAATCCTTTTTTTTCCACAGCCTTTCCTACATCAATAAATGAAATGAAAATTCAAAGCTAAAAGTTCTATATTCCACACTTTTCATTTCAAAATATGTAATAAAAGTGAACTGGTAACTTTTTCATGCTCTCTCATTGGCAAAGTTAAATTGAAAACAAAATATTGATCTTCGCAGTGAAATATTCGATTTCACACGGTCTGAATATTGTGGAACGCGTTTATTTAACATTTAATCAGATGTGAGCTGTAATCTTAAGTACCCTTCCTTGCCATGTCACAAGGGAATAATGAATTTGAGGCGTGTGAAAATTTTGTGGAACGTATTACTCTTAAATTCAAGCCTCAAAGTTCTATATTCCACACTTTTCATTCAAAATAATAAAAACTGTCCACTCTGTCATGCTTTTTCATGGGCAAAAATAAAAAGAAAAATTGATAGAAAATCTTCGACGTGAAAAATTCGAATTCCCAAATATTAAAACGTTTCACACAGTCTTAATTTTGTGGAACGCGTTGATTTCAAATTTTACCAAATGTGAGCTTAGCCTTAAGTAGGTACTCTACTCCCTTGTCGTGTCACAAAGGAATATTGAAGCTGAGGTGTGAACAAATTTGTGGAACGTATTCCTCGAAAATTAAAAGAGTGCTAATTTTCCACACTTTTTATTTTAAAAAATAATATTAGTAAAATGGTAATTTTTTGATGATTCCCCGTGGGCGATGTTCAATCGAAAAAAATTTTGATAGAAAATCTATGACGTGAAATATTTGACGTCATAGCTCAAGTTCATGGCTCGTCTAGGGTTTCATTGTTAATTACCCAAACCATAATGAGCGGCGGTGGTATCAGGATCAGGTTTTGTGTGCATGGTCGAGTGTCAATGTTTCCATCACTATAGGGCTCCGTGTATTGTACTTGTGATTTTTCTTTTTTTTTTGTTCGCTGCTATATGGAAATTAATTCCGGATAAGGACGATGCCATATTTCAACTGATATTGGTGTTGATGGCTGGACAGACAAATAGATATATGTATCTACCCATCACCGCCGCCGCCGCCACTAGTACTATACTCTAGGATATGTGATTTTATTTTTTTTTTAAATTTTTAATTCAAGTGTACTGAGGGAAAAAATTGTGAAAAACCAAAGTGGAATCAATTTTAATAAGTTTTGTGTGGTGAATTAAGTTAAGGTCTTATTTTTGAGGCAATTTAAATATTGCTTTTTACTACATTGTAATTAAAACTTAGCCCATAGGTGGGTTTAAAAATGAATCCTTTTTTTTCCACAGCCTTTCCTACATCAATAAATGAAATGAAAATTCAAAGCTAAAAGTTCTATATTCCACACTTTTCATTTCAAAATATGTAATAAAAGTGAACTGGTAACTTTTTCATGCTCTCTCATTGGCAAAGTTAAATTGAAAACAAAATATTGATCTTCGCAGTGAAATATTCGATTTCACACGGTCTGAATATTGTGGAACGCGTTTATTTAACATTTAATCAGATGTGAGCTGTAATCTTAAGTACCCTTCCTTGCCATGTCACAAGGGAATAATGAATTTGAGGCGTGTGAAAATTTTGTGGAACGTATTACTCTTAAATTCAAGCCTCAAAGTTCTATATTCCACACTTTTCATTCAAAATAATAAAAACTGTCCACTCTGTCATGCTTTTTCATGGGCAAAAATAAAAAGAAAAATTGATAGAAAATCTTCGACGTGAAAAATTCGAATTCCCAAATATTAAAACGTTTCACACAGTCTTAATTTTGTGGAACGCGTTGATTTCAAATTTTACCAAATGTGAGCTTAGCCTTAAGTAGGTACTCTACTCCCTTGTCGTGTCACAAAGGAATATTGAAGCTGAGGTGTGAACAAATTTGTGGAACGTATTCCTCGAAAATTAAAAGAGTGCTAATTTTCCACACTTTTTATTTTAAAAAATAATATTAGTAAAATGGTAATTTTTTGATGATTCCCCGTGGGCGATGTTCAATCGAAAAAAATTTTGATAGAAAATCTATGACGTGAAATATTTGACTTCACAAATATTAACACGTTTCACACAGTCTTAATGTTGTGAAACGAGTTGATTTAACATTTCATCAGATGTGAGTTTAATTTTAAGTAATCTTTCTTGTCGTCTCACAAGGGGATAGTAAAGCTGAGGCGTGAAAAAGTTTTGTGGAACGTATTTCCCTAAGATTTCAACAATTATTTCAGAACTGCTATTTTTGACTTTGTCCATATAAAATGTTCCCTTCAATTTAATTTTTAACTTAACATACCTACTCGTATTGATGAGCTAATCAGACATTTTTTCACTTTCAATTATTTAAATGTCAAAAGGAGGAAACCAAAATTAAATTGTTCATAATAGTATGAAGACATTATATCAAAATGACGCACTTCAGTATGATAACGTATCGAGTTCTCCTCCCTTGTGAAATCACTACCCGTGAAATGAAAAATCAATGGATTCCACAACATTTTAATGGACATATTCTCAATTTTTGAGTATGGCATAGTCGGGGAAAAACATAACAGAGTGTGTGGATATTTTACATTTGGATAACAATATGCTTCGGTTTAAGATAGAAGCTGTGGACTGTAAGTACAACAATTTCACGTTGGCCATGTTGCATGAACAATCAATTTATTTTTTTTTTAATTTTGCCTACCCTTGCAATGTTGTGTAAATCGAACTGTTTGCTATAGACTTAAGAGGCTGAGTGGAATAAAAAATTTAACCGGTTAAATCATTCCACATTCGTGTAGTTCGGCTGAAGAAAGATTCTCCGAACTTAGCTGGGTGGGTGTTACAGTTGAATTGTTTTCTTTTTAAGGAGGGGGGATTAGTTTTATGAACAGCTTTCTAGAGGCTTATAACTAATTTTTGTAGGTCTAAAAATAACAAACAAAAATGTTGGGGAGCATCGACCCTCATTAAATCTTTATAGGAATTAGAATCAATTAATTGCAATATTTGTTTTAGATAACAAACGGTATGACAGATATTCACAAATAATTTTTTTTTGGGAATTTATATATTTGGCAACCCCTCTCGCACCGAAATTATTAAGATTCAGATAGCTAGTTTTATAACTTTGGTGTACTTTAGACCCCTATTACATTGTTATTGAAAATCAGATCGATGAAAACTTTGTAATTTCCATTTAAAACCCCTCATTATACTTAAACCTAGCCCAGCCAAGTTTGTCGGCAGGGGTCTTAAAGCTTCAATGCGGTTTTTGAATTTATAATGTGATTCAATATTGTAAACGACATTCTTCCCTGTGCATTTATCACCATCACTGATCGGGCCCTAAATAAGTTCCAAATCTGTAGGTCCCGTTCAACACAAAAGGCAATACAATCCCTCGTAGCAGGGAGCAGGCAAGCCACTCATAACACTGTATCAACCCGCCCATCAAATGATAAAATTTCCATAAGGACATCCTTTCAATTGGTCTCATCCTTTTCGCGGCGGGTTATTCACACGTCTTGAAAAAGAAAAGCACCCGGAATTTCATTTGCATTATGGTGTCAAAAAAAGGACATGACTGAGGGATGGGGGTAGAGAGCATGTGGTGTGAGATTCGTTGGGGTCAGAGGGACATGAACAGAATTGTGTCCCAACTGCGCCGGATACAAGCTCTGTGACCATGTCATGGATTCATTTCCTGCTGTTTCACTATATCCGCATGGAGAGACCGATGAAGCAAAAGAGCCGCAGCAACATTATTTCGTCGGATTTGTCCTTTTTTTCGTTGGTTCGTTCTTCGCGTAATGGAAAACAGCGGTCGGTAAGGATATGCATGGCCTGGCTGCAGCTCTTCGTGGTGGTTGTCGTCGACTATGGGAGACGCGTCGGCGTCGGCGGCGGAGGACCGATCGTCTGAGAAGGATTAAATGAATGACCGGTCCATGTCTGCGGATGATTTGCTGTTGGAAATATACGACGGGATTTGCATAAATGATTCTCGTTTCAATATATATTTTTTTTCGCCTTTTCATTTTCATTTTTATTTGACTTTGCTTTTTTGTATTCATCCTTGACTAGTTGTGTGTCCTGTCCTGTTCATGATGATGATGATGATGATTAACACACATAGAACAAATATGCTTGCTGTATGCATTATTCTGCATGTCCTGCAGAGATTTAAAAACAGAGATACTCGGAAATGACCCAGTAGGAAATTTGCTCCTCAAGGAAAAATAAAGTTGAATTCCTCGTGGAAATCACGAGGCACTTTCATTGAGTAGAAGGTCTGCATTGGTTTCATTCATCGAAAGTCATGCAATGAGTCAGTAGTTTGCAATCCCAGTAGCATCTTGTGCTTTGTTCTCGAAAGAAGGTAAAGAAAACATGAAAAAAAGCAATATCCTTCTTACACATCCTTAATGTTAATGAATACAATGCTGAACACGTTATAATTTTTCCTGCATCTTTTCAGTGGTTATTCTAATCCACAATTGAGTGTTTAATGCCTGCGATGTGAAAGAGAAAACAACCCTTTCTTTTCTTTGGAATTGAAAATCAGTAAACAACCTTTCAACAGAGCAAAACTATGGTGATCAGGTGATATTGCTAGTGAAAAGGAATGTATTTTTTCATGAACTTCATTTACTGGGCAAAATAGTCTGCGAGCTGAGAGGAAAAAGAGAGAGAGATTTTGACCTGCAATAAACAATCCTTTTTTTTGGGTTTTTCCCGCGATGGGTCGGCGACGCTCATTAGGTCTTTTTTTGTCATGAGTTATTTCTTTTGTTTTGGAATGATTTAGTGTCAATTTTGTGATCACAGAAAACGGTTGTGCGGGGTTTTGTGTTTTCAATCAATTTACTAAAGATTAAATAACAACCATGGAGAAGGAAAACAATTCACCAACGGTAAATTCCCTATATTCTTTTGAATGATTTGCAAAAAGTAAATATTCCTCTTTTTCTTAGATCTCAAATGAACAGGAGAATGAAGATGATTAATACCTAAGCTGCTCCCCAAATTCTACCAAGTGTCAAAGGAGAGTTTTTCGACCAACTGTTTGTGTTACGTCTTACAACAAGACAAGACAATGTAAGACATATATATCTACTAACTTCTTTAAAATGTATTATAATAGTTAATAAAATAGATACGTACATAACACAAATTTAATTTATTTTTTTTTTACATTCAAACTATAAATTTGCATATATTTTAGGCGCTTCTTCTATTGATGAAATAAGAAAAGAAATGGATAATGATTTCATTCATATTCCTTCTCTTAATAAAACATCGCCTAAATTTATTCCTTTTTTCAAAACTATAAAAACGAGCTTCAAATATGTACACAATTCTGTAGTGAATAATTAGTATTTTCAATGATTCTTTCCCTAAGGCAATTGATTAAATGTTGACTCACTTTTCATTAATTTATTTCCATTGAGGAAAGCATCACATCAATAGAACCAGTTTTTTCAGACACAAAAATTACCCATGAAATCGAAGATGCTCTGAGCATAGTGATTTCACAACAAAATATGCATCGAGAAAGTGTGTACCTCCTTGCAATGACAAGCCTGTGTTAAATTCCTCATAGGATTCCGTAGGAAATTCATGGGTGCAGCTCCTTTTCCGTGATGAAACACCTACTTCTTCACTATTGAATTTTTGGAAATTTCCTACTGGGGAGTAGAACGGGTTATGTGTGGATGAATCTGAGAAACAACAAAAAAAAAGGATAAATCCACACGAACTTGAACTTGGCGGGATGAGCATCGAGCATCTCTGGAGAACCCGATGCCGATGGGAGGATATGCACGCCTTTTGTAAATTTTTCGTGTCTTTTGTTTTATTTTTTTTTTTTTTTTATTTTGAATGGATAGATGGTGTTTGCGGTGGACTTGTTATTTTTTTGGCTTCTTTTTGGTGGAGGACCACACCAGACAGTACACCACGATGAACGTTATGATTTACAACATTATGGTGTCTAGACAAAAAGGAGATTTTCTGAGAGTAAAAGATAAATTTCTGCGTTCGTGTATGTGAAATGCATTCAGGAACAGGAAGTAGTTGAATGAATATCCTTAATGGCTGTGTAGTGTTTGTTTTATTATCTTTTTTCCTCTTCTTGCGCTTCTGTAGGGAATGTGTTGTACGCGACTTGCCGTTAAATGAGAGATTAGTGTGGATATAATAAAAGAGGATATCGTTTGATGGGTCTTAGTCTAAAGATCGTAATGGTTGGGCAGAAATCAAGACTTTAAGTGCTTTGTTTGATAATATTTGTTCATAGCAAACGTCACAGTTTAAATGAAAATTTACAACTTTTCAACCCTTAGCTTTTACTTTGATAAATATTAACATATGTACACTGATTAAACCTTTCGACGTTCCCCTTGGGATTGAGTGGTTTTTCCAAACATCTTCATTTTGCATTTCACGAAAGAACGTGTGGAACGAAATCTCATTTTCCAATAATAAGCACGCACCATAGGGGTTTGACTACTTTTAAAATTATTTAAACAGTGAGAGAGTTAGGAAAATATGGAAGGTTTTAAGAGTAGCTGCCGATAGTTCTGAATGTGAATATGACTATCAAACTCCACATTCGTGTAGTGCAACTGAAGAAAGAACCTCTTAACTTGACAGAATGTTCAAAATCGGACTCAAGGACAATGTGATGTGGATTCTTAGAAGTACGAATATAACAGTGGTTTAAGGAAAGGAATCAAACTGGCTATTTAACTAGAAGGTGGTTTATAAAAATTACGTTAAAATAATACGAAAAATATTTAATATAATATATTCATATAATAATATGAAAAATGTAGCGGTTTTATGGAGCAGTCTTGTACTTCAATTATTTATACGTTCCACAATCTATCTTAAAACTCTGAAACTGAGTGAGATTGCGTTTTTAAAAGTGTGTCAATGAACTTATTTTAAGTAAAAAAGCTGTGGAATGCAAATTGTCTAAAATTCATGACGGCAATCATTAGGATTATAATATCGCAGGGAAATTGAATAAAGCTTAGAATGTAACACATTTCGACTGGCTTAAGTCCTTTACTGAATTAACGGTACAATGGAAGGCGCTGTCATCTAGGAATCTTGTGAAACGTGTTCTTCTTAATGAATTTCAAGCAAGGTTATTAACTATACTTTTATTTAACAGCAAATGAAATATAATAGGTGAACTGACCTTCTATGAAATGGCAATAAATACGTTCCAAAGTCTATTTCACGTCCTTATTTCTAAAATTTAACTATACTATGAAAGATAAGTTCAGAAGTTACGATGTCCAGAAAAAAAGATGTGGAATATAAATTGCATATCAAATGGAATTGTATGACATCAAATGAAAATACGTTCCACAATCATTTTCATACTATATATTGAATTGAGGGGTTTGCGATCATAAAATAAAAATTAAAGTTACTACCTATGGAAAAAACTAACAGAGGGTAGAAAAGTCTTACACTTTACGACCAATTAGTTTTGGGTTTAAATAAGAGCTGTGGAATGTAATGTCCAAAATTTCACCTAACAACGACGATTTTGTATACAATTTTTATTTTTATTCGAACTATCTACGAATACAGATAAATGAAGTGCTTTTATCAAGGGTACATACGATTGATCCAAATTCCACGTCCTGAGTAAAGGAAGATTGTCAGAGGAGTTTGAAATCCAAAGTGGGGTCCGGCAAGGCTGTGTACTGACACCAAAACTGTTCCTTTTAGTGATAACCAAAGTACTACATGCAGCTTTGTCGACTGAAAATGTAAAAATTCAGTGGACTCTGTAATCGAACCTCAAATTTCTTGGACTTTGGAACGACATAAGCTTACTAAGGTGATGAGAAAAGTTAAAATCTGGGGTCTACAAATTAACACGGCAAAAACAAAAAAGGCCAGCCTTGAAACTTCCTCATCTATCCAAGTGGATGTTTCTGCAAAACGGTGGATAGTTTCCTTATCTAGAGAGTATTATGTTTAACGATGGTGGAACTGACTTCGATCTAAGCAATCAATTCAGGAAAGCAAAGCCTGCGTTTGGAATGCTGTTCAAAATAATCAGTGCTTCTATATGAATGCAGCAATTGAAAAGTCACAAGAATGCTACAAGCGTTCGTGAATAGATGTCTTCAAACCATCTTGAGGATTTTCTGGCCCAACCGTATCTTCAATGAACTTTATACCAGAACAAGCTAGGAACCCATTGACTCTCTATTATACGTAGACGAGACGTAAGTGACAGTGGATTAGCTATACGCTTCGAAAAGGTAACGAGGATTACAATGCATCCAAGCAATTTCATTGACGAGTGGACATACCCAGAAGAACTTGGCGAAAAATGGCCGAAGAGGAATCAGCTCAACTGGGGAAGAGTTGGAGAGAGGTGAGATGCATCTCCAGAAATCATTTATGATGGCGCGTAGAAGTAATGAAGGCTCTATGCTTCGCAAGCAGAACCTCCCGGACGTAATAGGAATAAGGATATAAGTTTGTAAGTAAGATTGTTTGAATACGTTCCACAATGTGTTTGAGGCCATATTTAAAAGAAACAACCTTGGAATCGTATGGAAAAATGATTATGAATTGTGGAATTTAAGGCTGAAATATTTGATTTTCCCTTAAAGTTTGTTCTTGCGTTAAACCAAAATATTCCAATCTTCTTTTAATCAAATATTAAATGAAATTTTCCACCTCAATTGATCAGAACTTCATCGAAAACCAATCAATTAGTTGCTCAATATTATTCCTCAATTAATCATAATTGACAGTTTAAATTGACCACAGATGTTTGTCTGGCCTCATGCTCTCCAAGGACTCATCAAAAGAATATTCCAATGCATTATATACCTTGTCATTCATCATCATCATAATCAAATTATCTACCCTTTTGCTCCCGAAAAAAATTGGATGGTCAATATAAATTTACTCCACTTAAGGTCCAGCAATACTCTACTCATATGATGTCGTGTTATGGCCACTATAGGTACAAATGCACTTAATCCAGAGAGCCCAACAGTTTCAGAAGCCGAAAAGGATGTAGAGGACAGATGACAGAGGAGGACGAAGTGATACACGCATATTTCTGCGGGTATAAAAATCATCGAGCACAGGTAATTTGATTTCGTTGAATATTTCTCCAACAAGCAGTTAGGTACGAGTATGTTGTGTGGAATAAACGGAAATCAAGTTAAGGGAAAAATTAAAATGCACAGATAAAATAATAATTATAGGAGCCAATACAGACAAGAACAACAACAAAAAATTAAATTAGGGACTTCAAAGAGGAATGATGATGATGTCAACGGGCCACTGCCATTGACGATAAAGTGTGTCTTTATATCCACAGGCGCACGGATTCAGGGGTAGTAGGGAAACTATAGTATGTTTTGGATACAAAATCCAACAATTTCTGTACGTTATTATTTTTAAAAGAAAAACTTTGATAATCTTAAAGCACTCAGAATTATTCCCTGGTTCTTGAAAAATGAAAATTTGCAACCGCACGATGTTTTCCATGGGACTTTCTCAAAAACTTTGTCAGTTAAGACCACCATGTGTGCGTAAAAATTAAAAATGATTTACCAGGCAAGTACATACAGCTTTAGAGTTGTACCACCTGATTTTTTGAACTTTTTGACCATTGACAACCCTTTCTGCCCTTGAAAAATTTTTTGTGGACGCCTATGCTGTTTTATTTAGCGTTGGATTTTCAACTCGAACCGATTAACCTTACATATGTGTACAACGAGCACGCACTTATTAGAGAGAGAGAGAGGAGGTCAATGGAAAGTTGTTGGTTATAAATCCGAAACAGGAGTTGAAGCTTAAAAATTCAAGAGAATATTTTTTTTGTTTTGTCTGGATTCGATAATTCGATTAATTAACTTATTATTACTCGTGTTGTGTTGTTTTTCTGTCAATATCTAAACATCCAAACATAAGGTTTTTATTATTTGTTGTTGGAGTAATGGTTAAAAAGCCTCCACATTTCGAAACCTTGATTTAAATAAACTGAAGGTACATATCCATGCTCACAGGGAACTCGCAAGAGCAAAAACCTCAAGTAAATTGTTTCATGACTCTAGAGATAAGCCCAAGGCGAGTTAGACTGGAATAGTAAGGGAGAGAATCCGTGGTGGCAGAAGATGCTCAAGTGAAAAAGCTGGAGTGCAAACCAAGAGAATTTTGGGAAGGATATCCAGTCACAATAAGCAAGAAGGTGATCTTGCGTAGATGGCGTACACAGTCTCCTAGTTGAAGGAGATCATAAAATTCGCGATCAGAGAACCATCCTGAGGTTTAATAAAAAAAAAAACTGACATCTCCCTGCTGGGTTTGATACTGGAACGCAAGTTCTTCGAATCCCTTACCGTAGCACAGTAAATAGAAGATTCATTAAAATAGCAATTCTTGGAGATGCCAAACGGGCAGGATTTAAAACGATTGAAAAACAAGAAGAGTACCAAATTATAGTCAATGGTGGTTCGTTTCCATTGACCCCTTGAAAAAGAGTTCAACTTTAGTTATAAGGAAGCTTACGAACAACAAGGTCGCTGATTCTAATATCTACCAACGAAAAGCTCTTAAGATCATCAACCAAATATTGATGGAAATATGTAAGTATGCTCGATTACTGAACTTTCAGCTGTGAATGCCCCGTCTATGAGCAGACTTATTTTGATCAGGTTTTCAACTAAAATTACAGTATTTCGACAAGTCCTAAGGGCTTAGATAAAGAACTTCTCATGACAAGAGTAACTATTGAAGATCAATCACTAAGCGATATCCCCGATGAAAAAACAGTTTTGTCTTAAAGAAGCAGTGGCGGGGAATCAAACCCAAGCCTCCAGGATTTCACTTTCTTCGCAAAAACGGTGTTTTTGTCAGAGATTTCGATGAATTGAAAATGCACGTCATAAATATTCTATCTACATAGTGTACTGATGTGAAATTAATTTCGTTCTAATGTTCGTATGAGTTTAACAATTCAGGTGGTTTTCATTCTATTTCCGGAATTCCTTCAACCCTGCTGTGGAGAATTTCAAACCTAATAAAAAGACGTCAGTTTTGTGTTCCCAAATATTTTCATTGGCAGCAAATTTTCCTTGCCCCACACAAATTATTGAGTCACCTCTTTGCAATTCCAACTTTAAAAATCAGTCTTAAATTACAATACGTCTCAAAAGGGTTGAAAAAACAACTTCAGAAATTGCCCAAGAATAGAGAAAGTAAGGCAACGCAAATATTATGAAGAATGTGGGCGTCAAGTTTTCGTCATCGGTCATCTTCATCATCATATTTCACACAAATATGAACATTGACACTGAGCAAATACAAAAGGAACGTGATCTTCTATTCAATAAAATAGACTTCCACTTGAGTGCCTTTGTCAACTTAGGTTAGTCCATCTTTTCAATAAATTGACAAGCTAAACAATTCCTTCTGCGTGTCAAGTCAATGTCGCAGTGAAACTTGCAGCAGTCAGACGCACGTTGATGCACTTAGCCATCAGCAAATACCTCTATTCAAATGATGACGACGACAACGTTGTCTCGATGGACAACAAATTGCCACTTGAATTCCCATCACTGCCTTTGAAAGACTGATGTCTCGCGAAAAATTCTGCGCCATAGAAAACAGATAAAGAAAACACCAAAGCCCTCTGACCCACACCAGCTGAAGCCGCCATCATCACGCAACTGGCTAACCACAATGCCTTTCCCTCGCGTGCTAGTTGTCAAACAATGGGTATGATTGAGACATCATCTTCACTGACAGTTCACTTAACGCGCTGTGCAATGGACCATTTAGCGCAGCCATCTATCTCTGCGGCGGCGGAAGATCTCGACTACGTTGGAGGAGGCACCGCCCTGTATCCATTCACCCGCTGCCGTCTGTCATCGCCAGCAGAGTGCATGTTCACCACTTTAAAGGTCGCACAGCACCGATAATGTTGGGGCATGGTAGAAGTATACGTGCAACATAGTCATCACTCCGAAGAGTGAACAATTTATAATGCAGCCCATTGTCAATTCATGTGACGTTTCGACTACGCTCGATGTCGTCGACAAGGCGGGGTTGGGGCGCTGTCACGGATACAAGAATTGACGACGAAATGCCCACAAGCCACAAACCATGTAAACAACTCAAAACATTTTGTTAACGACTTGAAGTACCTACCTACCCACCGCCGCACCTTACCGCACTCCTCACACTCGGGGTAGTCCCGTAGGGGCTTGCGGAAGACTTAAGTGCCAACTTCGCGTTGAATAATTGTTCGCCGCCCACCAAACGACAGAAAAGACTTGATGAAAAAAAAACTCTAGCTGAACAACACTTCTTCATGGCGGGCGGGCGGTGAGAGAACCAAGGCACTACAACAACAACAAAAAAACAAATAACTTTTGCGGCTTGAAATTGAAACACGAGAAGAAGTGTCGCTGGAAAAACAATGACGAGCCTAAGGAACCTCAGAACTACGACGACTACGACGACGATGATGATGATGATGACGACGATGGAACGGAGATGATGATGACGATGATTACAATGTCCTGTTCCTGCGCTGCGATGTGCCTTTGCGGATCTCGAGAATGAGATTGAGAGGAAAACGTGCGCCAGGAATCTGTTGGAACAACATCACGTAGGCTATTTGTGTTGGGCGAGGTTGGTTAAGTTGGCTGGTATTAAAAAAGACACTGGCACCTCCACTCCAGCTGTAAAGTTGTGCTGCCATTTGTTGCATGTTGCACCATTTCTCGCCCATTTGCAATTATAAATTGTGATTAATTGTTGTGGAAGGTAATGGAGCTCAAGTGGTGGGAATGTGAGGTGTTTGTGGTGCTTATGTATATACAAAAGAGGTTGCTTGACATTCTTAAAGTTGTATTTTTGTTTCCATTCTTCTTCAACTTCGTTTTCCATTACTTTTAGTCCTACGTGGTAAGAAAAAAAAAGAACAGGCTCTCATTGAAGGAGAGAATACCAACTATACATTCTACAAAATGGATATAATTGCCACTCTGGTGTTGTGGTTAGGTCCTCATTTTGTATAAGGACTTCAACAAGAATGGGTGTGTTCTGAGGACTTTCTGTGCCATAGGGGCTAAGTATTGAAATTGCTTGTTGATTTAAATGGGATTAAAAATGGCAATGACTTGAGCTGCTAAAAAGTTGGATTTCGTGAGAAAAAGTTTTGAATTCGTAAAAACTTACGAGTACATCAACATGCTAAATTGCCTGAATTGAAAAATCGGAAAAGTCAACGTCTTTGGTGGGTTGTGGCCCAGTGTCATCATAGGTTCGTACTTTTTCAAAAACAAGGTTGGGACTGCCATTACCTTCAATAGAGAGAGCTACCGGTAGATCACAGCCAATTGCTTTTTGGTTCAAGTTGGTAATATGTAAGGATAAGAACGACATGTGATTCCATTAGGATAGGCTGCGCAACGTGCCACACAGCTAAAACCACAATGGATACTTTGAGATCATGGATATCACACACGTGCATCATGGTTAATTCTGGCCACCGAAATCATGCAGTTTGACCTCGTAAGACATTTTCATTGAGTTACATTTCCAATAAATCGCACAATCAACCAGATACCCAAAGTCACTGTAACGCTTGCCATCGCTCATATTTAGTCCGTTCTATGCACCAGAGCTTTGTAAAAACTGAAACTTTCGAACGCGCACCACAAGATGAAAGAGAGTTCTGCTGAATGTGTTTAATGACTGCTCAGGGAGTGAAGTAAAATTACCTTGGGAGTATTATATCACCAAAATAAAAAGTAACATATTTGGGGGCTCAACCGGGACGCTTAAGGCAAATCAAATGAAGATCACGTCGCCTGTGGGTATCTGACATCTATATGGAAATTGAGTCAGATCTCCAATGTTAAATCAGTTTTCTTCTGCGAAGCTTGGAAAGTCCCAGCTAACATCAGCAGAAAATTTCAGGTCCTTGTGAGGCTGCGTCATATAAATGGGCATTGTGAAATCAAGCGAGCCATTGAACAAGATAGTTGATATTGAAAAAAAAAAAACAGATCGAAATTGAAAGTGAATTGGAATGAGGAAAGCAAACGACAACATTCCTAAGCTGTCTTTCAAATGGAATGTTCAATATTCAATTTGAAATTTTGAACATTAATCTTCTCAAAGATCCGTACCTCTGTAGTCAGTGCCCGGAAAGATAGAACTCAACAGGGAAATAAGAGCACACATTTTTAAAACTATCAACACTACAACCCTAAAGGTCTTATCCTTAAAAAGTTAGTTAAGTTTTTGTGTAGACACGCTATTTACATAAAAAAAAACCCAATGCTTTCAAATGACTGTAAGTATCTCGTTACAGAACACAATTCTCAAAACTTACACTATTTTTAGTGCTACATGTAATTTCAATTGAACTTTCAAAACTACATTAATTTAAGGTTCTACCCACAAAAAGACGATGCATTGAAACTTTATCCATCACTTTCAAAGCCCTGTCTTGGTTGTTCAATTTAAAATTAAAATAAAACTAAAAATAAAATTCCCTCAAATTAAAAAAAAAATACCTTAAAGGCATCTTCTAATTACACAATTGATGTATATATATCTTTTGGTTTAACCTTTTTCGTAGATGAGTTTCTCTTTTTGAAGAAAACTTTATCTTGTTTTTCTTCTTAAGAACTTTTTTCTTCTAAATTGCTCATTTTGCTTAACAATTTTTAGCCTCGCGGTATTTTGAGCTTAATTGCGACAAGTTGTTTATCGCCAAAGTAAGCCACTACTATGAGAATTACATTTCAAATAAAAAAAAAGTCCTGATTAAATAACACCCCCGAAGTCTCATCCAATATACAGGGTGATTATGATTTTTAACAATTAAAAATGTAAGGGAAATATTTGACCCAAAACTACAGAGTAGCGGATATGTAAAGGGCTTGGGTTAGATTCTCAGTCGCACTTCTAGTACTTTACCCAAGGCTTGGTTTGGAAGTATAGACGAAGAAAAGTAGAGGTGTAAGCATTGATCCTTGTGGAATCCCTTTAACATTGATTAGGAAAATCATAATTGGTGTATGGAATTTTCGATTTCCCACTTCGTTCCAACCGTCCAACGACTCTTAAAGACTTTTAGGGCAATATCCTGGCCCTCATTGACATTGCGAATATACCCACTTCTAAGCTGGGAAATGTCATTACAAACACCAGAAGTCGGCTTATTCAATGTGAGGGTGTCATTTATCTGATTTTCTTAGGGCCGAACTTCAATGTCGATAGAGTTTCAATAGCTAAGAACCTACGTTGATCCTCTTCCGCTTCATGAGTTACCTTGGGCTTAATTTATTTGGAAAATTAACTTACTCTGATTTAACTCAGCATTCAAAAACTTCAATTTCAATTGCCAAATTTCAACTTCCGCCTTAAAATAACGCACAGGCTTTAATTTAACTTTTTTATATGGTCTTAAACAAATATAACTCATCGTTTAAGCACCGATTAAAATAAGATTATTTTCTTTATGGATTAAGATAGCCATATAGGCTGGTGTCAGAAAGACGCAATCGTTTAATCGACGTTTGTTCTATCACTGCTTGATCTGGACTCTGTTATTATTTAACTCTAAATGTTTGTGATTATTGAAACCATAAACACCCTGTATAACATAAATCAGCAAAAAGAGATCCTGTAATTTGTTCCATTCAACCCA
Organism: Philhelius festivus; assembly: GCA_963931855.1. Taxonomy (NCBI): domain Eukaryota; kingdom Metazoa; phylum Arthropoda; class Insecta; order Diptera; family Syrphidae; genus Philhelius; species Philhelius festivus. The sequence goes on along the minus strand of OZ007557.1, from coordinate 4,534,490 downwards.
ATGACTGACTTTCTGCCCAGGCGCACCTCTCATCTCCTTCAAGACCATTGCGTAGTATACTTCCACTGTCATGTCACTTAGATGTCTTACGATGTTAACGAAAACTAAACACTATAACGCCCTACTTCAAGGTAAAGAAAAAAAATACAAATAAATATATAGTGCCAATTGCCCGAGCACAGTTCAGGAGGAGGGACATTGTTCCACCTTTAGACGATATAATCTCAGAGCTTTGGCTGCTATGAGATAAACTTGTATCGAGGGGGTATGAAATGGAAACGTACTATACACCCAACAGCAAGAACGACAAATGGGTGTTATAGAAATGCCAACCTGTAAAAAATTACTGCAATTAAAGTCTTCATACAAATTCAAGACATACACACAAAGCATCATACGCCAGAGGTACTCGTAATATGGTTGTCAGAATTTTTTAACAATCGCGTCTGTATAAATTACTTATGACGCCCGCGAACTTAATCGTGTGGTTTGTCAGGTTCATTAATAATTTATTTTTTTTTGTTTCTTGGGTTTTCATGACATTTTGTTAAGATATATGTTTGTGGTTGGTCTACAAATTGGTTGCCACAAAATTGACAAAAGGTTTATGTGGAGGACGATTAAAGGTGGGATTAAGTATAGAAATAGAATTATAGATTTAATCAGACTCAACGAAATATTTGTGTACCTACCATCTTTATCGTATTTACGAACTTGAGGTTTGATCTGGATTTAGACGATTGGAGTCACAAGTTGACAGTGAATACATATTTTATTAGTACATACGCATTTTAATACAAATTTTAATACAAATATTTATGATTAATTAATATGATTTAAACGAATTTATTTATCTCAATATGTGGATATCGAACCTAAATTGTTTGTAACTGGTATAAACTAGCATAATTTAGATATGCGTTCTAAATACAGCTGTAAACCAAATCTAAGAGTTTAATCTTTTTTCGATATGTTCAATGCAATTTCTTTATACGCCTGAATGGTATAAACCTAAAATTTACCCTTAACAAATGTAGGTTGTAATTATGGAGTCAAAAATTCTATTTATTTATTATTTTATTTGATGAAACCAATCCACTAATAAATATGTAACGGTTTTCCTAGAGTTTTCATATTATTACTAAATGCTTCTCGGATTGATATAAACTTGAATCTTGACTGTCCACTCTACAAGTTCGAGAAAAAAACTTTCTCCACGAATTATTTATTTTTGCATGTTAATGGGTCCTATTTGCGATGTGCGTCTAATTGGTATAAGCAAGAATCTAACATTCTTCTCATAGAGTTTCGAAAAACTACTCACTGTAAATATCTCATTTGTTTATTTTAATTATATATATTTCTTCAGTAAAAAAGGCAAAAGTTTTGCATTTTTCTACCGACTGGTATAAAATGGTCTAATGCTTTTATCACATTCACAAGAAAACACAATTTTATTTGTGAAAGAAATCATAGTCTTAGCTAAAATACTATTAATTTTGAACTGCCATTTTTTTGTTTATACCAGTTAATACCAGGCAATAAAGTTACAAGGCCATTTAGTGAATGTATATCGGATGATTGCTTTTTAAATATCCCTGTGTTGAATGGAATGAAGAAATAAATAACTATACCTAACAGAATATTGTCCCCTACATTTTAAATTAGGTGTTTTCATTATTATACCAGTCATAGAAATAATATGGAATAAACAAAAGTTATTGAAATTCGATCTTAAAACAATATTGTATTGATTCCTAATAGTCTGAAGTCAAACTAATATTCGACTTTACTATTTCTTTTTATACCAGTTAAATGTACATATCAAGTATGTGGTATTTTTGGGTGTTTTTTACAGATTGGTATAATCTGGCTGAACGCATATTGAATTCATCGAAAATCTGCTAAATTTAATGCATTCTATGCTTTCTAATCTTCTCGACCAGTCCCTAGGCTTATACCAGTCAATTTCTTATGAAGTGAATGACAATATTCCAAAAAAATTAAATTCTTTGAGAACTATCGAGAAACAATAAAATAGTTCAATACTTCCCTCCGTCATAGGATAAAAAGTCAATAAACATAGAATGTCCTTTTTAAAGCGATTTAAGTAAAAATTCAAAGAGAATCTTTCTTAGGTTTATTACGTCCAATAAATCCCAAACAACTTTTCAAGGCTCATCAAATTAACCAAGCAGTCAATCGAAATCAATTGCGACTGTTATCATCCTGCAGTCACTGTCCTTCAAAGACAAACAATTTTACTTTTGAAACGAAGTCACATCGGAGAAATTATAAGTGATGACTTGGCTCCTTTTCCACATGAAACCATCACCGCCTTAATCCGTGTTTGCCCTTCAAAAGTTTGACAAAAAAAAAACAACCACAGACAAACATCCTCAAATCACTTAAGGACTCTAAATCGACACAAAAAACAGTCGGTAAAACAGAAAAACCGATGACAAACGAATGAACCAGTAAATAATTTTAATTGATTACTCGTCTGAACAGGGAAGTTGAAGAAAAAAAAAACAAAACTCGCTCACCAAACCACAAAGGAATCCACTTGAGTTCCGGACCATTTGAGACAAACGCTCTCTGCCGAAAGGAGAATCCTTTTCCTGATTGTCAGAAGAATTCTTCTTCCTCCTGGCTATGTGTTTTTTTTTTTTTTTTGTGTCTTCGTTTTTATTTGCAAAGCGAGGAACTGATGGCAAAGCAATCCCCATTACGGATGAAATCAAAATTCGATTACTCTTCAAGTTCCCACACACACACAAACACACATATACCCCCAATCATTCTTCTGAACCAAATCCGACAAAGGATATATTTTCTCAAAGGAGCAATTCCCACTGAGGCACAGGGAGGACAACTTCGTTGCTCCCTACACAAATGTCCTGGCATGTCAAGGGACTGAGAAGTGTCAAAGAGGTTAGATGAACTGAAATCGAAACTTTTTGTCAGTCACCTCAGTCGATATTGATATCCTTTTCTGCAGCATTCTTTTTCTAATGAATTTTTAACAGAGTCTGAGGAAGTCTAGACTGGTAGTTAGTTGCATATTCAACATCGTGACGAGACGAGAAATTGAGGACCCGAAATACCAGCCAGCACCACCAGATGCAGCACAATCCATCAGCAGGGTCATAGTCGATTTGATGACATTCATCAACCACAGGACGAAGCAATATGATATCCTTTAAAGAAACAACACATATTCGACTCGTTTCTAGAGCTTCGAAAGTCCTGAAAGTTCGTCTCTTATTTTTTCATTTGCGGCACATTATTTGTCCTTTGGTTTTACTTATAGTCAAGAGGACTTCGATATGGTTTAAGGATCCTATAAGTCCTTCGTTAATAATTCAAAATGACAACAGTTTTGTTTGAAATGAAATATCGTTTATTTACAAGGAGCAGGACAACTTTTTGTCCGACTTGGGTTTTATACACGTTATTCTGACAGAGTGGGTATTTGGGTGTGTTTTACTACAAATGTCCTCTATTGTCTGTCTGAATGGCAATTTTATTTGCATATGTGGCTAGGAGGACATAGACGAAAAAAGGAGTTGTTTCTTTTTGTCAAAAAAAAAAAAAAATATATAGAGCAGCAGACAATTTGTCGCTTTGCCTGGTTTAGTCTAAGTCACGAATGTGCTGAACAATGTCAACGAGCTTGTGTTCATTACACGAATGAGGATAAAGTGATAGACGGGTTAGATTTGGTGTCATATCAAACGACATGGGTTAGTCAGGAACCATTTATGGAGATTGTCGTGATGGTTGGTTATCCATGATGGGCAGTCAAATTGTTCATGAACTTCTACGATTATATTGAAGTTAATTGCAAGAGGAGTGCTCTGAGAACTGATGTATGTTTTTTGACGTGGCCGGAGAGGTGTTACATTACGAAAGCCTATTGATGAGCTCAAGAATTTAATATAAATTGAACTTTACATGAAGCTTCGTTAACCACTTTTATTTTTGAATTAAGTCATCTTTAGATGAGGTTAAAAATTGTCAAAAAGACACATTTGAATAGGGAATGGGGTAGAACAAATAGCTGAGCTTTGAAACGATAACGAGACCGAATTAAGTAACCAAGGGGAATACCTATATAAAGTTGCAATTTCAATTCAAGAAAAATCAGAAACAAATTTTGATAGGGACAATGAAGACCTTGATGTGGAATGAACCCCGATATATTTGGAAATTCATCAAAGAAAAGGAGTGTGATTCCCTTTTGCAGCTTGTAAATTGAGTGCCTAATGATATGTTCGGGTTAAGATGCTCAAATTGATGATAGGTATTGGTGGAAGATCTTATTCATTTAGGGATTTGATTTTGATGTGTACTCGTACATATGTATATGTATGTATAAAAGTCCTCATTTTTTAAATTAAGCTAATGTTTTGTCTGTATTGGCTTGACCAGAAACAAATTGACTACATTAAAAACTATGAAAGTATTGTTATTTCAAAATCCCGTATACACAAATCATGCATGAAAATGGAACCAATGTAATGTCATTTCTACTGATTTCACCAAAGCTTTGGATTTATCTACCCATAAAATGTTGATGCAAAAGTTGGATGATTTAGGTTTTCATTGCAAACTACAGAAATGATTTCGAATTTATTACTGTATTTATTGTTCATATATTATTATGTTCATTATATTAACTCCCATCAAATTTCGTCTCGAGTTCCTCAAGGGAACCACTTGGGACCGCATTTTTTTTTAATTTTTAAATAGAAGTGTTTTTCCACTTCGTAATCGTATTTCTAAATGTTTCAAACATTCAAATGATGTCATTTGTAATTAACTAGAGCCCTGCCTTTTATTCTCATGATATTGATAATATGCTTCTCAATAGAACGGCGACTGTGTGATAATGTCCACAGTTCCTCAAATCAATTCCATCAACAACTTCAAAAGATTTGTGGTATCAAATTGGAGCAGCCCGAATTGGTCCACAGGGTTAGACTGCCAGCGGTCGCTATTCTTACTAACTTCTCAATAGAAAAGATCTGTTTTTGCTTTAAACTTTTGAGAAGCTTCTGTACATTTGATTTAAGTCCGTTATGCAAATAATGAGATATAATGAGGTTTTGAAGAGTAGAAGATGAAAGTAATGAGAAAAAATAGAAGAAAGAATTAAGAAAAAAAAGTAGTTGAACTTTGTTTTCAAATGGCGCTTAGGCTACGCGACAGTGGTGCGACAAATTTCCAAAAATTCACTAATGAAAACGTAGGTTTTTCCTTACGGAAAAGAAGCTGTATCCACGAATTTCCTAAGGAATCATATCATGAATTTACCACAGGCTTGTCATTGTAGTGAAATCACTAGGCTCATGGCATCTTCAAATTCATAGGTTCTTTTTCGAGTCTAAAAAAATTCAAAAATTCAATAATTGCAGCAAAAAGATGAAAACTCTCTACCAACGTATGCTTGCCTAGTGAATAGGTTTCATTTCTTACTTGAAGGACCCCAATCAAAAATAATAAAATCAGAAAATTAAAATTTAAAGGTAGGTGTCCCTCGAAAAAATAGGTTAGAATTTTGCGCTCAAGGCTAGAAAGTATTAAAAAACTGTCAATTGTCAAGATTCCAAAATATCAAGCATTGGTTTTTTGAAATAAAGAGTTTTCAAGAAAATTGATCAAAATCATGTTGTACTATTTTTACCAAAATCGATTACAAACAAAAATATTTTTTTTCGACCATTAGCTAGCTTTTACTAAATGAAATTTCTTTTCTTTTTTTTAGTAGAACACATTATGGTACAAAAAAAATATCTTATATGAAAAAAAACTGTCGAGGTCTTTAAAATACTATCTAATATGCTTTCTTAATTTCAAGAAAATCGGCTGAGCCGTTTATACTATAGTCCAACAAGCAAACAGAAGTTTTTTTCATATCATAGTTATGTCAAGCCGGATCAGATTCTCGATTTAGCTGCCAGAGGCTGCCAAATAGTACCTTCATATTTTGAATACAAAATTAACGTCAACCGTTCTCTAAGATTTAGTCGTGTTTCTGTTACTCATTATACCACGACGACGTATAGTACTTTGTTTCTTACGAACTTCTATTACGCTAATTTCATGTGTGTGAATTCCGTTATTGTATATGCTGCTTGGTAAAGCTTACTGCTGATTTTTCTCCTCTTCCATCTTATTGAATCAAATTTGAATTATGCGAAGCATGTCGCGCCCTCGCATTTCCAGAGAATAAAATAATTTGCCTTAATCAACCTGCCTGTGAACTTTGTACTCTAATTCATTCAACAACAATAACAAAACTGGGACAACCCATCGAAAACACTCAGCACGATGTCAAAGTTCTTTCGCAAACAACTTAGCTTCTTTAAACAAACAAAAAAAGAACTTCTTACCGACTTTCGGCAGGAGCAAAAAAAAAAAACATACAAAATCAACCCACGTCATAGTTCAATAAATCAATGTGTACCAAATGCCATTGTCAACGAAACAAACCAAATGTCGCAATTTCTTTTTTTTCGCTCTCCAAAATGTCCTTCTACTCACACAAAAAAAAACAAAATATCCAGGACACCGCCCGTTCTCTTATATTTACAACAAGGGAGGTTTGGAACAGTAAATTTTGTTTCGACTCCCGTTCATTTTTCTGTCATTGAATTCAATTACCTCGCGTTTGAATTTGATTTATTCGATTTATTGAATTTTTATCAATTAAGGACTTTCATTCACATCAACTGTACACAGAGCTGCAGGATGTGTGTAAGGCTTAGTGTATAGAAACAGAGACAAGCGTTTTATACTAATACCAGCCATCTGTTTGCGAAAAAACTCAAAAATGTCTTCTTAGAAAATTTGGTTTTGAAAATAAAATTGGGGGAAAGGGGAAAGAATTTAAGTAAACATTCATTTGATTTGGAAAAAAAATATTCGCTGCACTATATGGCAAAAAGGATTACCAGGATAATAAGCGCAAACGATCCTGGGAAAATGTCAATATTGCGCTACTAATGCATCATGTTCTTGTGTCTGTGTAAATGTATGTACGTTTTGTTTTTTAATACGTACTTTTATTTGTACTTGTTTTTTTTTCCTTCGTCCTTCTTTATGGTTCGCGTATACTTGCCATAAATTCACCTCGCAACAGATGTCAATCTGCCAGCAGCGAACTGTCAGAAAGATATAAGTTTGGGATGGAGGGAAGATGGCATATGTATGTATATAGAAGACGAAAACGTTCGTTGGTTGGTTGTGCATAAACCTTACAATTTGTATGCTGCTTCTATGATGAGTCCTATGTGTTTTATGCTTGCCGCATATATCGCGCTCGAGCTAGGATTCAGAAGCAATTTTTATCTATTCGTTGTTTTTCCTTCGTGTGTGTCGTCTTCCCTGTTGAAATCCTAAGAGCAGAGTCTGTGAAAATAAACAGTGGACTAGAATAAAAAAGGACGAAATTGCGACAGATTGCAAGTAGGAAATAAGTACACTTAGCGAAAAACAAACATTGGCTTACATGAGGCTACCAACATAATCATCCTTATACATATTAAAAGGTAAATTTTTTATTTAGGTAAAAAAAGTGACAAACAATTTTGAAAAATATATAACAAATCAGTGGAAATTTAATACTGGCAAAAAAGTGAAATTTTGAACTTTAATTCCATAGTTTTTATTTAAACAAAAAAAAAGAAATGATTGACAATTTTAAATTTTGAATCCTTCATTTCAGATTTATCCCTTTTTGCACGATTGTGGAACGCATTCGGTTTTTTTTTCGTAAAGAAAAGTCCAAAAAATCATTTCACAGTTTGTTTTTAATTTCACTTGTTATGAACAAGACAAAATTATTCTGACAACTGTACGCATATTTTTAACGAATTTAGGTTTTAACCGATCTCAAAAAATTGTGCCACACACCTGTCCTACTGTATAATCCACTAAACTCGAATTGAATTGATTTTAATAGAAGCAAGAGCAAGTTCGTGCGAACCACTCGTGCATTTTATTATCTAAGCGTTTCTTTTTTTTGAAGATCCCTCAACACACAACATTTTATATTTATAGTTTTAAGCCAAATAAAGAAATAAATAAAATAATTAAAATAAATAAAATAATTAAAATAAATAAATTAAATAAAATAAATAAAATAAATAAAATAAATAAAATAAATAAAATAAATATGTAATATAAATAAAATATATAAAGTAAATAAAATAAATAAAATAAATAAAATAAATAAAATAAAATAAATAAAATAAATAAAATAAATAAAATAAATAAAATAAATAAAATAAATAAAATAAATAAAATAAATAAAATAAATAAAATAAATAAAATAAATAAAATAAATAAAATAAATAAAATAAATAAAATAAATAAAATAAATAAAATAAATAAAATAAATAAAATAAATAAAATAAATAAAATAAATAAAATAAAAAAAATAAATAAAATAAATAAAATAAATAAAATAAATAAAATAATGGAATTGAACATTTTTCACATTACTTTAATACTCAACTCCAGCAAAGTGAAATGAGCCAATATGTTCCACAATATTTCTCAAAGCTATATTTTAGGAGTTAAAGGGTGAAGAAACAAGACAAAATAGAAGTTTGAAAGTGAACTCCAGTGAAATGGGAAAAAATGGATACGTTCCACAAAATTTTCCATAATAAATTTATCTACTAAATATACCAATGGAAAAGATTCTTTTCACCCAAGTAAAATAGAATTCGAAAACGTTCGTCAATATCATCTTTTTAATGATCTGATACGTAGAACGTTTCAATCCACGAATGAGATTCCACAATCTCTTTGGAGATTCCACAATCTCTTTGATATTAATTTTTTGTGCTTGATATCACAAGGTAAACTAAATCTCCCCCTTGGGATTAAATATACAAGGTTCTTCAATGCTCTATTTTAATATGAAGTTCTTATCTAAAATTTCATCTAATGAAGTGAAAAAATGTATACGTTCCACATTTTGTTCATTCTAAATTAAAAATTTCTATGAATGCTACGATTTTTGATTTTTTTTTTTAATAATTCACACACGTTTAAGGGTATAATAAGAGATAATGTTAAATACAGGACGGTCGATGGAGAAATCAGGAGGGTAGAAAGGCAGAACCAATAAACATTGAAATGGTAAGGGAAAACCGTGCCGGGTAAGTTATTCCATAATCGTGTTGTGCGACTAAAAAATGAATCTCTATATTTGACGGCACGACCAAATTTGGTGAACTGATGAGTATTCCTAGCAAAACGGGTACCACGGATGAACTGATAAAGCAGAGTTTTTAAGTTCTGTTCCGAATTCTATCCAATAATTGGAGAGAAATCCTAAGCATTTAGTAGCATTTTTGGCGGTATCGGAATGTGGTCATTCCAGCAAAGGTCCTCGTTAAAGCTTATACCGAGTACTGAGAGCTTTTCGGCTTCTTCGATGCAAGTGACATTCAAGGACAATGGCATAAGTGGTACATTTTGCTTCAACGACAATAGACAACATTGAGTTTTCGAAGCATTAAACTGCACACGATATGATAAGGAAAAAAACTTTAAAGTGAAAATATTGGAGATTTACAACTTTATTGGTAAATTGCAGACAGTAGAATGTTATGTTTTTAAAGAACTTTCTATATCATGTTTTTCACATAATCACTTCCGTGAATCTATCGCATAATATTTTTAAATTCTCAGGTTTTAAAAAAAAATTTAGACCCTAGATCAGAGCCTAGATTTATAATGCGTTTTTCAAAAAATTAATTTTCCTTAAAAATATAAGCTGTGGATCGTAAAGTTGAGGAATTGGATTTTAATTTAAACTACTTTCTTACTTTTTAGTTTCCAGGCTTAAAGTTGACTTATTTGTAAGTCCAGAACAACTCTCAACAAGATCATCATGTAAATTTGATATGTTGTGAAATTGTGAAAAATTTTTAATGATTGAGTAACGCTATCTTATAAGTTCTAGTTGCTAAATGTTTTAAGATCTCAGTATAAATTTGACATCCATAATTTCATACGAAAAAATATTTTTTTCGAAAAACTCTTAACTTACATTGCATGTAAATCTTTTTAAATGTATCAACATGATAAATTGTTGATTTTACATGATTTTTTCTCTCCATGTATAGCTGCGAAATCCTTCTGTGACGATGGCACGCTGCTCGAGACAGATATGAATTGGGGAAGTAGTGGTGTAGTAGTTAAAGATGGAACTATTGAGACAAACCTTTTTTGCAATAAATAACCGTACCAACCCACCCACCTAGTTTTCGAGGAGGCAAAATATGCTGTAGCCAAAGGACGGAAGCTAGAATGATGTTATTCCCTTCGCGCACCGTTTGTTGCTTGCATTTTGGGTAAAAGGATGTGGAGATATGGCAATAGCAACAAACAGAAAAAAAAATATAGCTTTGCATGCAAATATTTACCGTTTGTTCATTTTGACGATAAATGTTGACAAGAACTTCAATTTTTCTTAAAAAAAAAAGAAAAGAAACTTAAAAGTTGGAGAAGGAAGATGGAGGTAGGAGGGATACCAGAACGTAATATGAACCAAAAGATGAAGAAAAATAATTCGGGCGTAGCCGTACATGTGTATACGTATATAGAGTGTGAATGAGGTAAGTAATTGCGGGCTGTCCTTGTTAGGATCTCATATTGAAATGGAATTTATTTCCTCAACATAAATTGCACGAACCCAAGCTGGCGGAAAGATTTTATATTAAAAGATGTTTTCCAAGGTATGTATATCAAGGTAAAGATAGCTTTGTACGAGTTGGTATATTTGTATGGCATTTGCAAACCGCATAAATGTACCTACTTTAGCGTGTGGCATCTACGTGAAGAGATTTTGCAAAATTTGTTGGATAAGGCAATATAGTCGACTTATAATGAGAAACTTACTATAGAATAGATACATTTATTTCATATAAATTTTCATCTTCTTCAGTTGGGAAATGAATGCTGCGGGAGTGACAGAGTCGTTTTATTATTTTGTTCATTCCTAAAAGCCATTAATATGTCTGCGTTGGTACTTCAAGACTCGCGTAGAAGTATCCAAGTCAATGGGGGAAGAAATAGTTTAATATGAATGGCATTTCTTACGTGATTTTTATTTTCCATTTATAAAATTAATATACCACTGCAAGCTTACAAAAGGAGATTCCCCTGGAAAAAAAAAATAATTGTCACTTTGTAAGGGTTATCAGATATTTTTGAAAAAAGGTGTTTTATGTTTTTTTCAAGCCGTATACAAAAGTCAGTAATTCAAATGAGAGGGTTTGTGGAAAGAATGGAAATTAATTGCGATATGAGAGTTGAGAGAAGGCCTATGAGTCGGGCCGAATCTCAGAGGAGATTTTCGACAATGGAGCCCTGGCCTGATAGATTTCGAAATCAGATTGAGTTCAGTATACTAAAAACTCGAAAGCAAACAACAGAGGTCCAAAATGGCTACCTTGAAGTACTCCATGAAAAGTTTTGGAGACACTCGATCTAAAATGTACCTGACACTGACTATCGATTAAATACGAGTAAGATCGAATCCAGGAATTGAAAAAGAAAAACCGACTAGATATCTAGTTTTTTGCCAGCTTCTAGGGGAGACAACTTGTTCGAAGCAAATGCAGTCAGTAAGTGCCCGTACTGCTTAGCGGAGAAAATTGACTACCAGTTAAGAAACATAGAATATCTTTCCAAGAAATTAAGCTATATAAGAGCTTTCGGCCGATAATTAGAAATTTCATTTATACAGCCTTTTTTGTGTACACGGATTCTTAAATAAACTTCCCCCAACTTAGGAAAGATTCCAATTGGAATAGAAAGCTAGAAAAGGGCATGACAGGTTGGGCTAATTAGTCAATGCCTTTTCTTTAATCAATTGCTGGAAGACCACCATGACTATGGACTTCCTTATGGTCAAGCATGCATACAGGGCAACATTCTAAGGATTTAATGAAAATGGTCACTCAAGCAGGAATACTCGTAAATCTCTGCAAGCAAAGAATATGAAAGCTTAAAAGTTTGTTCAAAATAGACTCGTATTCGAGTTATTATTAAAACCTGACATTCCAACATTTAAAAAGACGAACGAACTACGGTCCGCAACAATAGCACCTTTAAGTTTTCCGTTCCAACAAGGCCCTTTACACCTGGTGTAGTCACGATTTTCCTAAAATAAATCTTCTGAATGAAATTCTAAATGTCCTTCGGCAATAAAAACCCTCAGCTTTATAAATAGAATCTAACCACGGAAGCCTCCTGCAGCCTTGAATGTCCCTATCCTCATATACCTTATTTTTTTTTTTATTTTTAGTCAAGCTGTGGATTTTTTTAGGAAAAGCATTTCCGCTTTTTTTTTGTGTTTTCAATGCCATTCAAAACGGGTAATAAAAGTCGAACTAATAGGAGCCTAAAGATATATACACGGTGACATCGCCCCCAGGTAAAAAGTTCACCCCCAATATACCAATATTTTTAACTCACATAATAACACGATACAAAATACAATATTGAAAAGTGTCAAATCGTGTCAAATTGACTTTTTCTCCTGCTGTAGATGGTATATTCCGAAGTCATTCAATAAAAAAATATATATATTATTTTCCACCCTCCCATCAGACTCGTCGTGAGTCCTGGACAGATGAGTTTTTTCTCGCCATCAATGTTTTTGTTGTATTTTTTTATTTTTATTTTTTTTTTGTATTTTATTTCAGCTGATGGTTTTTCTCATTTATGATGTTTTATGGGCAGCCAGAGCTATTGCAACAGCCATTTACTGGGGCTGATGGAAAGATGGCGCTGGGTGCAAGTTGTCCCGTCAATTTCATTTGGTTCAAAGCTAACCAACTAACTGCAGGGCGAAAAGTCAAAAGTAATAAAACCTAACGTTTGACTGTGTGTCACCATCTAGCACCACCATAACCATCGCCATCATCCAACACCCAACCCACCCACAGAAAGGACGAGCTTTGTTGGTCCTGAGCTGACGATGAGTGTACAGTGGTTGTATTGGTTTGGTGAAGTGGGATGTGGTGGTGTGATGTGATGTGCGGTGCGGTGCGGTTCGGTGCGGTTCGGTGCTTGCGATTTAGTTGACAGATATTCAATTGGCATAGTTACCGCTATGTAGAAGCGAATGGTTGACAGTTGTTGTCTATAGTTGCTGAAGCTTGGTTATGGTTAGTTTAGCTAAGTGACAATGGACAAGGATGTGGTTGGGTCGGTGACTGACTGGTTGGTGATCGAAGAAGCTATTATATGTTCAAGCTCATGATGATTTGGATTGTTGGACAAATAGGTATCTGTACTGTTTGGACGAAGGACAAAAGCCAAATGTGGTTAATAAAGTGTGTCTCTCTGCTCTCGCTTAACTGGGATATCGGAATTGTCCCTTTTGTTGTGGCAACACATTAAGTAAATGAAATTACTTTGTAGTTTTAGTGAATTAGCTGATTAGTTTTTACTGTGGAAGTGTGCAGAATTATTTGGAAGGAAATAAGCCAGGAGATTCACTTGGAAAATAAAGATAACTATTTTTGATAAGAAATTCTTCTTCTTAATTATTAAATTAAGTAAATTAATTACACAGTTCGAAGCTTAGCAGATTTCAGATAGATAAGCTTGATATCATGCGAAAAATATATCAGTCTAGAAAATTAGTATGAAGGAAGGAAATATATCATGATAGAAAAATATCATGCTAAGAACCTATCATACGAGGGAACTATCATGAAAGAAAAATTATGCAAGGAAACTATCATGCGAGGAAACTATCATGCGAGGAAACTATCATGCGAGGAAACTATCATGCGAGAAAACTATCATGAGAGAAAAATTATGCGAGGAAACTATCATGCGAAAAAACTATAAACCTAGGAAATTATCATGCGGGGGAACTATCATGAGAGAAAAATATAATGCGAGAAAACTATTATACGAGAAAACCATATTACGAGACAAATAAAATGCGAAAAAACTATTATGCGAGAAAAGTATCACATGAGAAAAATATCATTGGAGACAAATGTCATGCTAAAAAACTTTCATGCTAGGAAGCTATCATGCGAGGGGGAACTATCATGAGAAAAAAATTTCATGCGAGAAAAAAATCATGTGAATAAAATATCATGCGAACAAGAAATTTGATCAAAGTGGGACGTTTTTTTGGATCCCACGATTGACAAATTCAATTCAACCTGGTGGTGATAAGTTTGGTTAGATGATTGCGCTGACAGATGATCTTGTTATTGTCACACTTAGATCAATGTAGATCCTTTGTGATACCTTGGGGATTGTGACTTCCATGTATTGAAACCCTTTTAAGGGCGTGATCCTTTAATTTATTCCTCCTTGAGAAATCATACCTCCAACAGGCCGGTAAGAGCATGTAGCTCCTTGATCTGGTAGATGAGTTAGATAGGTCCGTTGTTTTGTCAACATTGCTGATTAAGTCGAAGGGGCTGTCCATTTCTCCAAGGGGATTTCACCAATCTTAGGGAGAGATGGCTCTATTGCCTCAGTGACGCTCGTGTTCGAGGTATCCATACCTGATAATGGTGATGATAATCCAATTATGAGTCTTCGAGGATATCGAATATATGAAATTTTGCATTTTTAGATAAGAGTACTCGTACTTCTAAATTAATGCGAGATTAAGAAACTTTTATTGAATTCATAAGCTAGGTTTCCTAAGCTGAAAGTCAGTCACAGAGCTGTATTATTAATATGGAGCCTATGACTCTCATGTAGGTATGTATATCTGAAGTATTAGGACCGAATTTTTGTATACTCAATTTTAAAGTTTTAAGTTATTGACAGTGGATACATTGCTTCTTAAACAATTCTATTCAAAATTCACATAACCTTCGAAAAGATAACCTTTTACATAAAAGGTTATTTCCAAAGTCTTCAAGGAAAGACCTAAGGTGTGAATATATCTTAGATCTTTCACCTTCTTGTCGGACCATAAAGTCTTTTGTAACGATTTATGAGCGAATGTCCTTACATTTTGAGTCATTTTCTTTGAAGAGTGGGGTGGGGTAAGTTTGTCGAAAGACAACATCTCAGCAATATAATCATATCTCTTAATATGAAACTTTAGCTTGAAGCATGTTTTTTTTTTTTTTTGTTTACTATAATACACACCTACATTTGGAAATCATGAAAGAAAAGGACATTTTTTTATGATCTCACAAAAAAACAAAAAAAATTACTCCTCATAGAGTGTGAAGGAGCAATAAAGTAAGATTTAATAACGTCAAGAGAGGACATAGATATACACAGCACTAAAGTTAGTGCTATGAAGATGTCACAAAATATTTGTAGTTGCAGTGGAAGCTTCTATAAAACTGATATTCTTTGATGCCGTGTATATAAAGGTGCTTGTATATTTATTATAGTACAAACAACAAAAAAAACTCATTTCGTCCTTTTTCATGGTATTTAAGTGAGAATCGTATATTTTTATGAGAACAAACAAAAATGTTAACACTCCATAGGGGAGTGTAAATTTATTCTAAGAAAGTAGAATTAATTATATTGGACCGAAGTTGGTACACATCTTCAAGTAAGTTACATGCTTCGGGAAAGTTTGGATAATAGTCTAAGGACCTTAATTGTTTTTTGTATACATACCCAAGGAATATTATGTGGCTATTGTGAAATTTGACAAAGCCATAAATGAAACCCAATCCAAAGACTAGCGCTCGCACTGGACGTAGTTTCTCTGCAAGAAGTCGCGAAAGGGCTGGGTGAGTAATTTTCTGCCATGTGCAGAAAGTTCTTTTTTCGCAACAAATTTTTTTTCTGCTAATATTTTTCCACGCTCATATTTTGTCAAAATGATTTTTTTTTCGATTTTACGTAATTTTATAGAGTTATCAAATGCCTTGGAAATTCTTCAAATGAAAACATAAAAAATTGAAAGCTTAAATAATTCTTAGATCTAGAACAAAAAGATCCCAATATCTTGAATGAACATTTTTATAAAATTATTCCATGAAAGTAAAGTTATATTAAAGTTCCCTAAGGCTTGTTATTATAATTTAACAGGATTTCCTCCTTAAACCATTCGCATTAACTATAATATCCACCAAAAATAAAATAATTTAAGTAGCTATTTATCCACAACGAACGTCAGACACCCTCGATTAAAAGCCTCTAATTAAGACCTGGTGCTTATCACCGCTGTACCAGAGCTTAACATACTTCATTGAAAATTGTCCGTCCGTGTCCTTAAAATTCCAATTTGGTTGTCTCCTTTGAATTTATATAAACCTACTCGTAAGCGTTCCCAATTTTTAACAACCACACACTAATCCGACTCGGGTTGTTTTTTCGTCGGTGATTAGAGTGACAAGATGAGTGGGACGGCCGGAATTTTGGCATCAAAATCAACATTATACCCAGCAGCAACCAACCCTTCAAAACCACACAATGACATAAAGAAAAAGGCAAAACCAGGATACAAACTGATGACACTCTATTTGGATGGTAAGATTGACAAAAGGATTGAATGTCAGGGAAACACTCGCACACAATAGCCCACAAGATGTGAAGTAATACAATCTGCATCATTAGATTGAGGTCAGTTATGATTGGGATAGTTTTTTTTTTGTCTACACCGAGGCTTATGTAACTTGCCGAAAGCTTATTTTTATTCTTATGTGGGCTTTTTTAATAGAAAAAGATTTTATCCCCAAAAAAAAGTTGTTAGTAAGACCTTAATCAGGCGACTTTGAGTGTGATTATGAAGTACAAAAGTTTAACAAGGCTTCTTCAATGCTTCGGAAAATCTATAATTACTCAAGAGCATATCATCAAAAGGAGCGCATTAGGCCATGAAAAGAAAAGTCCTTTTCGGGTTAATAGCAGGTAATGTGCTGTTGTAAGTATGAGAGGGAGAAGGATATATATTACCTATTCTGATGCCTTCAAAGGGATTTGCCTTGTTTAATTACTGTGAAACAAGCAACACTCTGATAATGAATACCATCAACCAACCTCTAATGCCAGACTCCATATAGTTGGAAGGGTTCTATCGGTCTCCGGGGCTATACCTATGGGGGGCTTGTGAGATTGACTTTGAGAGAGAGCGTTGGTAAATGGTTGAAGTTGGTTGAAGGATGCTTTTGTATATCATATTGAATCGATTTTCCTCTGGGGGATGAAAGACTATAGTTCTGCGATAATAATGTGCTATCCATGAACCATTAAGCATAATCACTCTCTTTAGTGGGCTTCTCGTACCGATGTACTTGAATGCAATCCAAATTGAGGGAAATTTGTTTGGTACTTTATGTGTGAGGCCAGTTAATTTCTATCCCACAGCCATATCAGCTTTGTAAAAGGCACCCACTTAAAATCAACTGAATAGCTCTTTTGTTTTCTTTTTATTGAAAAACACTTAAAAGTAGTTTGTACACAGGTACAACGGCCTGTCTCTGGGCCTATAACTTATCATCTGGCATAAAACATACTATCATGGAAAATCAGAACGTCCAGGTTTGACTGCAAGGAACTTAACTCTAAGGCTTATTTTTTTGAAGGGGTTGTTGAATCATGGTAGAACCTTTAAGTACCTTTAAGAGTTGTGCCGCTGCTTAACTTAAGTGGACTAAAATTGAATGTGTTACAATTCTTACAAAATTTTATTGATTTCTTAACATGTCACTATAATGTCAAAACATTGGACTTTTGTCAATGCAAAAGTTATTTTTTTTAGTCCGATTGAGATCATAGCGTCCGCCACAAAAAATGGTGTTAATTAAATACTGTAAAGTTTAAGTGCTACTGACTTGATACATGCCCTCCAGATAGCATCGCAAGTTCCACCTTATGCCACCTAAAAACATAAATATTTTTTTTTAAGGGTACTGTCATTTATGAAGAAGTGACAAGTTCTCTTGAAAAAGAGCCTTTCATCGAAGTCGTTTGGAATTCAAAAATTTGTAGGTTACCTCACTTTTTTCCGACAACACTTACACAGAAACATATAGTTGACAATTGATATTCTATAGCTGTATCGCCAATTTTATACACCTTAAGCTATTCGCTTACCTTTGTGAAATTCGGTATAAGTATGTTTCTTAAAACAAAATTATAATTAAATAATTTTTGCTATATCCCATGAAATGAAATATGAATACGTTCCACAACCGTTCTTGTGGCCATCTTGGCCAAGAAAAATTTGTTTAAGGAATCATACTAAGAATCGGTATTAATTTGGTGAAAATGTCGAATTTCACCTGGATTACGAAATCAGTAAAAATATTTTAAGTGAAAATGAAAACTCCATAAACATTTTGCCATCAGTGTAAGCCTTCAAAATTTACATTCCACAGCTTGTGTTTCTGAACAATGCAGAATTATGGACAAATTTCAAACTATTCTTAGGTCGATCAGCTTTTTCTCTGACGATCGAATGAAGGGAAATTCGAAACGAAATGTGGAACGTGTTTTCTGTTTGTTATTTTAAAGTGGACAGAAATTCGTACGATCCAGTGAAAATGGAAACACCATTAATATTTTGTCAGTGTAAGCTTGTCAAGCTATTGTTACATCAATCAGCTTTTTTTCTTTGATGATAATCGAATGAAGGGAAATATAGAACCAAATGTGGAACGTATTCTCTGTTTTTTTTTCAGATTGTCAAATTTTATATTCCACCAACTCTATCCAACTTTTTTTTTCAAAACTGTAATATGCTCGAATGTAGTGAATTTCAAATAACACACAATGGACAATATTGTGGAATGAAATCCTTTTTTTCAATTCACGTGGAAATGAGTAAAACAGGCTGAAAGCAAATTTTTTTTAACCAAACCCATTAAATCCATTTTTGTTTTTAATCGATAGTTAGTGAAGTTTATATGCAGCTGAATCTTTTATTGATAATCGTTCTCTGCAGAATGTGGAATGTCACACTTAGTACCTACCCAGCTATAGGAATAGGCACAACCACCTTCAAGCCCCATTTTTGCGATTGCATTTTTCCGGAAAATCTCACAGCATCCGAGTGGTTGCACCAGGAAGAGACGAATATATTCGCACACAGAATGAATACAAAAAAAAAAAAAACACAAAAATGGAACAGAATCCTCGGGAAATTTATGGCGGGCAATAAATTTTATTGGTAAAGAAAACATGTTCCAACGACGACGACGACGACTACGACGACGAGGATATTACGCGAAGTGCAGTACATAGTGTGTGTGTTTTTTTATTATTATTATTATTCTACCATTGCATCCTGAATTTCCTTGCTGCACCACTTTTAAACGAACACATACAGTTCCAGCTTGAGCAGGCAGAGCAGGACCAGCAGCACAGTAACAACTTTCTTTCGATTTATTTCATCTGTTCATCTCTCTGTGAGGAGCGTGGTTTGGTTCTGGGGTATCAGGGTTTTGGATGGCGCTATGTCATGTTCTGTATATGATGTAAAAGTGTTGAATTGTTTTTTTTTTTTGTACTCATGTTGTTGTTATTTTAATGTACCTTCCTCTACACACCAACATACACTCACTCAATGGTATTAAAGTCGTTACTTACAGTATAAGGGAAATCGTTGATTGCAATGCGGTAGTTGATGGATGGAATTGCATGTGAAAAAGTGTGGAAATCGTGTGGAGGGTTGGAAATTATTTGCAATTTTGGTTTTCAATTTGATGGCAGGTGGTATAAGTTATGTATATAAGTATACAGGGAAGTCACATCATCATCATCGCTTCGATGATGGTGTGTTCATGTTCAATCACAGTTAAGATCTAAGTTATTTTTATAGGTTTTTCTCCACGTTGTTGATTTTAATGTATCGTGATGGTGGAAAAACGGAGAAAAAATTGATTTCTTACTGGAAAAAGATGAATGCACTGGCAGCTGATTGTATTTCCAAATCCAATTTGATGGAAAATTAATACGTTCCACTTTTTTTCACTCGCGAAAATTTTATATTTCACTCTAGATTTTTTACCATTCGTGGAAACAAGCTGAAGAACTGTACAATAGCTGGAAATCATCAAATTTTTGGAAAAGTTCACTTAAAAGACTTCATATACATGTATCATTATTCTTCACACACAATTCGTTACACAATACACAATTCTTGTGAAAGTGAGAAAGCTGCTGATATTTACAAAATTTGTCGATTTCTGCACATATTTTGGTGGAGATACGTTTTCTTACTGAAGAATTTATAGTATGTGAAAAATTGTGGAACTTGTTCATTTTGTGTCTTTAAACTAAATTTATAAGTGCAATTTTATTGATTGCGAATTACTTTTGAGAATAAAAACTTGGTACTCATATCTCGCAAAATCAATTCCATAACATTTTACACTCCAAAATTTCATTACATTACATTACATTTTACACTACACCGTAGATAAATCTACGAAGTAGAGACACAGAAAAGCACTGGCAACTGAGGCCATCGGCTTTAGACAATACGACAGAGAGAGACACACAAAGAAAGAACAACAGAAGAAACACATGTCAACATGTCAATTTTACTGAGTGTTACAAAAAGGGAAAAAATTTAAAAGTTTCATAATTGACAAAAATTTAATTTTATTTGATTGTTTAAACTGTGGAATGTATTTGTACAGTTGTGGTTTTCAAATGGAAGTTTAATTTTTAGATCAGCTCCTAGGGACTTTAGATGATCTTAATGTCAAAACTTTTCTGGAAGATTGTTCGAGGAAAAATTAAATCTCAGTATGAAATAAGTATCGTGAAATTAACAACTTTTCATTTCATAGTTTCTATTTGATAGTAAAATAATGTAATAGAAAAACGCCAACAGTTTTCGTTCGCTTCAAGAGTTTCTTTTCTCGTGATCACACTTGCTGAAATTTGAATAGTGTATTATGTGAGGATTTGTGGAACCTGTATGTGTTTAAGATCTAGGTCACAATCACCTCTAGTGAAATGAAAAATTAATTCGTTCCATTTAATTTTGGCAATTTCGGGGTCTTTGACTGCAATGTGTCTTCTACTATATTGTGTCTTCTGCTACAATGTGTTTTCTACTACAATGTGTCATCTACTACAAAATGTCTTCGACTACAACGTGTCTTCTACTATAATGTGTCTTCTACTACAATGTGTCTTCTACTACAACGTGTCTTCTACTACAATGTGTCTTCTACTACAACGTGTCTTACTACAATGTGTCTTCTACTACAATGTGTCTTCTATTACAATGTATTAAGAATCGTGAAATCGTTGAAAAGTTTTTGTGCTTATTTTATTTTTACTGACAAACGAATGAATACATTCCACAATCTAATTCATATTATATTTCAATTCCACAGTATTCAACCTCAAGGGAAAAAGTTTAACTAACGGGGAAGAGTGAAATAAAAACTAAATTTCTTTAATTTTACACTCGTGAAATAAAAAAAATGAAAAATTAATGTGTTTTCTACAGTCATCAAATGGCCGAATTACCAATTTGTGTGAATAGGATGAGAAGGCAAGACTCTTAGACACGCGCCGGCTGTTGGAGGTCTATGTATTGGAAAAAAAATTGTTGATTCTTTCCATTCCTGCAGACTAACAGCACACACTTTTAGATAAACAAAACTTAAAAAACAATAAGGGGCCAGGTCTATTGGCTAACCAGCAAATTTTCCACAAGTAATTGGTCTTCTATGCGAGAAAGATCCACCGTCAAACTTTGAAGTAAATGGATGTAGTCTCGTAAGCCAAAACACGGTGACTACAATGGTCCAGCCACAACTGACAGGGAAGACCAAAACTTTCGTTTCAAAGTCCAAGCCATCGTATATGCCAGAACACTTGGAAAAAAAACTGGAAGCAGCGTGCTTGGTTTCGGAAAAGATGAAAAAAGATGCCGTGTCTCATTGATATTTTTTAAATCACTACCTCTTAGTTCTCAACAAGTTGTCGATATCACGACCATATTCATTTGATTTCTGCTTGAATTGTGAACACAATTTTTGAATTACATAAATAATGATAAATGGTCCCTTATCAAGATTTATCAATAGATACAATATGTTCTTAGGCTGCTAGTTAAGCAAAATACTCAAGCTTAAAATTGAATCCTGAGAAACTTATCCACACTGCAAAATTTGAATCGATTTAAAAAAAAATAAAAATGCTACAAAATTTAAATTTATCATATTATTCTCAAACTTATTGATATAAATTTTAAAACGCAACATAGAACGCACCCTGGTGCTCATTAATCTCTCCTAGAACACATCATATCTTCATTCCTCCAAAATTTCAACATAAAAAAAAAATAAAAAACATTTAAATGCCAATTTGATATGTTTTCTTTGAATATTTCTTGAAACATAACACTTCGTCTTGAGTCGTTTATCCCACATGTTACGCATCCATCAGATGCTATTTGGTTCTTCGGTCTTCTAAGTAAAAAAAAAAAATCTCCCAAATTCGATTTCTTACGCTGCCGAAACAATATCATTTTCGTTTCTTCTGAAGCTTCCACCCTTCAGTACATCAACCCTCAAGGTTGTGCAGAATTAAATGAAACATGATATATAATCCCAATGAATTTAGCTTCTTCAATGTTCATGTCACGCTTTAACAAATGTATCACATCTTCTTCTTCTTAATAAAATAAAAATTTTACAAAACCAGCAGTTTCGTTGTCAGGACTCTGGATAACCAACAAACTTTGAAAGTTTAGAAAGGATATTGACCCAGGGATGAACATTTTCTCCATTGGAAGAAGAGCAGGCATGTAAAGTAGTTGCAGGAAAAGTAGAAGATAGCAGCATTGGAACTTGGAAGAAGTAGTCCCGTTTTTGCTTATTTCTAACATCAGTATGACGTGTAAAGGGAAATTCTACGTTGGAAATAGTAGTTCAGTTTATATATTTCTAGCATTAGAATGAAGCCGACGTGTAAGAAGAAACTCTACATGAAATAGTAGTAGACTTGATGAAATAGTAGTAGAAGCTTAAATATTACTATCAGTGTGAGAAGAAGTCGTGGGACCACTAATAAAAGTAATAGCATCAGTTATAACTTCAACTCCTCAAACATCTTTAGAGAGTTTGCTAGTTTCATCCCTGGTGAAGATATTATAAATTGGAAAAAGTATAGAACTTTAGCAACACACCATATCAAATTAAATGAAACAGGTTTCTTGTTGGGGGCAAGAGATTTGTGTCGTCCCCCTTCGACCACGGCCCATAGATAGACTACGCCACACGCATACACATTTGCTACTTCTGCTGAAAAAGGATAATAGAGAAATTTGATAGCTTTTATGTTCTAGTAGGGTTATAATACCAAACCACCACTAATGGGCCATGAAATTAGATATCATCCTACTGCAGGACTCTTTAATAATTTTTGCCAAAAGAAAAAAATATGCGAGACTATGCCAAAATATGTTAGAATACTCGTCTTCTTCATTGAGAATTCTGCATCACAAACAATAAATTGTACAGCACTCCTTTTTCTTATTCCTCTACTAGATAAGCAAAATGGGGGTTGCACGGTGGATCACTGGAATTGTCTTGGAAAATTTCTAGGAGTGGATTTTCTTTGTGCACTAGTGCGTTGAACCTTTTAATTTTATTCCCTTTTTCTCTGGCTGTGATGTTGGGTATTGGTGATGTGCCCCCCGTGAGGCAGATGTTAATTCGATTTGATTTGAATGGCAGGCTTGATGCCTCCTGTTGTGCGAAGACAGACGTTATGGCGGTGCTATGATGCCAAGAACCACTGAAACAGTTATGAGGCATGAACTGAGAAAAAAAGGGAACTAAAGAAATAAAAAAAAAACTTTGACGCCAGTTAATTGCTTATAGCATGATGCAGGAATTGAGTTACTTAAATACTGCAAACTGATAAAGTCATATTGGGTTTAAAGGGAGGTAACAGTATCGATGCAAGTTTTTTCTAGGTAGTAAACGAGCTCACATTTTTGATAATTTAAAAGAAGTTTTAAGAGTCTCGGGTGCTGAATCAAGGTTGCGTGGTTACTAAATATACTTGTAGGAATGTCTATGTTGAAGTTGAGTAATTATCCAAAATTAGAATATTGATATCGTTCCATCCCTTAGTGGTCATTTGACCGTGTGTTGAATTGGAAACATTTCGAAGAACTTTGAAGTGGCAGATATTGTTTGGCTTATTGGAATTATCTTGACCGATATTGAAATTGACTAAATTGTTGGAATTAGTCGAACTTAAGATATTGATATCCATCTGGTGATATTAAGTTAACTTTTATAAATATTTATTGCTTTGAGTTTGAAAGACTTCTAAGGTTCATTTCATTAAAATAATTCGATTGAGAATATCAGATGAAATATCAACACTAATATACATCCCTCCATTCAATTTTACCTACCCAAGAAAAGGTCTGAAGCCTGATTTTTATAATATAGCTTTGGATTCGAAAAAGTACCCTTTCGAGTTATGGCTAGGAAAAACACCGGCAATGCATTCCTAAGCACTGTCACGTTTAAAAAATAAAATTCCAGTAACACAGTCTCTTGCGAGAAAGTTAGGTACCTATTTTCCATGAAAAAAAAATTGTATAATGTCGGTATCATTATTATAAATTCATACTTTATTCAGCCTTTAATTGGTATGCCAGTTTATGGCTTCTAGGTTTAATCATTACATCTTCCTCTCCCAATACTTAAAGCATCCTTAAATTCCCTTTCAACTGGGATTTCTTAAAAAGGTGTTCTTTGCTTCTATAATACTTCTTTAATGCTTCTATAAGTAGTTTACTTTCAAGACCTTAAATCGGTATTTTTGTGATACTCTAATACTTCTTTAAGCTCTATCGCGCGTGGGATCCTATCATCGATACCACACGGGCATCGGGCATACCAAACTAAGATTAAAATACCCTGCGATGAAGTGAGTAGGTGCCCAGTGTGGTTCAACATTACCCCATCTCAAATGTAAAAGATTCTGTGTTTGAAAGGCAGTTTCTCAGAAGTTGTCTTGGATGACACAGAAGACCAGGGTCGGAGTACAAATATTATTATTCCAACCAGTTTCCATGCAACGGAGCCAGTATAAACAGAATTGATAATTTTTTGTTAAAGTTGATTCGGGTTTACATTGCAAGAGTGATGTCCTCGACCATCGGCCTTATTTTTGAGATTTATTACCCTAACGTTAGCATTATGAAAGTCTGCTCTTAGGCGGCTTAATCCGGCTGATTCATTTCTTTTCTTAGATAATCGAAGGCTGGTTTAGGATAGAATGGCGTTGGCCATAGAATTGTGAATACTCTGCTCCCTTATGGTCGAGACGTCCTTGCACAAGATGTCGGAACAGAACGCCATCGGTTAAGTAGGACTGTGTTCGATAGGGATCGGAGGAACAGGTTGAGACAGCTGAACCAGTTCTGGTGGTTATCTGATAGGAAAAGGTGACTAAGATTGTATATCTTGGCTTGGCCGACTTACACAAATTTAAGTGTAAAATAAGGATGGGAGTTAGGGTGGCACCAAAGAAAAAAAAAATATGCATGCGGAAGAACTTAGCATTTCGGACTCGTCAGAAATTAATAGGTCCCACCAAGTTTTGTATGTCGTTCAAGAAAGCACTATTACTTCAAAATTCTAAAGATTTAATAATTAGATTATCAAGCCGACAAAATATTTACGACAAATTTACGACAATTTTTAACACTGTCTTTTTCCTTTTTCGAGTTAATTTTACCCTATTTTGAGGGGTGCTAGTGCTAACTTGACTGTCAAGTTAGCATTACCAGTGGCTAATTAATTCAATTGTAGTGCTAACTAACAGACATAAGTTTTGTGTATCAAATTATTTTTTTATTTATTAAATTATTAAAAAATTAATTAATTATTAAATTATTAAAAATTAATAACTTCGAAAAAAAAAATGTTTTTTTCGAATTTCTCGATACAATAAAACGTTCTTACTCCTTATAAAGTTTTGAATTTAAAAAATGTCTGTTATAACTTAAGGCTGATACGATCGTTCTTTACTGAGTTAAAGCCTTCAGTTTATATAGTCTGAAATCTGAAAGATATATTTTATGTATCCATTCATTATTTTCGACACCTCGACTAGATCAACAGCTGTCATTTGAATCTTCCTCAAAAATGTGTCAACAAAGAAAAAATTACATAATTTTTATCTCAATATCTCTTAATTGAGCTCAATTAGGAAATGGACCAAACACTGAGCCTTACATCTGCCAATCTCAAATTATACCATCACCTATTCTAGCAGCAACAAAAGTAAAAAAAAAAAACAGCCCCTCTTAGAAAATCAATATTTGCCAACATCCGGTCTTCCTTTAAAACGAAGCTTCCATTGAAAATGATAAATAAAAAAACCAATAGCAACCCCCTGCTCGTCCCATTTTGTTTGTTTTCAAAACAGACAACCATTTGTATTCCTTAGACAAATACTTAATTTTGATTTTCAATTAATCCCTGCGCGAGCCTTTATTTTGTGTATTTTTTGTACTTGTTTATGAAAACATGCACAGATTGTCCTGTATTTTCTCCACCAAAGCCATGTTTCAATAGAATCCTTAAATGTCTACTATAAGCCTATTAAATATACATAGGTCTTCTTTAATGTTACGCGCATAGAACTTTGAGAGGAAAGAGAACGAAAATAAAAAGAGATTTATCCTGTTTGACTAATGAACGACGAAGAAGCATAGGATTTTCGCGTTCTACATAAAATGATTGATTTACTTCTTCTTCTTTAAGCATAAGCTCTGAATTGTCAGATTCGATTTGACAAGACTTTGATAAATGCATTCGGCCTTGTGACGCGTCGAAACTCAACCCTTAATATAACCACTTATAGGCACAAGCAAGAAGCTTATATTGGGAGGTTGTCAATTTAAGTCGGTATAGGTTGGAAATGTTATAGGAGGGAATTAGGTGAACAGTGAGCAGCATCCTTGAGAACGATTTATTTTGTTTAAATCTTCTTCGATTGATGGTATCCTTGAGAGTGATTCGTCTGTGGTTTGATGTCCTCATAGTCTGGGAGGCAGGTTGGAAAATATTTTTGTTGTTATGGTTTGGGTTGAACTTCTGTAGGCAAGCAAAAACTTTAAATGAAAATCGACATCGAAAGGATAAGTCGTTTGTATTTTTGATTTCTGAAGCTTATAATATGAAGGCTTCATCAAAAAGAACCGAAGAGCCGCTTGTTGAAACGTGGGAGTAATTGTACTAAATCATATAGGACTTAAATGGCTGCCTTGTGGGACACCAAAATTATCACGAAACATAGTATATGATTTGGGTCTAAGAAGATTAATGTTAAATTTCAACTTTCTGGGGACAAGCTTTGAAAATCTCAGTCAATTCGCTTTAGTATTTTTTAAGTCTAAAAGCCTCATATAAACCTACATGAATTTTGAAATACGAGTATGTACAATATACATATAGAAGATAGTTGAAGTAAAATGACTTCCTACCCAAACTGCAACCTCATTTCCCAGACTATAAAGTCACGACTTTAATTCATCCCCCAAATAACTTTCCTCCCAGATAAAATGTCAAAGAGGTTAAGATATGCAAATAAAATTTAATTATATTTTACCAACATTTATGGCATAGACTTATATACAACGTGTGTCGTGTATGGTATATATCTGAAAACACTCAGTGATTTCCAGTGTGGCAATTTCGAAATATCCTTAGGGATGATTTATTACTTTGATTTACCCGTATTGTGAATTACAGTAGGTAGCCCTTATTTTATTCGGCATTTTATACTGTGCTGCTACTTCAAGCAGAATTTTTTAACTGCGATTGAAGTTTGCTTTTTGGTAAAATATTTGAGTGTAAAAAAAAGGGTTGGCAAAATGCAGGTTAAGCATATAAAAGATTAAGTCAATGCTCAAATAATATTTTATTTTAACAAGCTTCAAAGGAATTTTAAATGTTTTTTTGGGATGGTAGATTTGTGCCTAAAGGCTATTAAAGACGTCAAAGGTATGCGTCATTAATCCTTACTCTTTATTTATGTTGGCAACAGGAGCATAACATTCGAAACTTAAAATTTAAAAGACAATACATTTTAGAGGACCTAAGCTGAAAAAAAAAATCGAAATCCAAAAAAGGGTCCTTGCTTCTAGAACTACTTTAATGTCGGCTTTTAGATTCCGGGCTACTATGGTTTGCACCATCGATGAAGCGTAGGTAAGAAAATCTTCCAAAAGCATATTTTCGCAATTTGTTGGCACAGGTTTATGTCATCTGGCTATAGCGGAAGGATCCTACTTTCGATCCTTGGGCGACTCCAACTTTTATGGATTTGGTTGAAGACTTACAGTTATCTGGTTTGAAAAAGAATGTTCTGAACGATCTTCGTTTGTAATGATGGTATTTCAAGTAATCGAAGTTCATGGATAAGGGCTTCTATTAATTCATTGTCGAATGCTCTCTCGTCAACCAGAAATCATCCGAGCTGCTGAGTGCTATGATAAGGTCAGATTGGAACTTCAACAAAGGATGCAGTATTAAGTGCCCTAAAAGAAAGCCGAATTGCATGTCTGGGATGATATTATGATAAACACTATACTTTTTGAGTCTCCTGGTTATGACTTCGTCAAGAATTTTGCTTATGTTGTTGAATAAGAAAATCGACCTATATTTGCAAAGCAGATTTAAAGCGCCTTTCTTCGCCTTTTAACCTCACGATAGCTGATTACTCTATTGCCATTTCCAGAGGCAGTCATCATATCCTTTTGTTGGCAGTCTAGGATCGTTTTGATACCTCATGCAATGACATTCAATATTAGTTTTTGAGCAAAGAATTTGAAGATCTTTGAAATGCAACTTTGATTGAACGGCGCTGTTTCGAAGAAATAGAAGAATAGGAAAGGACATTCTTGGTACCACAGTTTATGGAGAAAAAGCTATTTATTATTTTAAGACTAACATGGGTAGAGTAGCCAGTTGAAGCCGAGAACCTATATTTTCAGACGCATATAATAGAAATTGAGGCTCCAGACCACACATCTAAGTTAGCAGTCAAGCCCTACATCCACTGCACCACCCGATTTTTGCTCAAATCCCGAACATTGATAAGTTTCAAAGATTCAATCAAGGCCACTTAACCTAAGAGTTCCCCATAACAAAATGCCGGACTTTTTCAAATCTCTTATAGTTTCATTTGGGGTAAGATATATCCGTTTTAAAAGCTTCTTCTCCGACTTTGTTCTCTATCGTTTAGATATTCTTCCATTTAATTATATTTTGAGCAAACTCTCTCAAGACAAAATATACAGACAATGTAGGTATCTAGATCTTTCGAAATACTTCAAGTTTGTATAGCCTGTAATCATCCACATCCTCAAGTTTTCAAAACAAATCTTTGTATACATAGATCCTTTGCGTTGTCTCTTTATTTTGATGTGCATTCTTCAAATTTTCCATTTAACATGGCATTTCACTTTAATTTCTGAATGCAACTTGCAACTTTCTTGCTTATCTGATGGTTGTGTAACTGTGTAAGGATATATGCCAAAACGTCTGAGCCCCAAAGTTGACAAAGTGACATTCGCATACATTCGTCAAGTTTATTTACTCAAACCTAAGTCGCAAGTCTGCCGTATCAAACTAAACAAGCAAAAAGTTAACCACACTAAAGTTCTATCCTGACTTCTATACCTATGTACCTCTATCTACCTTGCCTATACCTTTTGTGCAAAATACAAGGACAAGGCAAAGAAGATGTCCTGGAAAAGGGAATGCGACGATCTAATCAAAAATTCACTTAAAACTTTCCCTATCTTGACTAGAGATGTATTTAGGGAGAGGGGTGTTATGGAGAAGTTGTTCATACTAAGAATGAAAAACAACGAAATTTTGTTACCTTCTCTCAAAATGACCTGCCCAGACCTTTAGGACCGGCCATTTAAAGTACTACGTGTGTTTCTGCTGCAAAATACCCACCATTACGAGTGCTATTTTGTATCAGAGCGCAAGCATGCTGCTCTCGATGTCTAGCTGTCCAGAGATGGACGGCCAGACGACGACTACGACGACTTCGACGATGACAATGGATGCTTTTAATTTTTTATTAAGTTAAATGCATCGTAAGATATTCAACCCTTATAACCTGAGTCCTTTTCCTTTCCTGCTTCTATAGATATATACATAAAGGACTTTACCTACCTTTAGTTGCAAGTCTAGTCCTATTCTAGCGACCTGTCCGCTGCACAGGCTAAAAACTTCCTTTAACTTTGAGAGACTCTCGAAGAAGAGTTCTCTTCGACGCGACGAGTCAGTAGCAAAGTTGCAAAATGGTTATGGAGTTTTGTTTGCTTATTTTTTTGTTTGTGTACTGCTTTTAGTTAAACTCTAAGGTTGAAGCCAGAGATGGGTCCACCTTCGTTTACCTGGTGCATCAGTTAAATGAATTTCACTCACTACTACCAGCCGCCCGAAAAGCTATTAACCCTAGTTTTTTTTTCTTGAAATGGGATAAAGAACTTCTGCTTTAAATGAAAACACTGTCGTACAACGTTGCTTAAAAAATTGACAAGTTTTGAGAAAAATATTGAAATTCTATTGAAGAAAGATTTTTCAGTTTTTAAATTTAAGATGTTCATTTTCTTTTAACTGTAACTAAAGAAATCCATAAAAATCCTTTGTTATTTCGCAACTTTGCAGCTTTTAGCAAAATAGACTTTTCGAAAATTCAAATAAAATTACGTTGATAATTTGACATTTTAATATTTTTCATTCTTTTGTCAACCTTTGGTCTTGCAATTTTTAATATTGAATTTCGCAATATTTCGCATGAAGAAAAAACTGTTTCGCATTCGACTTTTTCAATCTTTCATCTTGCAATCTTTTTTTTTAATTTCAATTGCAGTGTTTCGCATGATGAAAATATCGTTTTGCATTTGATATATCTTTCAAAATGCGATTTCATTTTCCTTCTTCATATCTGCATTTTTGTTCACATCGACTTAAATTTTCTGAGAATATTTTATTCACAACACATCGCAGACCCAAGTGAAATAGTCTTTCTGCGAAAAAGCGAAACCTTTCTTAAATCGCAAAGTTGCGAAATTTTGATTTCGAAAATGAAAAGTAATTACAATTTCACGACGAGAAAAAGGAACTGCGAAAGTAGCATGTTGCGCGAAAAAAAAAAAAAACGAAAATTGTTTTTGCGAAATTGCAAAATTTTGCGAAGTAAGTTTTACAAACCAAAACGTTAACCAAAATGCAGACAACCATTTGTAAAGAGGTAAATTTAAAATATTTAATATATTGAAGTTTCAGAAAATTCCGATCAACCTTTGACTTGAGACCTACAAGTTTAAGAACATGATATCAATTTGTAAGACCTCTACACGTCATTAAGAACCACGTAAAAAAGTGATTGCAATGAGGTATATAATGCTTGCCAGGTGGAGAAAGAAGTAAACCTGAGTTCTGGCCTGCAACAAGGTTGCAACCAAGCGGAAGATAACACAGAACTTGTCCGTCTTTCTAGACAAACAATTTGTTTCAACGTTTTTTACTGTTATATTTTCGTATTTTGTTTGTTTTCCTTTTTTGTGTTACTGTTAAGTTTATGATTTTCATTGCACATTCCTTTTGGTTTCCTCATCATTTTTTTTTTCGTTCTCGTTCTCGTTGTTGTTTTGCTTTGTTTTATTTAACGATAAGTTTAGTTAGTAGTTGAAGTCGTCCTCATCGTTAGGGAGTTCTTTGTGTCTGATGAAGTGAACAGACATAAGCTAGAGTGGGTTGGAGGTTTAATCATTTTGTTGTTACTGTCCTTCAAGGAGCAACAAAAAAAAGGGAAGTTGCTGGGCTTTGCAAATGGTGGTCATAAGCTGATAAAGTTAAGTTCAAACAAAGGTAACTACAGTATAAGGGGGGGAGGGAAGGATTCGTAAGTTTACCATCACAGAACTTCTCTGGAACTAAAAATGAATAAACTAGATGAAGGTGCTTTAAAGTTGTGAGTATAGTCCCTTTGCAGTACTTTAGGGTTATGAACACTTAATCCAAGTGTCCATCAATCGATCTATCAATGTATAAGTGACCTATAGAGATTATGGTTCTGACTCTTATACCTACTTAAGTAGCTTTAAAAATCCATTGGCTTCTTAAAGGTGGGCTTTAGCTTGAGAAAGTTTATCTAAGAAGATTTATGGGGCAGTGTGCCGGAACATGAAAAATTGACAATGGGATTTTAAAGTGGATTGAAAACTATTTTTTAGGTGCTTAACATTTTAAGGCAACACAAGTTGTGTACATTTCTAGGATGTTATGGGTTAATTTATGTGAAAACAAAATATCAATAGAAAATACAAAGTGTGAAAAACTTCGTGTGAAATTTTTAATTTACCACTTCGATTTTTAAATTAAAAGACAAAAAACTTTGATCTGCGTTTTTTTCTTACTTTTTTTCCCTCTATTTGCAGAAGACATTACCTAAATCAGATCGAGTGAACATTAAATTTCCATACATAAGAAGTTGTCGTGATAATTTCTAATTTACAATCCACACATTCTATTTCGAAATTAACCTGCTAAATTGAAAAGTGACAAATGTTTGCTCTTTATTCCACATTTTTCCCTTTTGATCGCATAAACAAATTGAAGTGAAAATGAAATATTTCACAGAGATACAAGCAAGTGTGAAATGGTGAAATTAGCACACTTACATTCCACATTTTCTATTTTAATTAATTAAATAACAAATGTGGTTTAAGTTTTGCCGGAATTGTATCCACATAAGTCGAAAAAGTGAAAAATTAAATGTTCATACAAATATTCAGCGAAAATAATAAATTTACAATCCACAGCTTCTATTCTTAATCCAGCGAGTGATGAATGTGGACTTTTTACAAGCATGAAATTCAAAGCTTCATGTTAAATGAATTCTGTATTGAAATAAAAAAAATAAATATTTTAACCGCATGTATCCACAAGTTATTTTTGAAGTTAAATGTATTGATTGCCAAACAACAATGCTTTTCTGGCACTTCCCCAGTTCTCTATGATTGATATGTTAGAAGCCAATCCAAGTGAAAATTAAATTTCCAACAATTTATTGAATACCAAATGTCAATTTTTTTTCGATTATAAGTCTTTTACTGAGAAGGCTTAATTTTCCCAATATTTTCATTTTCTTTTTATCAAGAGGAAATTCCTAGGGAAAGAATGATGCGAAATATTGTTTTCCACATGCTTTTCACATTTTATTTTTGTTTAAAGAAACATATCTGGAAAAAATTCAAAATTGTTAAAACTGTTTTGTTTTTTGTTTTCTATTCAGCAAACCAATTGTGGAACTTATTAAATATTCTAGACGTCATCTACTGCTGTATAAACAATTTAAAAAAAACTGTGGAACATATACATTTTTTGTTCCACTTGATATTCAGGAAATGCTTTTGAGATTTTCACAGAAGGTTATGATTCTTAATTTATTTATGTTTTGATGTAAAAAAAACATCCAATTTTAATTTTATTGCTGACCAACAAAAAAAAATCCCATTTATTTCCTCCAGGAAGTTACAAAAAAAATGTCCTTTATTCCCCAATTTATTACTCTCACATTGTCATACCGATATTATAATAAGGAATCCTCAAACAAGAACAAAGCCACTTAAGACAAACTCATTATTTACAGGTTTTTGAGTTTTTCCACCTTATTACAGGGGACAGCCAAGTAATCTAGTTAAATCTCTTCATTTAAAAACTTCCAAATAACTTCCGAAACGACGAGCTAAAACACACAAAAATAAGTAAACCATACAATGCAATGTCCCCTGAGCAGCAATAAACACAGACTTGGTACTGATGATGTTGAATTTAAGTTGCCCACACTAAATAAAAAAGAACGTAGAAAAAAAATCCATTTACTTTTTTACCAAAAGGACCTTTCTGTCCTGTCAGTTCTGTGGAGCGCAATAAATAAACAAAGAAAAAAAATTAAACGAAATATTAAAAAAAAAAAAAACAAACTCAACTGAAAAGTATTCCGATTAATTTTATGCGCTTTACCCAGGAGCAGGACATTCTCCTGCTCTTGTGTTCATTCTTTGCATCAAGCATCGCGTGTACTCATGAACTGTAACCACATTTACTTACAAAGTGGTTACTTAGCAAGTATCCCCCCATTTCTCACCATTCACTTACCTTTTTTTACAGAGTGCGCTCAAAAGGTAGGTATTCAAATTTCAAAGTAACCAGTGGAATCCTCTTTTCGTCCTTTTATTTTCGAGCTTGGAGACCTTATAACGCGCGCAGTGCAGCCCTTTTAATAATAGCCCTCTGTGTTCAGCACTCGCAACGTGTTATTACGTGTGATGACATTTTCCATCTCAATAGTGTGGACCGCATTCACAGGTATAGGTACCTGTACCGCTTTTTAAGTACCTTTCCTGATCCCTCAACCCCTTCATATTCTGGTCATACTTTGAAAGACGTGGACAGGCTCGGATTTGAAGGGGGATGTTAAGGGATATCATTTTGCCTGGACTAACACTGAAGAGTTCAGTATTTTTTTTAGAAGGTTTTTGAAATCAGATTTCGAAGCAAAGCTATGCTTGAAATATGTTCTTTATTGAACTTCAACCGAGTTCTTTAGCTCCATAGATTCCACTGTCCCCTTCACTTCAGATCCGACCCTGACTATGTAGGTTGAGCCCCAGACGAGGAGGATCATGGTCATGGAGTTCACAAAAAAAAAGAAACCCAAAGATTAAAAAAGGTGAAAGGAGATAACTTAAAAAAGTAATTTTCCCTGAAAAGGATGCAGGACAAGGGACAGCATTAAGGAAAGGGCAACACAAATGAAACAAAAAAGAAGAGTCACTCGTTGAAAGGAGCTCTCCGACGGCAAAGCTTTTCCTGGACTTGACGGTGATGACAATACAGCAAAAGTGGAATCAAAAAGGATTTTTGCATTTTGTTTCCTTTTGCTTAAGAGAAGATTCAGGACGAAAGATTTACAACAATTCCTGGTGGTATAAAAGGTGTAGAAAAGCAGGTACCTACCTATAGAGAATGAACAAAAAAAAAAAGTGACATTCATATACAGGGCCAGTTGGGCGGAGAAGAAAAGAGTATAGTGGGATTTTTAGGTGTTCATTGTGTCTCGCGAGATGATAACAAGGACAAGGGCATCCTTGAAGTGTATAGTTAGTTGACTGAGTTCACGAGAAAATGACGACAGGAATGTCCTTTTGTTTTTGCAAATGACGACAGCGACATCAACGACAACGACGACGGATTAACTACAAGTTTTTCCTTTCTATTCGCGATTTTTCTTTTTACTTCGCTCTATCGTGCTGCATCCACTTTACTACGTAATTAGTTTGACGAACACAAACACAAAAAACCTTCAACACGGTCATGCAAATTAAAGGTTTAGGGTTAGAAAAAAAAGAGTGAGGACACTACCAGGGCATGGGTCACAGCAGCAAATCCAAGTTGATAGAAATAATTAATGAATTTGCAACTTTGTAATGGGTAAAAGGGCAAAAATCATTAAAATGCAACAATGGTTTTATGGTTTTTAAAAATTCATGGGAAATATTAAGTGTTCGTTGAAGAGAAAATCCACTTATGAAGTGAAGATCAGTAGATATAGATACAACATCTAGATTATTAAAAATCAAATAACAGGAGTGAAGGACGTTTGAAAAAATATCTCCGTGAAAATGTTGTAGGATATTGTGCTCAGACTTATCGATAGAGCTTCGAAATGACTTGCTGGGGGTTTAAGTTCCCCAATCTTATCTCAGTACGGGCTAGAGTGTTCCAAAATTCCCAAAAATTTAGTCATAATTAGAAAGGAGGTGGATGAAGAATCCGAAATCAGCTTTCAAAACAAAAATATAAAACGAAGGATTAAATAAATCGGTGGTTTTTCTTAGATTCTGGATTATGAATTTGATACTGGAAAACAAAATGGCGAATAATTCTCAGAAATAATTATCTTATAAAAATTGCAACATAATGGTATTATTTTGAATCCGAAGAATACTAATAATTTATCTAAAAAACTGCTTGGTTATGAATGAGAAGGACAACAGCTGGTTCAGAGCGCCACCTGTATTCATACAACCCAACTATCGAGCCCAGACTATGCAAGTGGTTGACATTTGAGCCTTGCAATACACAAAACATACATATTTTATTTTTGTTTTCATTGTTGCCAACTTTTTGGAATTTTAATAAAAATTTTCTCTAAAAGGGAATGCAAAAATTGGAATTGACCGAAGAATATTATGGTTTGGGGATAAGGTGTGTAAAGTATGTCATATCTTCAGTCATCAGATTAGAAATATCCCGAGGGATAAACGTATGAATTTCATGCAGAGACTTTTTTGTAAATTGTATGTACCGAAATTTCTATAAGATTGCAATGAGTGGCATATGTATGTACTGGGTACAATTGACATGTACTGGCCGCATTTCAGTTTAAGTACGGAATGAAATTTAGAAAAATGTTTACTCATTACATATATGTACGTACAATGTATGTCCTCAATAGTTTAGTGATAAATATAGAAGATAATATGTACTCTATACATAACTATTGATCAGTACGGGCTACAGTGAAATATTTATTACAGAATTCAAGCAACATGTACCGAGTACAAGTTTTTCATAGTTATCTGATGATTTAGCTAACTCATAATATCCGAACCTTAATTTTCAATTAAATAATTTTTTTTTTTGATAGTAGTCCAGTGCCTGGAAGGATCGGAGTTCAAATCAAAGAAAGTAAAGGTTTGGGGTTATAATTATTTATGTTCCAAAATTCTATTTACAAATTTTTGTATTTTAAAATTTCGGAAAGTCTAATATTCTGTTAATCCCCATAATTCTGTATTCCAAAATTCTGGATTTCGAAATACAGAACGGAATATAGAATAATAGGCATCTATAATTTTTGGTTCATTTACCCACAGAATTTTGGTCATAAATAATTTAAGAATACAAACTGACGACTCATTTCAGGGTATATTTTCA
Source organism: Philhelius festivus (assembly GCA_963931855.1). Taxonomy (NCBI): domain Eukaryota; kingdom Metazoa; phylum Arthropoda; class Insecta; order Diptera; family Syrphidae; genus Philhelius; species Philhelius festivus. Next base: position 4,497,477 of record OZ007557.1, on the reverse strand, counting down.
GAATAAATCCAAAATTAACAAAGTTAAAATAGGCATTACTCCCAAAAATGTATTGGCTACAAGAATTTGTACTCATAACATAAAATTTTTGGCAAAACACAGTGATGTGTGCGCACTACATACGAGTTCATTGAACTCTCTTACAACAAAATATTTACATAAAAAACAGGCATACAATTCCTTACTTCCTATATTAATATGATGATAAGTTTTTGCAATATTTTACTGGGTACATAATTTGATTATGCGTTCATATTTAAAACTATTTATCGACTACATAAGTTAATGTAGTCAGTACAAATTTCAACATCTACTCAGTTCATGAATTATATTATGCACAAACCTTTTTAATGAGTACGTATACATTGATGTACTGAGTACATATATTCTACCTTGGGGAACTTAGTTTTGTACTTGTTTCCATTTTAATTACCTAGTCATAGATAATTTTTAAATCGAAACTATTAAAAATTCGTCTTAATTTCTCATCAAAATATCAAATCATTTCGTGAAAGCTTTTCCTTGTATCTGTAACAACTTGTTACCAATTTTATTTAAATTTCATTTTAAATACATCAAACCTGCGGGCTAACTTTTTGCCAATTTCCATCCAAAGTGCTCAAACTATATGATAATATTGCATTTTTCACTTAATACGAACAGGTACATCCACAAAAAAAAATAAAAGTAAAATAAAGCAAATTTAATTAAACGTTCGAGGCACTTAATTAAGTGTTCTCAAAATTCAACTATAGGTATACCAATGAAAATGCAAAAATGTTAATTCGAAAATCCATTTCAACATGGTTTTCCACATGCGAACCACTCAGCGACCCACCATAAGCTTAGCATAAGCTAACCCATATGTGTGTGTACTGGTACTCGTGTACTCGTACAAAAAAACAGATATTTTCCAGTGCCAAAAAGTCGTGCGGAAACCCTTTTGTTTTTATTTTCCTCCCATTCTCATCATACTCGTACATACGTGTGAGTAACTTTACCTACCTTCTATAATACTGATGCTGGTTTTTCATTCGTTTTAATTTTAAACTTTTTCGTTAAACTCTATTTCTGTCATAATTTCCTTTTATTGCGCTTCGCACACACAAAGACTTATAAGCTCGACAATACTCATATCCTTATGATATGCTAAATATATGTTTATGCAATCACCCGCATTTTCACAGTTTTAACGGTGTCAGTGCTTGCCACCCCATCTCGAGGATTTCCTCGTTTTTTGGTTTGTTGTTTGTCGTATGTGTTTTGTATTGTAAGGGAAAATAGAGTACCCACAGTACTATAAGTGTCTATCTGACATAGTCCGTCGGGTTGTCGTCGTGTCGTCGACGCTAAGTGTAGGTACGTATTATAATACATATGCATACGGTAAGTCGGAGAGACCTTGTCGTTGGTTTTATTTATCATCGCACACAGAAATATAGACACTCATTAAGCTCATTATAATGTTATCCTTTTATGATCTGCCGTTAACAAAACTCCAGTTTTTATTTTAGTACGCTATGGTAGAACCGTACCAGGGCCGCAATTCCCGTGGCCTCAATATTTATTGGGGCCCCACGAAAATCGAAGAATTTGAATTTCTTTCAAAGGTTGACATTAGTTCTACACATGACCAGAACACCATGCCCAGACTATCTATTTGCCAAATGGTAGACTATACTTTTTTGGCGCCCCATGACCAAATCTTTTCTGACGAACAAGGCAGCTTCAAACTGACAAGTTAAATGCTTCAAGGTCTTTAAAATCTAAGTGAACGATGTTCCAAAGACTGTTGTAGAAATGTGGCAGTGTGAAAAGGGGCCCGGTGTTTCTTATGTTGCCTATAAACTACTCTTCAAGACCAAGTCCGACCCCGAACATCATTATTGTTATTATTGTACCTAGTCCTGAGTCCTGAGTAGACACCATGCAGATGCAGATTATGCAAAACATGGGGGTTGCTCGACGAACGACCATCGACGATGGGGTTTCTGGATCCAGGGAATGAGAACTTTATATTAAAAAGCAACTCAACTTAAAATTATTTCAATTTAATTTTACCATTTTGGGAGGGGGAAAGCCCCTCTCCACCTTCATAACTTTAACAACTTTTCCTCTGGTTTCTGCTCTTATGCTAATTATATTTAAGAGGAAATCCTAGCGATGTATTTAGGTCTCTTCATATAAAAATCGCACAAACACGCACACAAAAGGAAAGATCAAACGCATACACCTTGATTTATGTAGGTATGTAAGTTGAATACTATGCCGTATTATTTGTTTAGCCTTTGAATCCTGAGTATAAACAGAGCTGGGGCTGATTTTGATTATAATTCTAATACCGCATGCTGCTGGCGCTTAATTTCGAATTGCCACGTTTTTCATATGCAAATATTTTCCTGTCTTGCACTATGAAATGTCAAAGCCTTATTTCTATCCATTTTCCAAGTTTTGTTTGATGACGAGTTGTTGTGTGGGGGGGGGGGGGGAGAGAGCTTACATTGCAAACCTCATGACGAGTTTGTGTATTGTGGTTTTGATTGTTTGCATATTGAGCTGAACACATGAGGAGATAAGAAATACACAGTCACATGACTGTAACTATTAACTATGCCACTGTTAACTTGTTTGAATGTGAAGTCCTTGTAATTTGGCTTCGGTTTTGCTTGAAAAGCTAAAATCTGAAAATCATCTGAAGGAATAAAATAAAAAGGTTTCTTAGTGCAATCGCGTTGTTAGATATTGTAATGCTTTTGATAACAATATCAGTATCATTAATGGTAATAATAAAAAGAAGAGACCCTCAGTGGTAGCCTTGAGGGACCCCGCATATACCTGAACTGGGGCTGAAGAATGGCTTTCTAGGTAAGATGAAATATAAGTTCAATTAAAGGTAAAGGGTAATTGGGTATAATTGAAAAGACATTGGTTCGGGGTTAAGTTACTAGTACCTTCTAGAATGCCAAAAAAACGCACGATTTTTGGGAATTTTTTTCTCGGAAACCTTATTAGGTAATAACATAATTTTTTTTTTAAATAATGAATACATGCGTCAAGAGTACAAAAAAAAATTTTTTTTTTAAATTTTCGAAATTTGGTCGAATTATAGAGGGCGCAAACGTCGACTCATCAAAAAATACATGGTCCTATGGCGGACAGTTGAAAGATTAGATATGTCAAAGTTTGGCTATGGGTTGATAGTTTTTAGCATGACAATTTGGACTTTTCTTGTATTTTGGGGCAATATCTTAGGGAAATCTCTTTACGATAGAGATGCACTATAGATTTTTGAAGTGGAAGAACAGTCTTGTGAGCGTGAAACAGCATATTATTTGGTGAAAAACTGTTTCAAAAATTCAAATGTGGAAGGTTAGGTTCTACATTTCACATCAGTTCATCAAAGTTTCTGTAGAAATGGATGTTGCATTTTTACTACAAACGGTCTAAATATTTTTAGAATAAAATACAAAGATATACAAACCTCTGGACTTTTTCGAATCTCATAACTAAGAGAACTTAAACGTTCAGTCCATTTCAAAACTAAGAATATTCAGCATCCGCTCGAGTACCCAAACGCCCTTTCTCATAAATTAAGGACAGTTACCCCACCCAAATACTGAGCACAGCAATTAAATAATGCATTCCACGCGTGTCCTTATATAATTCAAAATCATAAATTACGAATTTGTTTACTCAAAGATCGAATGAGACAAACCCAATGTCCTATCCAGAATGAGAGTGTTTAACGACAATAAATTCAAATAAGAAGGAAGAAATTTAATAAAACATTGTGTGAATGTCCTGATAAATAAAATACATACCATCCTCGATTGACAATGATAATTTGCGGTTACCAGGGACAACCAGAACCAGGTATTTAATTGAATGTTCAATGCTTATGCTCATCGAAGTGCATCAAACAACTCAACCACTTACATACCATCTTTTTTTTTTCTACTCTGACACGTGTGCAAGGACATGCGGCTGAAGCGACGCAGCGAGTCACAAAAGAATTTGTCAAAAGTTGATATGATTTTGAGATGAAAAAAAAAAAATAAAACTGAATAAATTGGACAAACAACTTATATGCATAGATCCAGAGAATAGAATAGAAAAAGGATAATACCCTGCGCAATATAACGCAACGCAATGTGATTATATATATTATATACGAAGGACTTAATGGAAAAAGGATGTTTTCATTGTGATAACCGAAGCGGTGTCGCGTGTCACATCCACCCCTCAATCAATATCTAAATATACATACTTACACCCCTTCTCGTTCCCTGTGGATTAGTATGGTGATTATTATACTTTGCAGGGATATTAAAATATTTAAAGATTCATTCAGCAATAAAGGTAATTTCTATTCATTGGGTTGCTGTGAGTGTAAGTTCCATGGCAATCTCATCTAAGGGCTGCAGATGAAATACGTTATTTTTACTTGCAATATACAGGGTATCCAGTAAATAATGGATAACCTTGCAGCTAGTTATAGCGGACCATAAGACCCCAAGACTATATGACAAGTTATGCATTCGTAAAAAATTTAAACACGAAATTTTGATAAGGGAAGACCGTCTGTCTGTTCCATTACGGCCTAAGTGGCTCATCCGATTTTCTTTGAACTTGGATTTAAATCCCCCCAAAATAATGGTACCTTCCTTAACTCCATTTCAATTTTTTTTTTTAAATCAATATTTCGATGTAGTGGTTTTTTAAAAAAATAAGCTTTTATATGCAAAATTTTAAAACATTTAAAAAAATGTTTGTGCGCCAATTTAAGGTTTTTATTATTGTACTATTTTTTTTTTTCAAAGATTCAAAAAAATATTTTTTTTTAAGTTTTGAAATGCAAAAACTTCATTAAAATCCATTATACTGAAAATGAGAAATTTTAAATTAAAAAAAAAAGAATTCTATGGTAAGTACAGTCTCAATTTCAATTTTTTTTTTTAATTTTATTATAGATCGTGAAAATTTATAGAAAGAAAAAAATTATCATAATTCTAGTCGCAGTTTTTGAAAAAATACGAGGCTTGAAAACCATTTTTTAACATTTGTATGGTGGGTACCGTTATTTTTAGGTAAAATAAATATTTTTTCTCATATCTTGTAGATTTTATCAAGCAACTTTTATTTATCAAGTTTAAAAAAATCTAGCATAGGGTTTTCGAAATATTGAGTTTTGAAAAAAAAAAAAAAAAAATTGCAATTATTTTTAAAAATCCAAAAAAAATATTTTTTAAAATTTGAATACACGATACTATTCAAACTTTTGGGGAGCCTTAGCATAAAAAAAATTATCAAAATCGGTTGTACCGTTTTTGAGGAAATCATAAACAAAAAAAAATTGTTCCAAGGGGGATACCAAAAATAACTATTTTTTGGAAATTTTTTTTCAACCATTACTTAGCTTTAACTAAATGAAATTTTTTGATTTTTTTTAAATCTGTGGGACAGTTTTTGAGAAAAAAAATATTTATGAAATTTCGAAAAAATCGTATGGCAGGTACTTTTTTCATTTCAAAATAGAAGCTGTTGAATGACGATTTTCTTTCAATTCAACTGCAGCTGTTTGCTAGATAGGTCTTAAGCTTTTTTTGGTCAAAAACTTAGCCTCCTACTCAGTAGTGATAAGGCCAAGTACTTGATATCCATTCGAACCAATTAATTTTCTTCTCGTCCCTCCCATTAGATTGCCTGACAAAGTGAAAAATAAACTGCAAATCTGAAAAAACTGTGACAATTATTATCAGACAGCAAAAAAGGACGAGAAAGGATAAACTTTCCCAGTGACAATGTTGATTCGATGTTTGAATTTTTTATCATCATCAGATTTGGAGAAAAAGTTGCATTCCACTCAAACACACAACGATTTGACAAATATTCTTCTATTTTTTGTGTTTCCTGTTTTATGCCTTACTCGCTGGGTTTCATATCCTTGGCGAATGGCAGAACTCTGCTGTGATTTTGACAACAATTGTTAGTTTTTTAATAAAATTAAAAAGTTTTTTCTCATTGTCAGAGAAGATGAAGGAAAAATTTCCAAAGCGTGAGTGACATTTTTTTTTTTTGTATTTCCTCCATCTTTTTGTCTCTGCCTCAGTTTTCTGCTGCTGTCTGTAAATGTCAACTATGTGCACTTTTCGGGCGGGCAGGTAGGAGGTTTAGCAGGATTTTATCGTTTAAGTTGGTTTTAGTTGCAGTTTGATCGTTTGAGTTGGCAAATAATAAAAAAAGAACAACAAGGATATAATTTCATTAGCACTTTTATAAGAGCAAAAGTTCAAGTGTCAAAGTCAATGTTGCAGAAGATTTTTTTTTTTTTTTGAAGAAAATATTTTTATGAGAATCAATTTAAAATTCTTGTCGAACTAGACGATGAAAAGGAAAGAAACACAAAATAAAAAGAAAACATGTTTATTCTACAAAATGTAGTTTTTTTTTAGAAATTGATGATAACATTTCGTTGATGTTTAGTTTGAACTTTTGTTTTTCAATTAAAAAAAGTTAGATTGGAGAGTAGAAATGATGGAGCAAAAGACATTGTCCAATTGTAGTTCTTTAATAGAAGAAAATGTATCCTTTTTGTATTTGTAAAATTTTAAGAGATTTTGTTTTTAGTAGTAAGGTTCACCCGGGCAGCAGTTTACGTGAAAATCCTAGGTTTCAAGTTCTTCTAAGCGACAAAATGTTGAACAGGAAACACATAGGTTGCTTTTTTGCTAAGCCATTTATTCCATTTATTTAAGTTTTTCCGTCAAAATATTGAAAAAAAAAACAATTCCTGTTGATGCTCTAAAACTGGAGATAAAACAAAAAAAGGTTGGATGCAGCGTACATAACGGGTGGGAAATTTAGTGGCTTCTTGTTAAATCATAGGTTATTTTGGCACTGACAGCTGTATCCAGCTCAAAATCTTGACAGAAAGACAGTATAATACCTCTGTGTAGCCCAAACAGTGCGTTTTTTAAAAAGAAGTTTTGGCCCAGATGGAGCACGCACCATGCCTGCTGTAATCAAGTTTGTGCAAACTTGATTGAGTGGACAACACTCATGGTACCCATCCTCGTACGGAGTGCACAGATCAGAATGTGGCTGCTGTGGCCGAGAGTGTGAGACTCAATTCACAAGCATCAACTCACCATCGATTTCAACATTTCACGCACTAGCCTGAGAAGAATCCTGCACAAAGATCTCAGATTATTCGCAGTTTGGGCCTTACAGCAGCTTGAATTGCACAACGATTTTGGGCGAAAAATTATCTTTTTTGACGAGGCTCATTTTCATCTCGGCGGCTCGGAAAACCCGCACGTTTTTTTCGAGAAGTCAATGCATCCACAGAGAGTGACAGTTTGGACTGGTGGCACCATTTTTCTTTGAAAATGAGGCTGGGAACAACGTTTGGATCTATGGTGGGCGCTACAAAGCCATGTTAACCGAATTTATTTTATATTGAAATTGAAGACATGGATTTGGACAACCTCTGGTTCATACAAGGATGGCGCGCCACACCACATAGCCCATACCAAAATCGATCATTTGCGCACTAAATTCCCAAATCCTGTTATCAGCCGCCTTGGAACTACGATTTGACCCTTTGGACTTTTTTTTTTGTGTGGAACCACCATGAAGGTCCGATGTTATTGCCAACAATTCGGAAACGATTCAAGCACTGAAGGCCAATATCATACAAGCATCCCGAAACCATCAACAAGTCTTCGAAAATTGGAGTGACATAATGCGTTACTGCAAAGCCAGCTGAGGCAGCTACTTGAACGATATTGTGTTCCATAAATAATGGGAAAAATTGCTCTTACTAATAAAGGCAAAAGACTTATAAAAAATTTAATTTTGTTAATTTTATTGCATTTTTAAAAAGAATCTTGTATTCGGGCCACCCTTTAGAAGAACCAGTTAGGATCGTTCATGTTTGTGAATCTGGTTTGATAACGATACAATTTTGTTTCGAATATACTTTAGAGAAATTGAAGAAAATAATGTTTCGGAATGTTATCCAACCCGACAACAAAACCAATTCCGGAAGCAAATTCTAAAATCATACTTGAACCGAAGACAACAATAACAAATACCGCGAATAGGAAACCATTTCCACTTAATTGATGAAGAAGCAATACTATAGCACAGGAAGTTTTATGGTTTCGATGGTTCGACGGAAACTTCACACCTGATGAGCCCAAGCCCAAGCCAAGGTGGCTCTGTGTTTCTGTATGATGATGATCAACAGATCTTATCTAGACCAATAACTTCAGATAACTAAGAACTCTAAGCCAATCAGTTAGAAGCAGTAATACTCCATGTCCTAATGGGTAGGTTAGGTTAGGTTCAAGTGCCTACCTTATGATTCACTTAGACCAGAGTTGGTCAATTGTGATACCACATAAATCTAGATATTTTATCCCTACTCTTAATAAACCATTTGAAGCTGCTTTTGAAGCGAGAGAGAGATTGCAAATGTTTTGATTAATTAGATCAATATATTCCTCGAAGAAAAACTCTCCAAAATGGAAACCTAGGTCTAAGGGAGCAGTGCATGCTCATAGAAGATGAGGAACTGATTCTACCTCTTCCTCGTCCATACAGCTTCTGCAAATATCGTTTGAATAAACGCGAAACCGTATCCCTAAAAAATCTTCTCTCTTGCAGAAACTTTCCTGTGGAACTAGAGAACTGCTATCGATAGCATGTGGATGAAATCGCTATATCCATTGTTCCCACTATTTTCGCAGAATATGACCACAATGATTTTAATATTTGGCAAAATTAGGTTTTGTCAAAAAGGCATTTTTCAAAAACATCAAATTCATGGTTTATAATTGACTTCTAAGTACGAGAAGTTTCAAAGTTGAAGTTTGTTAAAATACCCAAGTCTATCATCAATAAGGCTTTAACAATCGGTCCCCATTTCTCAACCTCAAAATGATCTGTAATTCCTTTGATTTTGGTTCTTGAGCCTCAGCAAACTCAATTCAATTCAAACCTTGTGCTCCGGACTCATAAAACATATCGATAACGTATCCCCTAGGTGGTTGTGTATTCCATTAAAAAAGCCTATTTCTCCTATAGTTGTTTTGGTAATTAAGAATAGGAGCTGAGCTACCTACCATATATCAGAGCCAAGCACAAAAAGTAATACATTAATCGATTTTCCATCAGCCAAAGGATATTTATTAGTGTCCTTCAAACAATGAATACTGTTATAAGGCCACTTCTGGAAAATATGTTCCCAACAGACAACACTATGACAATATAATGTGAGTGCCAGGGGGTGGGGACTAAAAATAATCTCTGAATATTCAGAGTCAGTTGCAGTCTCAAAGCATTATTCCACACTCTACCAACAACGCACAATAGATAGGAGATAGGTTTCAAAATGAAAATTTAGCCTTGTAACCATCCTGCCATTAATTACTTCTGCAGCGAGAAGGTGAGCTGAATAAACCCAGACACTACTCGTATTATACAAAAACCCACACTCACACACACAGTTCAGGTTATTCAGTCTTTAAGTGGTAGACAATTTGGCTGCTTGAAAACGTCAGAAACCTTGTTGTTTTTTTTTTTTCTAGCAACATCCAGGATACTGTGCGGGAAGCACCGCACCGGATGTGTTTAAGTTGGAGCTCCAGGTAAACCGATATACGAGTACACTACACGACATACATACACTGTGACACTTATGTGTATGTCCATTTTGTAGAAAAGCTAAGGATATGCCCAGTGTGTGGATTCAATTGCATGTAGAGCATCGTCTTTAAACAAGAAGTACATAATATGCATGTAAGAATAAGATATTATCCTGTTTCCTGGAAAATTTGTTTACCTTGTTTCCAAGGTATTTTTTTTTGTTCCTACCTGAAGAAGAACACAAAAGCCAGAAGTAACTGCCGCCCAAGCCAACAGCTCATCCTTTAAGTTGTTACTGAGGATATAAGGATAAGGACGCGCTGCAGGAAGCTTATGTATAGATAATGCTATCTTATGGTTAAGGATGTAGTAGCACGTGGTTGAGAAGGGGATATTTGAGTTTCTTTTCAAGCCTTTTATCCAACTTAATTTGGACAATTTCAGTTATAAATGGATTTATTTTTTTTTTCCTCGCCTTTGACAACATTGGCGTGGTTTTTGTTGTGATATCTATTTATAAGGAAGGCATGATGAATTTTTTTTTTACTTGAAGATGTAAGTTCTAAGAAAGGGCATGAATGATTTGTGACTTAAAGGTGATTTAAAGAAAAAAGCCAATACGTTCCACAAAATTTTTCATAACATATTTTTAAATTTTCCAGTACTCGATCAAGTACAAAAACAAAAGAAAAAGTTCGATATATGTTTATGTATGTATATTATTATAAGCTCCAAAGTGTAACTTGTGGAACGTAAAATTGTGTCTTTAAACTGATACAAAGTGGTCATTGACGTTGATTTACATACAATTTCCACCGAACTACATAAATCAAATGCAATACGATCAAGTTTTTATTCGAAATAATTCTAATTAACCTCCAGTGAAATAGAAAACGAATACGTTCCACAACATTTTTCATACCAAATTTCTAAGATTTTTCAGATCGATCAAATGGGAAAGAGCAAATTAAATTTAATATTTGCAGAAATAATTTCGTTTCCACCAAATAATAATTTGTGGAACTAAAAAATTTACTCGAATTTTATTTCCATCCCCATTTGTCTGAAATCGAGTTTAAAATTCACGTTAGAGTAGTTTATTCGTAAGCTTAATTTATACCTTAAAATTCTTAGATAAGGACTTATTATTTCCTTAAGTAAGAAAATGAATAGATTCCACAAACATTTTCACGCTGTAAATACATAAACATATATTTAATTTCACATCTCGTGACCCAGAAGTCCACAAGAAGATTGAATAAGAGTCAAGTCAAATTGTTATTCTTTTCGAAACATTGAAAATATTTATTTTCACTCCATCTGATGTGAAATAAAAAATAATTACATTCCACAATCTCTTCAAGATTGTTTTATTGATTTTTGAGGATAAGGCATCAAGGGACTTCTTGTGGAAAACCTATCTATTTCACAATCAATAAGCTTTGACTAAAAATAAAATCTGTGGAACGTAAAGTTAAAAAAATTCACTATTCCGATTTTGTGTGAACTTTTCATATTCACTAGAACTGTATGAACTAGTCTTTCAGTTTCAATTTATCAAAACATTATATTTGACATTACCACGAACCACAAAAGCAAACCTAAAGTTTTGAATTAAATCCTCTTCCGTGAGATTGACCCAGAATACGATTTTAGATTCCACTTAAATTGTCATATTCCTCCTCATCAATTGATTCAATCCTTCCTCTCAGCAATATTGTATTTTCTCTTAGCTGCAAAATCCTTTTCTCATCAAGGAAAAATCATTAGCAAGCCCAAGATGAAGGTTTACACTCAAAGATTAAATTCGTCAAGGGGTTTTGAACGCCTCCCATTTGTGTCAGACATATACCCTCATTTGTCAAATTGGTCTGTTTTTTTTTTCTTCTGAGGGGATACATAGAGTAGTGATCCCTTTAATATTTCAGTTACAGCTAAGTTCATTAGTAAGTTGAGCTAGCATCAAAAAGCGTTTACCCTTTTCAATTTTTGTGTCTACCTACTTCTCCCCTTTTTCGGTAAGTTATGGTGTCCTGTCTCCGGTATAATGTTTGTGTGTGATAGAGGAAAACCATTTTTGCATCCTTCTTGTAGATCAAATTTAATTAAAACCTGCCGACTGTTGTTTATAATTTCCACAATCCTTGTGACGGCTGCAAAGCCACTTAATATTCAAATGAGGTCCTCATAAATCAAAAATTTACTATTTTCTTTGAAATGATACTGTTTTTGTGTATAGAGCACAGAAAATGATGATGGGCAACACCCTCTTCTTGTGTAGTTAAGTACAGATCCCAAACTTTGCAGACCTTCCCCCACACATATAAATACAAGCTAAAAAGTGAAAGTCATAAAAATATTCAAATCCCTCCCTGTTGCTATGTTTCCTTACAATAACATTCAAGCATAGACACATAAGAAAAGCACCCTTCTTTTCTAGACTTGTGCTTCCTCTCCTTATGCATGCGGTATGACAATTCCTTAAAATGGAAAGTTATAATGAAGGAGTCTCCTGTGCCGCGCAGAAACTTCACAACACAACACCCAACACTAACAACAAAACAAGCCTCGAGATTCTTTGTCTTAGGTAAACAAGTTTTAAAAGACAAAAACTCCCCCCTTGGAATCATTTCGTATTGTAGCTAATCATAATAATATAACTGCATTTATTGTCCCATGATACTTTTCGAGTTGCTTTTAACACAAAAATGAACAACAAAAAGGGCAGAAGCAGTGAAAGAAAATTTAATGATGTTCATGGTCGGGAAAGTAGCGTTCCCCTTTTAGTTAACTCCTGATTCTTTATTTAAATTTTAAAGCTTAGTACATCGAGCTAAATTTAATTTTCACTCCATTCGGAAAAACAATGAATTGTATAAAACAGTTCAAACTATTTTTTGGGGATTTAAAAATTTCCTTGTGAATTGGAAATTGTCTCCAAAAGCTTGTGGAACGTATTCATTATTATATATTTTTCACGAGAAATTATTCATCAATTATTAAACCTTCAACTACTCTTTGAAGTGAAAAACGAAATAGAACGCATTAATTTTTCAATTCAAATGATATATAAATAAGTTCCACAATTTTTCAACAAAAAAGTAGTGGAAGAAGTTTTAAAAATTTTCGTACAAAAATATTACAGAAACTTGACTCAGTAATTTAAAATAAATAAAACTACATTATGTCTTCAAATTCATAGGATGGGATAAAGCAGAAAGAAGATTAACGAGAACTTGCCCTACAGAAGCGATGAAGGATATTCTTCATTTGTCCCCATTGCATGTAGAAGTTGGAAGTGCTGCTTAGAGAGCCATTATGAGATTTGCAAAGGAAGGGTCCGATAAACGTATAAGTTACAGGAAACTATTAAAGTCAGCAGTAACTAACCTTATCGACATTCCTAGGGATGAAATTATTACAAAATACAACTTTGTAAAAAAATTTAAAATGGAGTTAAATTGAAATAAATAGCGGGTTGACGAAACAGAAAACAGCACACTCAAAGCTAATTCCATTAAGCGGTACACAGATGGTCCGAGAACGATAGAAAGGACTGGTACTGAAATTTTTGGTCCTCGAACCAATTTTTCCATACAAATGGAATAGTCCACTAGCATTTTTCAGATGGAAGTCAATGCCATAGCGAGATGTGCAGGTCGAAATATCGAAAGGAATAATTACCGAAACCAAAGCATTGCCATTACGTCATATAGCCCCAATCTGCACTCAAAGCACTAACCTCATACGCCATCACGTCTAAGTTGGTGTTAGAATATGTAGGCAGGCTAAACGAACTTGGCAAGGACAATATTGTAGGAAATGTAAAAGTAGACACAAAGACTCCTTTAATGGGGCCAGAGCCCTATTGCGGAATAGGAGAAAACAGGGTTAAAACCGAAATCTAAATAGAGGATTAGGGAAAAAGAAAAACTAGAAAGAACTCCCAAAACTGAGGCAGCATAAAACTATTTCTTAAGAACTATACCTAATCAAGATCGTTTCATGAGTCAGCTTTAGTATGAACAATCTACGAACAGTAACGGGAATTCTCGGCCAAGAAGACAGCCCTACAAGCAGATTCTGCAATACTTAAGAAAAAACGCCGAAAAACATACAAGGCAGATGTGAAGCACTAACTCATCAAAGAAACAAGTATCTGGGATACTACTGGGTAGGAGAGTCATATGGAGGGCTCACAGCTGTACCGAACCAAGTGATTTTAAAAAAATCCAAAACTAACGCCAAAATTTCCGCAAAATTGACCTCTACTTAGAGCTCTAAATAGAGGTCAATTTTGCGGAAATTTTGGCGTTAGTTTTGGATTTTTTTAAAATGACTTGGTTCGGTACAGCTGTGAGCCCTCCATATGTTCCCTATGTCTAAAGGTACTCAAAAAAATCAAATTCATCAAAGGGATATATTTGGAGGAAGAAATGCAGAGTTAGCAACTTATCTAGATCTGGATAGGGGCACAGTTGATCTTTAGATCGCGGGGTGCAAAAGCCCTCTCAATATTAATTCATAGCTATGGCTGTTTTTTTTTAATTTTGCTCAATATACTCAAGTCAATTTCTTCCCAGCTCTTTCTGCAGGCTTTGTAGTCGTTGGTGACCCTAATGCCTAAAGTTAATAAATAGATGCTTTAAGTAGATGTATGATGTGCTAAATTCCAGAGAGCCCAAGATCTGATCTGGATTTTTTTTATGTGTCAGCTTATGGTTGGAAATATGACATTTTTTCACATTCGTCCCATCTTCAGTCACTTAAAAGTATGTTTTATCAGGAATACAGCTTCTTGCGAGGAGGCGACAAGTCCTAAAAGAGTAGCGTTTACATCACCTAAAACGTTCGGCATCGGCAGAAAATTTCAGGACCTTTCCAAATTCATGAATGTGAAAGAATTCAAAGACACTAGGTTCAGGTCCCCTACGAGTCTTTGTTCCTCTAATTAAGTTATTTTTTTATTTCCAAATTTAAAAAAAATATCAAAAGATATGTCTCCTATCTTCAAAAACCTACAATTTTGTTTGCCAAGAAAAAACCGTCTGCATTGTTAAAAAAAAATTCATCAATGATCAAAAGGATATTTTTTTGAGCGGAAAATAAACAAAAATAAAAAAAAAATCAATTCAAACAAGAAAAACCCAAAATAATATCATTAAAAAAAAATCAAGTTCAAAGTCAAAATATATCGTGGAGACACCCGGAAAATGTCATTATATGCACTCAAGTAGCAAAACCAGTGTACTGCCATTTCCTCATACTCCTCTTCATATTGCCACCAACAATCCATTCGTTTGACGAACCTAAGCCATCTGCTACGAAAATAACTACTATTTTTGGAATTATAAACAAAATAAAAACGAAGGTAGACCAACTTGAAACAAAATATCGCGGGCAATTGGGGTGTGGGGGGAATAAATCATAAAAGAGGATATTCATTGAAGGATATAATATAAAAACAGAGAATAGGGCATACAAATAATATAACAAAAGGGAAGAGTCCTTCCAGACATCTTAACGACCCCGAAAGACAATGGACGAATTAAGTTCCTCTTCTATCCGGCTAAGCAGGGTTGCCAACTTCAAATTTCACTCAAATTGGGTATTTTTTTTTTTATTGATTATTTTCTAAAAACGCTGCAAGGATAGTATTCCAAATTTTAACAACTTTTCGACTAAATTTCGAAATTCCATTAAATTCGTAAAAGCACTTTAATCGTCTCCAAGAATGGCCTAAAGTGAATTTCTCGATTAAACGATTTCTTAAACGGGGAAAATTTTATATATATTTGTAGCTTAGAAAATTCTCGACAAAAAAGATATTCACACTTTTCTTCCCATGAGTGACCGTTTTGGATATAATTTGACTGAAAGTGTTGTAACATTCAGTTTTAAATAAGAAATGCATAAAAATACTCCTTTTCATGAATATCTTGTGAATGATTATTTTACCTGAAAAAATATATTCGAATAAACTGTAGCTTTAAAAATTGCCTACAAAAAGTTTCCACTGACTTTTTCTGTTTAAGGCTTCCTTTTGAAGGTAGGCGGATACTATTTTTGTTTTTTTTTTTTCTTAAGCAAGTGTAAAGCTGAATTACATTGGACCTCTTTGATTTATGAGGCATGTTTTGACACATAAGAGTCAATGTCTTGTTGTTTCATCCGCCTTAAGATAACAGAAATTTCGAATAGGTTTATAAGCCACTGGCAACCCTGCTACTTACTGCAGTCTTGGCAGTGCCATCACAACAAACACCGATGTGGAACTCATTCCAAACTGAAACCGTAGGTTCTCCTATCCTTCATCCAAATTGAACTCCTTACTTTGTATTCAAATTATACCAGTCAAAGGTAAAAAGGATATCCATAACAACCGTCGTCATCGTAGACGGGATGAGTATAGAACACAGCACGACACTGGATTCGGGATAGACATTATTTCTGCAGGAAGCTGCTATGTACTATAGTTGAAGGTAGGTAGGTGTGTAGTTTTTTCGCGAAGACATTGAGACGATCTTCCCGTCCTGGCATCATATTCTCCCACTCGAAGTCGGGACAACAGATAGACATTCATTCAGGTTTAGGATAGACGGAATAGAAAATAATGGAATTGTTGTCGATTTTTTGTGTTTTCTTTTCGTTTCTTCCCTGTTCATTTCGTCTTCAGTGGACTTCAAGGGAAAAATAAGGCAGCGGACAACGACATGACACAAAGATGGACTGAGGCCGATGATGGCAGGATGTAGTGAAACTCTAGTGGAAGAAAAACTTAAATTGAGTTCTGTTAGTTTGAGAGTGTCAATATTAATATTGGGTGCAAATTGAAGAGGATAGATCCTTGCAGACAGCAAGACATTTTCTCATCTCCTATTTTAAGACACACGGACCAACCAACCGACTGACTGAATATGAAAAAGTTTAAACGTTGTGGAAATATAGGGCGTGGTCAGACAAAAGGGATGAGATTGCAATGACAGAAGAAGAAATCCTTGCTGGAACTTCCTTTTCAATGTTGGTTGGTCTTCCTTTTCGTTGGATTTCTTTTCGATTTCCAGCATAGACTTCTTGTGTGTGTGTATTTGACTGTGATAGAAGAAAACTGGTGCAGACCATCGTCGAAAAAAGGATACGAAAATGAGTTTTCGAAATTCAAGGACGATATATAAATTTTGTGTGTGTGGGTCTCTGTGCGCAAAATTGCTTCCGGCCTGCATGTGGACAGAAATAGCATATTTTTATGATGTGCAGCACAATAATCGGAGTATCGCTGCTACTGAACGAAGGCATTCAGGAATGGAGTGCAATGGGCTTTGATGCTTTATATTTGGACATGAAACAGGAATTGAATTCGAAGTTTCTTCTTATATTTTTGTTCTTAATTCTTCAAAGGAAGTTGATGCTCGTGCAAAGACCCTACATAAATAGAGGTAAGGTAAAAGAAGTGGATCCTTTTCATTTAATATTCGAGGTTCTATGGCCATTATTCGCCCTGGATTGGAAGTTAAAAAAAATCCTTCCGAATATTCAGGTATAAAAGGTTGGTTATCTTTGAATGGTATATACAAAAACTCACTGCCTACAACACAAAGTTATAATGAGTTTCGACTAATTGTTTTTTTTTAACAGTTTATGATCATCTTATTAGTTTGTCGAAGCCATTGCAAACAATATTGCTTGCGCTGATTGGTATAAACTGGTCTAAGGTAGGGAGAGTATGTTTTGGTTTATGTATTTTTCTTTAACTCATCATTTTCCAATTGGAAAATAGAAAATACACAATTAAAAAGACGAACTTTACTTGACAGTGAGCTTTGTATGTGCTTTAGACCAGTTTAACAAAACGATTTCATATAAATTTTTGTAGAATTTTTTCATCCTTTACCAAATATTTGGATAATATGGATAAGTTATATTTCTTACACCTGTGGGAAAAAACTGTCAGATATTTATTTTTATACCAGTAAGGAGAAGAAGTGCACACGGAAATACATAACAAATACATAGATATCCAAGTTTATAAACAAGATCAAGTTTTTTAAATACACAAATGAGGTATCAAAAAATCGTCTATAAATATGAATCAAAATTTCACTTGGGCAGAGAATAAGCAACATCTCTTAGACCAGTTTATACCAATAAGTATTTCTGTCTAGCTTGAATGCAATTTATATAAATAATAAATGTATACAAAAATTATTTGTCTGTTAAGCCTGTGTCCCTTTTCTTTTGGTGGGAAAAATGCTTCGGCTCTTAGACCAGTTTATAACTATAAGTTGGAAAATTACAAATTCAAGACATAACACCGCGCAGCTTTAATGCAATTATTCAAAAATTATATAAGCAAAAATATTTAGTTTTAGCACCCGTCATTAAAGGTGGTCAGGTTTTTTATACCAATAGGAAATAAGCAAATAATTTTCAAGAGGTTACGCAACTAATTCACTAGATAAAGTAATAAAAATATATATGTATCTGGGTGTATATTCTTATTGTTCGTGAACATGATTTTTTCGTTAGACCAATTTATACCAAAAAGTGAATGAATCACAAATTTACAATTGAAAACTGGTAGACTAAAAATCTTTTAATAAAATGTACAAAAAGAATTATTTTTTAACTGCTGTACCCTACAAGGCAGAAATTTATGATTTTATACCAATAAGAAACCAAATTAGTTATTTTGCAAACAAAATAGAGTTATTAAGAAAATAAACAAATTATCAAAAAAATACCACTTAACTTGTGCAGACACTCTCTTAAAGCCAGTCAAATCTATTTATCCCTTAAACAGGATTATACCATCTAGTTCGTTAATTATAAGAATCTCACCAATTCAATGAATTCCTGATAACAGAAGTATTTTACCAGTCACATACAAAAAAAACACAAAAACTTTAAAGCAGAGTGAATAATCTTACTGTCGCTGACGACGAAATCAATGCTTGTATAAGGCACACCAATATTTTTTCTACCAGTCAGCAGCTATTGGGCTACCATTTAAATACACAAATTTAGGCAATTGTGTTTAAAAAATATCCATAAAAAAAAATCTTTTAAGTTTTTGACAAACCCTTTCATTCCTTATCATTAAAAATCCAGAGCAAATGCCCGAGTATATTTCTCAGAACCCTTTTTCTATTTACTTTCAAACTTCCCTAACAAGTGGACCAATAAACTTAGCAAGAAACCAAATAAATATCTTTCATTACTTCACAACTTCCTTGTGGTTATAAAATCCAACAAACTTACAATTCCCTAAGGCTATAAAAGAATTTCCCTTTTTTTTTGAAACAATCAACAAAACAAAAATGAAAATTCTTTCGAAATACTTCGAAGGTCCATACATATGCTCAACTCGTATTATATATAGGGACAAAGTTTTGAAGCATCAAACCACATTGTACCCTTCATCTACCTCTGCATTTAATCCATCATTAAAGTCAAACAAACATTTTAGGCTCAGTTCATGCATGTGAAGAAATCATATAAGAGAAAGAGAAAATAAAATCCCTTTAAATTTAATATCCTTTTGCAAACATCAAGGAACTGGCATTTAGTCAATTTACATTTTATACAAAACGATTTGGAAACAAGGTTCATGATGTGACAGCTTTTGATAATAAAATGAAAAACCATGGATGGATGGTTCGAAATTTTGGATAAGAAATTCTTTTGCTATAGGTAATAAAAAGGACATGTTGCGAATTAACTATACTTTCCCTTGCAAGTTGACCCAAAGTCCCAAAGTGTATCATAATAGCGGAAGATTCTAAAGCTTTTACAAATGCCGCAACTCTCAGCTTTGACATCTGTGAAGTGAATATACAGAATAAAAATAAAATTAAATAGAGGCCAACGGCTCGTGGAGAACCTGAGCTAAGTGACTTATAACTCGTACCCAATTTCGTGTGCGTGTTGTCAGGAAGAATGGAGGGGACCTACAATTTTCTGCCAAGTCCGAACGATTAAGAAGAGAAGCAACTAAGTTTGAACCGAGGTAGTTTAACTATTGAATCAATCACTTTTAAACGTGTAATGGAGACTTATGCATAAGGGTACAGCAAACTTGTCTATTAAGGTCACTGCCTAAACCCAATATGGTGGCTCTGTAACTTAATTTATGTTGCCTTTAATCGTATTCCATAGCTTCTTTCATTTGGCAGTACTTAAATTAACTTTTGAACTTTTCACCATATTGCAGATTAGACCTTGTGTTTGGTTTGAGTGGAAGAACGTTGTAAAATATAAATGGAGCTCAAAGAAAAAGGTTCGTTAATGGTGTCGGAAAAGTTTTAGAATTATGATTAAAATCAAAAGATAAACGAACGGCTCTTTCTCTGTGGACTCTTTTATATCTACGGATGTCCGGCAATTAAGACGAACTGTGTGCAAAAGGACATCTTCTGTCTAGAACTAGGACACAGTTGTATCAACATTGTTTGAATTGAGGAAAGAGTTTGTTTTCCTTTCTTTCTTTCTCATTTGAATTCATTGTACGACGAATTATTGTTTTTTTTTTTTTTAAACTCTAATGCATTTAATGATATTCTTTTCTCCCTGTTTTTCAACGGAAGAACATTTAGAACACTTTATGGCATTAAGTGTGGAATATAATGTCGTTCAAATGGTCACAGACCCAGGAGGTCCAATTTTCAATGACTGAGTCGCATAAATTTGGCCTTCTTTATTCAAAGCACTGACATCAAAAAAAAAAGTAATTCATATTTTTGATTTCAGACTTATATGTAAGTTAAATTTTGAAAATTAATAAACGCTACCTATCTTTTGACGTATTCTGAACGTTCTAAGGAATATTTGTTTTTCCTTATCTTTCCGATATGAAATTCGATTTTCTCTGTAATGAAACGTAACACCCGACGTCGTTTATAAGCTTACATTTAAACAAATCCGAATCAACACTACCCTTCCATTGAATCTATAAAAAGAACGCATCGATTGGTATAAAATCCAAACCTGTAAAACTCTCAACGTTTATGTCTTTATCACATAGGTTTTTGTGAACAGTATTCTTATGAGCTAACCAGTAGCTGAGGGGACCCTAAAACAATTCAACCGAAATACTTGCTTTCAGACTACTGTTAAGTAAAGAGATTCTTTCTTTAGTCGTACAACACGAATGTGGAATGCTTTACCTAGCTCTTTTTTTCCATCCCAGTTTGTTATTCATTACTTCAAAACCAATGTGAATTCGCTTCTAAAATATTTCCAGGTTTTCCTGACACACACTGTTATAATCAAACAAGCAAACAAATGGAAATTAAAGACTAAAGGGTAAAGGGTTTTTAAAAGGGATTTCTAAATTTTGACAGGTGATTGCGGCCATATTGTTGAACCTACATCTCTCTGAAGTCGTCATTTATGAAATCTGTTTTGCCAAAATCAACATGCATAGTTATACGAGTAGCATTCAAGAAATATTAAATTTTTTTATGAAAATTGGTAATTTTTAAGTAACATTTTGGGAGCTTTGCCTATTTTACGGTCGCCATACTCGTCCTCATTAATCCGAGAGGATCAATCGAAACATAGTTTATAAATGCACATCGATTGGTTTAGTGAAAGACCGAGTTCGTATGCGCTGCTGTCAGTGAGAGTGTGCAGGAGAACCCGAAGCAGTCAATTCCCCGCTGCGCACAAGACCTCGGCCTTTCGAGAACTACAACTTGGAAATTTTTTTTTCAAAACTTGGGCCTACACCCCTTCTAACTTCAATTGACCCAGGAGATCAAAGTAAACGGCTATAGATAGCGACGTTTATTCGCTAGCAGAGCTCTCGAGCAGATGGAAGTTGACTCCAATTTCGGTCGAAAAATCACATAGAGGAACGAGGTTCATTTCTTGATGAATGGGTTCGTCAACAAGAAAAAATTTTAGAATCTGGGACGATCATAATCAACACAAGATCCACCAAACTGCAATCCTTCCAGAGAAAATCACTGATTGGTTCGGATTTTTAGCTGGCGGCATCATCAGTCCATAATTTTTTGAGAACTCATTGGGCAAGTCATCATCGTCAACGGCGAACGTTATCAGTCGATCATAACCAATTGGCCCGAATTGGGTGACGAAGTGTGATTTCAACTTTTCCAATATGGTTCATTAATGTTGAAGGAATGAAATAAAAAAAATGTTCCACATACGCCACCGTGCACCTTTAGTTAGCTTCACAAAAATTATTACTAATATTTTTTGGGAAACTTGAAGTAAGGTCGTTCTAGTAAGGCTTGTTTCTGGATCGTTGAGATACCTAAGCTACTGCAAATATGATCCAACTCAATTTCCGGGAATGCCTGAAGTGATTTTATCCAAAGTGTGGTCATCTTTACCTTACACGAGTTTTATTTTGAGGCTTATTCACTTTAACGATAAAAAATCTCAACGACCAAAAATAAATAAATAGGAAGCAATAACAACTCTAAATCTAGTGACAACTCTCAACCATTTCTGTGTACGTGTAACCAGGAATGGAGGGGACTTACAATTTTTTGTCGATTCCAAATGGCAGCTCTTTTCTAAAAAAGAGATACTTAGAAGATTTGTCAATTCATCACGGAAGCAGCCTACCCCTGAAAAATGTTTGCAGCGGCAAAACATCGAACCCAAGACCTTCTACATGACAGTCCAACGCACTAACCATTATGCCCAGAGGTACTACGACCAACAATTGCCCCAAAATTAAGCATAAAATGCTCTACAGCAGATAAGAAAATTGATAAGGTTAACCAATTTTACTACGATTTAAGTTTTATACGAGTATCAGATAAGAATACGAAGGCCAAGTCTTGTCTTTAGCTTAGAAATCGAATGAATCTCTTAAAAAATCTGTGTTCTTTTATAAGTGGGTGATGCCTCGAAAGTCACGATAAACTTCGAGAAAGTTATAAGTAATATTATTAATTTTTTGACTATAACCGTGGAACTAAGGAATAAGGCCTTTTAAAATTTGACGAAAATCGAAATTAGAAAAAAGCAATATAACGGTTAGACACTGAAAAAGCCAATATTATCAACAAGGACAAGAGTCCTTGTCACATTTTTGTTTATTTTTTGTTTATTGTTTGTCAAAAACCAAAAATAGTGCCTGTGATTACTGCTTCCAACCCTCCAAATCTGTACCAAGACTGCATTGGAAAAAGGAAAAAATATTCCTCTTAAAGAATTAATTTCGTAAGATCATTAGTTTACTAGCTATTCACAAAAGGACCTGCTGCGGTCTCAAGAAATCAATCCTATCCTATCATCCAATCCTATCACCCCTAACAACTCTTTAAACTTCGACTTAATATCAATTAACTGAATGATTATTTGTCTTTCATCCGATTTTATCATTTCTATATTCTCTATTTCCACGTATATAACTTAACTCCTGTCACAAGTTAAATACCCCACCCATTAATGTCTAAATTAAAACCAAACAACTAAGGGATTAAATAATCACAGAGCACACGAGCTGACATAAATATAAGACGAACTTCACGAATATCTTCTGCATAATCTCTCAAGAGTCTTAAACTCTGATGGTGTGTTCCCTTTTTGTCGAATGACCCGCAGCACCTTCATCAACTTGACATCCTTTTTGAATTCGTGTCGCCTCCATGCAAATCGCTTGCTCATACGTCAGATAATAATCCATGGCCAACATAAGATGAGAGCCAATCTGGCTCTGCAAGCGCACATCAGCATGACACAGATAGCTGGACGGCAGGCACGAGTGGCGAAAGAAGAGGGAAAAGGAGGATGAGGTGGAGGAGGAAGCCCACAGCCAACAAAATAACGACGATGACGTTCAACGACAACGACGACTCATTCACATTTTTGTTCTTAAAGGGCAGCTATACGCCACAACTGCCAAACCTGATGCCTCTGTCACTGTGCCTCTACCACATCGACATCGTGCCACTTTGTGCTTTGTGGGGAGATTAACTCGCACTTGATTCTGACAGAAATCAAAGCAAAAGATGACATATTGACAAGTTCGCCTGTCATTGCGGTCGAATGGGATATACATAAGATGGCATGAGTTGAATTAGTGTGATTGCCAGTGTCCTCTAAATCACTGATGCATTTAACTTCTTAAGCCATTAAATTGCAAAAGGATTAAAGATAACTACAACAACAACAACAAACGTTAAATCCCTCGAAAACGGGAAATTGTAAGAAAGTTTAAGATTTCCTGTTTATCGTGAATAAGTTGAAACGGAAATTGAAAATCTGATTCTAAAAATAAATAAACACTAATTTCAACTTTAAACACACCACCGCACTCTACCGGAGCTGCTTTGCAACTAACTTCTAACTAAAGTCCAATCAGATAGAATTTCTTAGATACATTTTTACTTAAATCTATGAAGAGAATGGAAAAAACAAGAAGAACACAAATTCTCTTTTGAAGCAAGTTTCTCTGTACATCTCTTTTGTTGGCCCTAAATAAAAATGAGTCTGAGATAATTGCATTGAAATGTATCTATAACATGTTGAGAATATTCTCGTGAAACATTGAGTCTAATTGGAACGTATTCTTGTTGGGAACAAAATTAATGGAAAATTGTGAAAAATCTTATTGGGAACTTTTGATACTAACATGAGTTTTCAACATGTCTAGTCTCTAGTGTTGTGTTGAACCGGTTTAAACATTTTCCACCGATTCGGTTAATGCTATAATAAATGTCTGTTATTTAACAGATGTCTACCTTCGAGGAAGAAAATGGAAAATATGTTATTTAAGGAATGATTTATTTGTTGGAGTCCTTTACCTTTTGAACTGTATATAGGAACTTGCAACTTTTTAAGGACTATCCGATATTACCCTATAAGAATAAGGATAAGGTCGCAGTATTTCTTTAAGACTTTTTTACGAAATCAAATACAGTTTTGGAAGTTGTATTGTGTCACTTTTTACTGACGCAATTAAACAGCCCAGTGTTTAGGTTAAGTATGATACTACTTAAAAATTTTCTAACTACAGTAGTTTACTAACTCTTTTTTAATTTTTAACTATTTTGTAACTCGTATCCGTATCCGACTAAGGCAATTTTTTTAATAATTTGCTTCTGAGCACACCTTAAACAATGTCAGTTCGTGCAAAAAACAAATTGAACACACCTTTTTTGATATTTGTAAACGTCAAAAAACTAAACAGCTATTTGATGATTTCAACTTTAATAAAATGTTAGAGAAAGTATGATCCGAATCTCAATTACTATTTGCAAAATCGTCATTTTAACCAAGTATCATACTAAAGCCAGGATCAACATTGTACTAATTCGTCTAAACATTTTGAAATTTTTATTTTTTTTTGTTTTTTTTTTTTTAGAATTTAATTGTCAGAATTTTCTGTACAAACTTCCTTTATAAGGTGTGTTTCGAAGCAATTTATTAAAAAAAAAACTTTAGCACTTTTGCTCTTATGTAAAAGACTAAGAATTTCAAAAATGAATGTTGTTAGAGAAAAACCGTTCATAAGCATAAAATTCATTTTTTAAATGACTAAAACAACTCCTTTATTAGTTAGAGCTAAACACAGGATATCATGTGTTTTAAGCTTTTATATACAAAATTTTAAAAACATTTTTAAGAAAAAAATTTGGTACGCCAATTTAAAGTTTTTTATTATTGTCCAAAAAAATATTGAACCGTTTTTGAGATATCGAATTTTCCAGAAAAAAATGATTTTTTTTTTAATTCAAAAAATATTTTTTTTTTAAGTTTTGAAATGCAATGTTTTTCGAACTTTTTAGAAGCTTCTCTATAACAAATTTCATTAAAATCCATTATGTCGATAATGAGAAATTCCAAATTCGAAAAAAAATGGTTCTATGGTAGGTATAGTCAGAAATATCTTAATTTCAATTTTTTTTTATTAAATTATAGATCGTGAAAATTAAACGCAGAAAAAACAATTTTATCAAAATTCTCGGAGCCGTTTTCGAAAAAAATACGATTTTTGAAAACCATTTCTTAACATTTTATTGTGGGTACCGTTATTTTTAGGTAAAATTATTTTTTTTATCTATCAATTTAAAAAAAAATCAAGCATGGGGTTTTCGAAATTTTTTGAATTTGAATTTTGAATTTTTTTTTGAGTACACAATAATATATATTCAAACTTTTAGGGAGCCTTAGCATGAAAAAAATGTTCAAAATCGGTTGCACTGTTTTTGAAAAAATCAAAAACAAAAAAATTGTTCCATGGGGGGTACCAAAAATAACCAAAAATTACCAAATTTAAACCGAGTCTAAGATTTAGTACACATACATTTTTATATTAAAATCGTTAAAACCGTTCTGCAGGCAAAAGAAAATTTCAATCTTTTCTCTAGGGAATCAACGAAGATGTGAGTTCGTTAGTGCAGACGTTGCATCTATTTTACGGTAGACGTGGTGACCTTTCGCAGTGGACTCTTCAACGTTTGGTGGTCAAATTTGACGACCGGTTCAATAAACAATCAGTAAGTCAAAGGAACGCAAGATTGGCCGAAAACATCGCCTCGTTCCGTGAAAGTATACAGCAGAACCTGAGGCAGCCTATTCCTCTCCGTGAACAAGAGCTCAGCATTTCGCAGACTTCAGCTTGGCGAATTTTGCTTCAAAAATAAGTGTGATTTTTTTTTTTTTTTAATCCACAAAATATTTTTTTTTAATTTTACATAATACAAAATTATTTAAGCTTTTTAGAATTTTAAATATTTTTTTACAAGCGCTCAAGGGTTTATTGTGAGACCCTTATAATGTTCAACATAAACATAGTACAAGCGATTGAAAAATTAGGGGGGGGTGAACGGTAGGTGTTGATGGGCATTAGTATTGAATGTTTGCAAAATGAAATGACAAGGGATTGATCAGTTATAAAAACGGAAACGGGTTCGCCATTTTTCATTTTTTAACATTAACCTAGTCATTACCTTGAAAAATCAAAATAAATTTTTTTATTATACAAAATTGTAGGACAGTTTTTGAGAAAAAAAATCTTATTTTCTAATTTGTATGGGAGGTACTTTTATGTTTGTTATTTAAATGAAATAAAAATAGAATGTGTCGGGGAAATAACCAAAAAATGTCAGTTACAAGTTTAAAGAAAACCGACCTAGCCACTTAGACTGTAGTCGGACAGACAGAAGAAAAGAACTATTTTGTTCGCATTAACTTTTATAGTAATATTAAGTTTGACACAAATATTGAGTAATAAAAATTATTACGAATTGTACTACGAATAATGTCAAAAAGAGGTGATATCGACTGGACCTCACGATCCTCCGATTTGACCCTGTATCTACTTATAGGGACACTTGAAGGAAAAAGTAAACATCAACAAACCAAACACAACATTATAAAAGAAATTACGACATTCTTATGCAAAATGTGCTTAAAAAAGCTCACCTTGGCGTCACGGTCCCTAGGAAGAAAAAATTTACTAACTTTAAGTCAAAAGAAAAATTTAATTACCTATAGCCTCCAACCAACAACTCCACCAAGATACTTCCGAAAATTTATTTATAGCCATAAAATGATTTTTTCACATTGCTCAGTTTTTTATAATTCCAAATTATATCTAAGTACCTACCAAAGAAAATTAAATCCTTCATTGTTTATTCCACCGAAAAATTATATTATAAAAAACCAAACGGAAGTTTCATCAAAATAAAAAATAACAAAAAAAAAAAAACCAAAGAAATCTCAATCAAAATATAAATAAAAAGTAATTTCAAAGTCCATCGAAGTGAAAACGACTTCATTATATTTTTTTTTATTTTTGGTTCATCCTTTTGAGAAAGAAAGTGAGCCCACCTTTGCCTGGAGGGATTCGTTTTGTTCGTCCTACTTCTTCAGCCAAAATACAAAATTACATCTTGGTTGAAAGACTCCTTCTTGGCAAAAAAAAAAAAAGGAAGCAAAAACAATCACCGCCAAGTTCACATTCATATGCATAAAACAATTGAACCTTCACGATTATTATTATTATTATTTTTATTTTTCTCCTCTTCAAAGGAGACCCATGCTTCTCGTCTGGATACTCGAAATCGAAGATTTCTTATCAGGCACATAATAATTTCTGATGATGCTCCCACCATTACCGTAAAAGGATTCCCTTCGTCCATTGATTTTCGATTTCAATTTTCCCCAAACAAAGGAGTTCATACGGATTGAGCAAAATTATTATATCTTTTTTACGCCCCCAGGTGCCGCTGCTGCCGCTCTGCCAGGTCGTAGCAAGTGAAAGGACTATGTGGGCCTTTGTCGTCGTCGTCGTCATCGTCAGAATAAATACAAACAAAAACAGTCGTCGAATCGAAACAAATCTTAAAGGAGGTGGTAACGAACGAATTCATTTTCTCGATTGTTTGTTTGTTCGTTACGGAAATTAAATCAGCCCAATCTGAGATTACAGGGTTCTTTTTGTGTGCTTTTTCTTAAAGAGGTGTATTTTTATTCTGCCATCTCTGTTGATAGGAAGCAAAGCTAATCGATTGACTCTGAGGGCGAGATATCGTTTCGTAGAACTTTGGCTCATAAGATTGTTGCCGATAAGTGCAAGGTTTTAATTGGCAGGGAGCAATAAGCCTTTATAGCCAAATTCATCTTCGTCAGATTTTTCAGAGGAAAATCCACAAGATCACAAGTTTGAGTTGCGGAATAGGTAACTCATATTTAAGGGCAAATTGTGGCTTCAAAAAAGAAATATTCACAAATATAATATTCTAATATTCTAAAGTCTTTTTTAAGTAGATGTCGAATTTTCAAGGTCTGAATCTTGACGATAGTCTCTCTGTAGACTTTAAGGACAAGTTCATTTTTTTCTCAAGAACATCATTTTATACTTTTTGTATAATTAGTCTTTTCTTAGGAATGATCTTGCTTCTGATCAAAACTTTTTCTGCCAAAAGGGGTTAAAATTGATGCAATCTTTAAGACATTGTTTTTAATCAATGACTTTTTCGAGCAATTTGTAGCCAATTTCGATCAAATTTGGTGTCAAGAAGTACTTTCACTTCTAATATTTGTGTATTTACTCCTTCTTTTCTACCCGATCGTGTACAAATCGTCTTATATTGTCAATTTGAAAATATGTTTGGTATTGGCTCAGATGATTTCTATTCAATCAGCCTCCAACAGCTGGACGGATTCCAATGAAACTTTCCATAGTCTATTATGTAGTTAAGTAGATTATAAGATTTTTGATATCTAAATGTTGTAACAGAGCCCAACAACTGGATCTTGTTTTATATAAAGTCAACATTTTCGCTCGGAAGAATCTGCATGAGCAGGTACGTGCAACTCATACTCACATTTTTTTAGTTCCATTAGTGTTTGCTACACAGATTCAGTTGCATGTAAAACTGACAGGCTGGACGCTGCGCTGCAACTAATATAAGTAACTGCCTTGTTTGACTTCATCTGACTGCATTTAAAGGAGTTGAGAGAGTGCCTTAAGAGGAAGTTGCAATATAATGTCTTAATTTTCATGTTTTTCCAGCTATGCATTGCTAGAAGTGCGTCGATGATTAGTGTTGCAAAATGAATGAGCAAAAACTGAGATAACTTTTTACCTCTGATGAAGCCTCTCTACATATAAACACATACATATGCTAGTTTAAGAACAATTAGCTTGTAGATGGCGCAAGGTGCAAGGTCAGTTAAAGTTGAGTGTAAAAAAGTTAAAGAGCATTACGTATAGCTACCTAATGACTTTGCCCATTTCGCATGATGCCTTTTTTAATGAGGTGTATAGTTTTGTTTCCATTCAAGCTAATTGCATGTTGTTTTTTTTTTGTTTTAATTTTCTAAGCGTAGAAAGAGCTTTGGACGAAGGTTTGTAATGAAAATATTTTTTTTTATGAGTGGCTTTGGAAAAAGTTGAATCTCTCCTTGGAGACAGAACAAAAGGCAGAATTTTTTTTCGAATAGATGTGTTAGACACAAAACTAATATTGCAGTGAGATTATTAGAGAAATAAAACAGACACAGTCTGATCAACCATAGATTTTTTTTATATTCATTTCAAACATATTTCTGAACTTCACAAAAATTTAAGATTGTGGGATTTAAAAAATCTGAAAAGGTCAAGCAATGATTACTGAAGCTCAATATTTTTCTGCAGTTCTCAACGAGAGAAGATTTTGTACGATTTTTTTTTAATTTTGTGCTGAAGGTCAGATTAGATAAATTCTAGAAACTCATATTTGAGATTAAAAAAAAATCTATTTATCAGTGAATACATTACATAAAGGTTGAAAGGGAATTCAATCTTTTGTGAATGCGATCTTTACTGAATTTAATTAAATTATTGGGTTCATTGATTTCAGACCATGCAACCATCAATAACTTAACATTAAAAAAAATTATTTTTCCCCGTCCATTTTGTTTTATTTTATTTTGCGTAAACAGTTAGATATGATATCTTATCATTGTTAAAAAAAAATGAAAAAAGACTACCTTAATACACAATTTTCTCGATAAATTCTTACTGCTACAAATTAATATTATTTAACTTTAATAAAAAAGATTGTTCTTGATTTTCTTTATTTTAATTATTTTCACAATTTTAAAAAAAAGATAATTTAAAAAGAAATGTTAAAAATCTTCAAATATTTATTTCGAAGTTTTTATGAAAACGAAACCTGGTCAGTCTAATTAGAAAAGAAAGAGAGTAGCTCTGTTCGAAAAACTGCCTCGCGATGGTTAGTTACCCGTCCCTCTCGCTTTCAAAAACGAAATTTTAAAAAAGCCACAAACTATGTCCAACTTTTTTTGCTAACATTTTTTAAAAAATCTTTTACCGACGATTCCTTTATACCTAATTGCAATTATGTATTTCAATTATTTACGAAATTTCTGTCTCGGCTTATTTCATACCATTGACGCATTTCTCATCGAAAACAAGCTTAGCCAACTTAATCATGAGTATACTCCCGGCCAAGATGGTATCCCCACCATAGATATCCCTCAGTAATGGAAACATTTTTCATAAACCCAATACATAAAAATCCGATCCAAAGTGTGAAGTTACAAACTATCGTCCAATAGCTAAGCTTTCATATATATTCCCAAAATCTTTGAAAGCATTTTTAATGAAATTTTAATTTTTCGTTGTAGGTCACTCATTTCTCCTACACAAAACGGCTTCATCAAAGGTAGGTCTATAACGACTTACTTAGTTGAATTCGTATCCTTTATCCCCTCAGGCTTAGAGAACGAATATGAAATCGAAGTTGCCTCAAGCGATTTCAGTAAGGCCTTTTACAAAATTTCACATAAGCTTATTATATTTAAATTGTCCACCCTTGAACTTGAACCTATCTGCTTAAGATGGATGCCTTCTTACCTAAAAAACATGCGGTTATCAAATATTTCCATATCAAAGATGAAAATGAATTGCCACAAGTCAATTCACTAATTTGTATGCTTGGGTTAAACAAAATCGAATGAAAAATTAGACCGCCAGGAAAACAAGACGTCTATACGATAGATCTCCTCATCGCGTTTTAGTTAATGAAAGATAGTGTATTTATAGCAATCTTTTGCAATATTTTGAGAATTTTGCATTTTTTATTTGTTTGCATTCTTAACATTAATTGGCAGTATTTCCATTCTTTTGAATCTTTTTAATGGAAAATGAATAGTGATATGCCAATTTGAAGTCACAGTCCCAAAATTAACTCTCAATGAATACAATCATTTAATTGAATCCAATGAATGACTTTAAAAGATTACATTCACAAAAAATTGCATGCTTTTACAACCATGTGTCATATAATAGTCGGAAAATGTCAACTAGTTTCAGGGAATAGTCAAGAATTTCTTGGCCTTTTATAGCCGTAAGGACCAATAAATTTGAATCATTGGAAATTCAACCGATATTCAGTTAAAAATTAATAGCATTATCGAAATTTTCCGAATGGATTTCGTCCAGTGAACACGGCTTTCCGATGTGAAGAAAACTTCCAAACATGATGTGCAAAAACTAAGAGTAAAAATGCAACTTTTTGTATTCACTTAAAAAGATTAACTTCTAATAGAACGACTTGTCATTTTGTAGAATTGAGTGATTTACGAAATTAAGGTTTGCTTGATTTGACATTCTAGAAGCCAAAAAAAGAAGAGCCACTCTTTACAATAGCTTCGGTCTTAGAATTGAAGAGATAGATTATTCGGGAGATAGGAGCTCCAGTATTTTACGATGGAGTTTCGAAAAGAAGAATCGGTAACGATGATCTCGATTACAATCTGAAAAAAAAGAGCGGCTGAAATAGTTGCACCACTAAGATCGATTGGACAACAACTTAATACCCTAAAAATTGAACAAATTCCTTTTTTAAATCAATGAACTTGGAGGGAGAAGGAAGTCCAAAATAGCTTAGTCAGGGATATAGGAATAGTCGACGAAACCGGAACTATCCGCTGTGGACTATAAAGAATATTTGTTTGTACTTGTAATCTCAAAAATGTCCGAAAAGTCTTACTTATTGAACTTTGCCATCAACTGATATCGAACACATTACACATTGCCTAAGAATCTTTATTTAGATGGTACTTGTTTAAGGTTGAGAAAACTTCTGGCATTCTTTGAATAAATTAATACCCAAACAACATAGTGCTTCACATAATAAAAGCAAGTTAAATCCGCGAGAAACATTAAATTATTAAAGATTTTTCAGCTTAACTTCGTGATACAATGTGGCTTATGCGAATAGCCGACTGAAATTATTTCAAAGACTCTCTTACTTCCATTCAGTAAAGCTAGAAATTAAGTTTAAATTTAGAGAATATACAAGAACTATTAGAAACATTTTCTTGATTTTAATTTTGGTCTTTTAGAAAGCAAGTACCAAAACCAAGTTCAAACTTACAGAACTTATTAATGTATGTACAATAAGTTTCACTAGAAAATTATTGTCTAAATAATCAGTTTTGAACATTCTCCAGATGACGAAAAATACAAATGAAAGAACTCCTTTGACTAACTAGCTACGATGTAGATCATCAAAAGAACTTGGCCAAAGGCTGTTTGGATAAACCATTGACCTCTCTCGAAGTTAACTTATAAATTTATTTATCACCATGCCCCCAGAAAATCATAGTTAACCACGAAAATCTCTTTAAAAGTTAATACTCCTTACCACCCAAATTCCTATTTCCTCTCGAATACCATTGTGTGTGGCCAAAATAACTCCTTTCAAAACAACCATCATCCCTGCAATCGATTCATCTTCTTTTGAGAAAACATAGCAAATTTTTGTGGCCACCTTGAAACAGCAATTTGTGTATAATCACGCTTCCTTCATCTAGATACCACTTTCACTATATGTATATACCTACACACAGAACCTCTTTCTCCACATATTACATTAATAGAGGTACATTAGCTGGTGGCTTGGCCTATACAATATCGCTTCCATCAATCGCACAATTTAATTTAAAGCCAACAAATGATGCTGCACTCTATACTACCAGAGGCTTACCAAACCTGGGAGAGCTACTACTATAGACCCACCAAGATGATAACAATAATTCTAGGTATCCTCAGAATACATTGGAACTTCACAAACGAAACCACAATCATAATCTTGCACAACAAAAGAATAGCCAAATCCTAACCTGATGACGACTAAGACTACATAGCATGGGCCCAAAGTCGTGTCGTCGTGGTTCGGTCCTACACAGAAGAGAATTCTATTCATTTTAAGGACAACAAAAACAAAAACAACAACAACAATGGGAAAAAGTTCAGTAGCAACTGCATGAGGAGGCTGTGTTGTTGTCATGAAAGGCAACACCCACTCGCACCAAACATGCATCTCCCAGTTACTATACCTGTGAACGTCTCAACTCAACTCGACTTCGATTCCAACATAGTCGTTATAGTACTTCGTAAATGTGGATGCCTCACGGTGCTGATTCTGGAGCTGGTGCGGAACCTACATATATGTGGCTTTTTACCCAGAACAAACCTAATTGACTTGTCCGTATGGAGCTCACTCTCATATCTCCTTGATAACTTAATCATCTTCGGCGTCATTCGAGGTTCACCAGCAGCATCACCACCACCACCGCCACCGCACCGCACCGGTAGAACAAGTGGTCCAACTTGAACCATCACGAAGGTCCATCCAGCACCAGCAGTTGTTGTTGTTCTTCTTCTTGGTTCCATGAAAGCACCACCTTCACTACTATATAGGTTCGCATGATTGAGTGCAATAAATATTAATGCGCGTTGGGCATGGCCCGCTCTGATGGTTCGTCCTGCTATGATAGTTGCACCCAGCATCCATGGTAAGAGCCCGATCGTGTTGGTTTTCTGTTTGTTCATTCGTTGGCTTCGAATTCGTCTTCGACGAAGAGTATACATCGTCATTTACACTGAACGCTCCATGAGCCTATAACTGGCCTCCACGAATGGATGGCTTAATTTGTGGTTGCTTACGAACCTGCAACGAACGTTTGGAATTTCTCGAGGGGATAAAATTGCTATTTTGGAATTGAGTGGAGGTCTAAAACAACAACGTTTGTTTTTTTCACAAACGTTGTTGCATGATGCGTGGAAGGAAATTACCTTTTACACATTTACATGTGGTCTTAAGGTAAAAGTAAGTGTATAATGCTGCCAGTGTGCAACCCAAGATCAGATGGTCAAGCATTGTGGTTGAATAGTATTGGTCACTGTTGGGGTATGATGACTGATTTTTATAAAAAGGTTTTCTTTTGTAAAAGCAGTAGCTTACAACTATCGGCGTTGCGTAGCTGATTAGACAAAAAGACAAATTTTTAAACAAAAGAACTCATACAAAACAAGGATTGTTGTAGAAAAGTGGACAGAATGTTGACCCAGCCTAGTCAAAAATTTTAAGACAACTCTTTCGATCTCGATTTTGTTCTAAGCACTAAGCGACTTCACAAACAAAATATGCTTGGCAAAACGTTGAGTGTTCCACTCTTGATCTTTGAGTTCTTCTGATATCTTAATCTGCGCCAAATACACCTGACTATATCAATTTTCTTGGTTGTAAAAAATGGCGCCCAATTCCGGACGAAGATGAGCCAGAGACCCAAGCTTTTACAGAGTAAAATGATTTTGGATCTTTCAAGATTTGCTTTTGGACACATTTATTCCTGAACAAGCAAACAAGTTTCAAACTTGACCCTTTCAACAAGCAAATTAGGTTCCAGGCCTTTCCAAATCCTAATTACCAACACAGGCTACTAGCTACTAAGAACATTGACTATCATTATTATCATCAAGACCTTAGTTAAATGATAGAGTACGTATAATATTTAAACAGCTGCAAGGCGGCAGAGACACTCTGCAGGACTTTTGTCATTCGATAGTATTTCCAAGAATTGATTGCATGCCATCTATCAAACAAAAATCTGACACCCTTAAAAATAACAAAACCAAATTAATTTTAACTCACGCCCGTTTAAGCTTTTCCGAGACACAATATCATAAACCGAACAAAAGACCACGTTTACACAAAGAATTATTTCCTTTTCCGTGTTATCCCCTTTATGAACTGCACCCTGATATAAATTAAAAATTGATTAACCTGCCAACGAAAGTTAGGATAAGATTTCCCAAAACCGCCCCTTCCAGAAAGTTAAACAAAAAAATCCTCAATTTCGACAGCGAACAAATTATCAGAATGACACGAAACTCTAATTCGCCTACCCGTCCCCCGTAGAGTATACCATTTTGCGAAGGTATTTCGTGGTCATTTTTATTTTCCCGTCGCCCATTATTGCCCGCTGACATTAAGCTAACTTAGAGCTGTCGGATTTGGGGTGCAACACTATTTGTTGTGGGTGGTTTTGATAACTTTACTTTACACAGTAAACATCGTCGGTGCTGAGGTGGCAGAGAGAAACAGGGGTTAAAAATGAACAGAGCCGATCCCTGTTTCCGGTTGTAATCTATCCGAACTAACATAAGATGGCCAGCACAGATAAGTGAGCCAGTTTATTGTAAAGCGTTTCAGTGGCAGGACACAGATAACTATTCAGTTCAGTCATAATATTCTAGGAAAGTGCCGTGGAAGTGATGTGACGAAGTCACGATATGTATTCGTATGCACATCATCAGGGGTGGCCTAAAAGTCTTATCTAAGAAATATGATGGAACTATTCTTGGACTAACTGAATGCCTGCATTCGATATTTATTGGGCGGTGTTGTCGGGTTGACAACTTTCATTTTGTTAACATGCTAATTAATGAAGCCCGGCACAGCAGTCTTTGTGTTTGAGAAGGGGGGCTTCTTATAACGGTTATTAAGAGAACACGATGGGGCTGTAACAAGTGCTACAACCAAGAGGCTCTTGCATAAGGTGCGGAAAATATGGGCTTATGATTGTAGTAGTCCGTGTTATGGCTTTATTAGCAGTGACATATTAATTTAGTTGATTTCGAGCCTGAACAAGGGGTGGACTTTTTTGTGAGGACGATTTATGATTGAATAAATTAATTCATAACGCATGAAGGCTGGGTGGTCTGACGTAGTTATAGGTCTTTATTTTGTTTCTAGGAAATGAAATGTTTCTTAAGAACTATAGATTACATTTTTAGTTTTATGTACATATACATATTTGGTATATCAAAGTTTTCTTAGAAAATTTTGGACCGAAAGATAAGGGTTTCGATACAGCATTTAAAAAATGTTATATGAAAAAGCTTTGATTCCCAAAAATTTTGATACAAAGTTTTGTGTTCAATTTTCACTGAGTCTAAGGTATTTCTATCTAAAAAAAAAGTTTAAGAACTTTATATTTAACAGAACGACTTTGGCGATTTTCTCGGAAAACGTTTCAACCGATTTCAACCGACAATCAATCGCCATTCTTCTTATAGAGAAATACAAATGCTAAGTCCAAATTGTTATTGCTAGTTCAACTGATTTGATAGAGTTTATGTTTTTTGCTGAGTTTCTGTTTCGTATTGATTAAAAACTATTTAGAAATGGCGCCCAACAGAAAGATTTTGTACATTTTAAATGTTTGTCTTAAGTTGTAAATGACTACCTTTCATTATGTTTTTCAGGGGTATACTGCCTTTCGCAACAAAGTGTCAAATCCTCATTAGGGTCTCCTCCATTCCTGATAACAAAACACAGAAAGGGTTTAGATGCACAAGCTTTTGGTTCTCTGGAGCCATTTTGACCTCTAATTTATTTTATTTATTTCGAATAACATATTTTGCTGGAAATATACTGTTGAAATGGCGCCCAACGTGAAGTATAAGTATTTTTCAATTT
The DNA here is from genome assembly GCA_963931855.1 of Philhelius festivus. Lineage (NCBI taxonomy): Eukaryota > Metazoa > Arthropoda > Insecta > Diptera > Syrphidae > Philhelius > Philhelius festivus. Next base: position 4,460,560 of record OZ007557.1, on the reverse strand, counting down.
TTCCAAAATGTTATGAAAATAAATTGGTTGAAAAAATATTAAATATTTGGGATTATTTTCAAATACTTATATATACGCTATCATTCGCGGCCTTCTAAGGTATACATTAAATGGCGCCCGAGGTGATTTTGACTTTCTTTATTTTTTTTTTAGTGTTAGAGAAAAATAAAACGCTTATCGAAATTTCCACATTAATTGGTTTTGAAGAAATATGCCATACAAATTTTGTGAAAATGGCGCCCAACGTTACGTTTTGATATTTTTCAAATTATTTCAAATGTTACTAGATGGCATTTAAAGACAAGCAACTGTATAGAAAAATACTAAATAAATAAAGGGTATTTTATACCCTCCCAATCTGTAGTAAAATTGACACTCATCGTGAAGTATTTTGGTATTTATCAAAGACAGGTTGCAACAACAAAACTTAATTTGATTCAACGCATGATGATGACTGGTCTGGAAAGAAGAACAGTCGAGCAATTTAGCCGCTAAGAAATTCTTTTTTAAAGTTCTGTTAAAAAGGAGTCCCAACTGAAAGTTTTGAAACTTCTCAAATTTCCTGAAGTTCTTATAACGCTACTAGGAGTGTCCGGGGGGATAAATGTTAAATTCAATTTGAAAAGTGTTGTGAAAATGGCGCCCAACGTGAATTTTTGATATCTATTTATTTATCGGTTAAGGAAATTCTTAATTTTTTTTCTACTTTTTTTCAAACTAAATTATAGAAAAAAAAACTTTTATTTTACGAAAAGAAAAGTAAACTTCTTCAAACTTTTATCGCATACCGAAACAAAAGTACATCTTTCAACAAAATTCCTTTTCTTTGGTCCTTGCATACCAATCCAGATCATCTCATTTAGATACAAATCTGCGAGTAACAACAAAAAAAAAAAAAACCTGAAAAACTTAACAAAAATAATTTCCTATACTTTTTTAACTGACCAACACCGAACAGATGGAAATACGAATACAAAAAATCACTACTTTTCAGAAAATCGAAAAAAAAATAAAATTCCATCTCATTATATATTTGATGAAAATCTCCTCAAGGATATAACAAGTTGGAAAGAAGAGCGTGTCGTCGTCGTTCTGGGCTCTCGACTTGGGAAAAAAAAATTAAAATTTTTTAACGAAACTTTTCAATGAACCACGAAAAAAAATAAATAAAATTAAAAAAATAAATAAATTTGAAAAAAAAGTATAAATTATCAGTTTAACGTGTAGGTATTGAAAAACCGCCATTTTGCAGAAGAAACAGAAGAAAAAAACTCTTGAAACAGGAAAACTGTCTATTTATGTTTTTTTTTTTTATTTCTTCACCATCAAGAAGGATATAGATGAAAAAATTTCTATTCAAATCCCCGTCAGCATTTGTAACGCTAACTTACGAAACCGACGTCGAAGTAAATGAAAATCCTGTACCAGGGAAGAAAAGTTAGTCCTTATTTTTTGTTATCTCCTTTGGACGTACTTTTGTTATATAGCATCTCATTCTAATAAACTGAATAAAATTAAAGAAAAAAAAAAATAAACAATCGAATTGAATCTAATTTTACAAAACAACACATCCTGTGGGATAACAATGCGCATACCAAGAGAATTGTTTCCCCTTAGGAATGAGTGCAGGAATTAATTTCTGTGCGAGGATGGATAATGAAATGAAGTGTTTTTTGTGTTGTTGTTTTAGTCAAATGAAATGAAAAAAAAAATCCTTTTTCAAGGAATAATCCTTGCTCAAGGATACTCAACTTCAAATGATGCGAAACCAAAACCAACTTCAGAGCTAATTACATTTAAAGTATAAAAAGGATTCCGATTGCTTAATGAGAGAGTGAGGACTTAACGGGTAAAAAGGACATCTCCATCGTTTTTGTTTATTTCTTTTTGAAATATACTCAAGAAAATTAGTCACTGAAAGGAACAGCAAGAAACTTATCCTGAGGTAAATAAAGCACTTCAAGTTTTGGCTCATCATCAACGATAAATAAATATATATGTGTATAACTTTTGCAAAGATGTTGGAAATGATTTAAGTCTATAGAGGACGATTTTATATTGTTGCATTTTGTATGAAATGTAATGACCACCGAGGAGAGAAGAACGTATAAAATATCCTTTAGATGGCGAATGCAGTGCGCAATGGGAGGATGGAATGTCGAATGGAATTAAATTTATAAGGTTTCTTCTGAGAAATTTATGTTGAATTTCTTGTTAATTGTCTTTGAAAGGATTAAGGAGAAGTTTTTTTCAAAAAAAAAAAAAAAAAATTCATTAGTTATAAGAATCTCACTGATGGTATTGAAAGGAAAGGGAAATGTTGGATTCTATATTATTTTAATCCTAGACATTTGCACGACTAACAAGTCGCCATTTATTTTTGCTATTATGGAAAAGTTGTCTTGTAAAATATGATGAGTATTACATCTTGGGATAATGGTTTGAGCTTTGGACTGTCATGTAGGAGGTCTACGTTATATTCCCAGGCGCTACCACCAAACAGAGAATACTGCCCCTTTCGAGGCCTAATACGGCTCAGTATAAAGTTACTTTGTTTGCACTGGGCTATGTAACTCTACATACATCTGTGCTACTAAGCATCAGTATAGAAGTCTGAATATCGTGTTGGTCTCCCTAAAATACCGTTAATTCTAGCTTATAAACTTCTTCTTCTCAAGTTGTACTTGTCTCATTGAAACCTTCAACATTCATAAGGCTCCCTTTTCATGAAAGGTCGTCAGAAACACGGTGGGTTTACATCCTCTCTGATTTCGAACACGCTGATTGAGTCATCTAGACCAAGTGCTACTAGTAAGGCATCTTCGATGGCTTCGTAGTTAAATCGGACGTTAGCCTTTCTTGTTGCCTTCAACCTGGGTGCTGAGATTCTAAGACTCTCTTGGCATAAGCATTGTTGTACTTTCTCTATATTGAACAAATCACATGAAAGACTATCTCTGAAAGCACGTTTGAAATAGTTCAGAGGAGATATTCCCTATTTGCAGATGCAATCTTGATGAAGGTTGCGAAAAGCTTTGCGATCATAGAAAATCCGCTTTCACAGTCTTATTCCAAATTTAATCAAATAATTTGTCACTCTTTATCTTATGCGTGCGTGGACGTAATATTTTTTAACCCTGATCTTCCTTATGGTTCGAATTTTTTCAAAGTTTTTACTCTATTAATCCGTCATCAACATTTTGCCTAAGCAAACTTATTTCTAATGCAGAACAACGTTTATTAACGACGACGGCTCATCTAGAATACATCACGTATTCAAGAACTTTAACGTCCTTGAACTCATCACAAGTCTTCGCAAAAGTCTGTATACATATGTATATAAGTCATCGACGATCTTTCTTTGACAACGGCGGCGCCAACGCGCGAATCGCTGCTAATGCAAGAATTGGATTTAATAGCCTACTCCATCATCGACTCTAAAAAAAAACAATCTCAGTGTGGCATTTTTCATCCTTCCTCTCCATCCATCCATCCATTCAACACATTTTACATGATGAATTTAAGGAACTCAGAAGGATTTTATATGATTTCAACACGTAACACGCATTACACCACACGTTTGGCCTACAAGACGTATAGCGACGTGTGCTGTGTTGGGAGTTGTATGTACCAAAAAGTAGGATGCAAATAGCAAAACAAATTGCCTTTTCCACCTATGATTAACGGGCTGGCAATAATAAATATGCAATAAAATTTTCACCGACTCAGGGGTATTTTTGGGTTTCTTGAAATTTTACATCCCCTCGGGAATCTTTGGAACTCTAAGGAAAAAAATTTGATGAAAATACACTGAACATTCTACAAACTTCGTTCTAAATCAACTCACGGTCTTTCTTTAAATATCGCGGTTTATTTTAAAAGGTAGGCGGCGACGACGATGCTTAATTTCGGTAATCCATATTCGTGATAGGGGTGTTTTTGACAAATTTTGCTGATTCTTCCCTCCACACATGCAATTATTTATATTTGAAAATTTGGTACCTTTCATAAGAGTGACTGACATTAAGGTGAAATAAGGACTTTGATACTTTGTGTGTTCAAGTTTCGAGACTTTTCCCCTCAAATGAAAAGATTCTGACTGAAAGGCAAACGTGAAAAAAAAGGAATCGTTATTTTTCTATTCCCGAACGCAATTATATTGCTCTTCATTTTGATGTTGAAAATTGGAAAAATCGTTGGCAATAAATTTTGGCAGAATGGGGCAGGAAGTAATAATGTACTGAGTGTACGGTTTATTGTTTTTTTTTTGTGCGATATGCGAAATAGGAGGTGTGTTTAGGGGATGGATGTTACAAAGTGAGGCAAATCACAACAATCAGAATGGTGTAATGGGGAAATGAAAGTAAATTTCTGCCAAGGGCAAAATTGATATAACAGTGACAGATGATGAATTGGAAAGGGAACCTATTTACCTTCATCCTTCTCATCGATTTATTATTACTAGACTAATGATGTTGGAATAATTTAGCAAATTGCCAATGATAACTGGAAATGTTGACACAGATTTTCAATAAACTTTTTATTTAAGGGCTTGATTTTGGGGGAAGATCATTGGTATGAATAACTACATAAATGGATATAAAAACGAATTAAAACTCATTAAAAATGAATTAAAAATTTAAGATCTGACATTGGGGGAGCAAAATTTCCCTCGGAATTTTTTTCATCTTAGAAAATTGGAAACGACAATTCTTCTGCGCTGTTCATTGTAAGCTGGCGACTGGCCTTTTGATATGAGATCCAAAGTCCCCATGAAATTTTATTAATGATATTCCAAGAGAAACTTTTGACACTAGTCAGGTTGACCATTTTGAAAATAGGGACAAATTCTGAGGGAAATTTTATACGCGAAAACTATTGTGCGAGAAATATATCATGCGAAAAATATGTCATGCGAGAAATATATCATGCGAAAATAATATTATAAGAAAAAAATATTATGAGAAAAAAATATTATGAGAAAAATATATTATGAGAAAAAAATATTATGATAAAAAACTATAATGACAGAGAAATTTCATGCAAGAAAAATATCATATGATTTTCATGCCAGAAATCTATCATGCAAGAAAATTATCATTCGCGCAAAAACCATCATGTGAGAAATATATCGTGTAACAAAACAATCTTGCTAGAAAAATATTATGAGAGAAAACCATCACGCGAGATAACTATCGTGCTAGAAAACTATCATGCGAGACCACTACCATGTTAGAAAAATATCATGAGAAAAAACTATCAAAAAAGACTATCATGCCAGTGGAATATCATGCAATAAAAATGTAATTTGAGAAAATTTTCATGCGAGATAACTATCATGCTAGAAAAGTATCATCAGAGAAAGCTATCATGCGACCTTAAATTGATTGACATTCATCTGCGTATAGTGTTATAGAACCAAACCTTATTTCTACAGCACAACACGCACCTTGGTACGCACCATCGAACACTCCCTAAATGACAAAGAATACACTCTAGTTGCATTCCTATAAACAGAAGGCGCCTTCAATAATGTCGACAAAGCTGCAATAGCGAAGGCACTGCAGAATCTCAACGTAGATAGCTGACTTGGTGACCTAATATATTTCATGCTGAAAAGCAGAATTATAAATGCGGAAGTAAGTAGCTTTACTACAAGAAGAAGGTCAGTCAGTAGAGGTACTCCACAAGGTGGAGTCCTAGATTTTTACAGCAAACAAATGGCCGCGAGCACAACCGTACGTTTTTAAGCCATCTCACAATGGACCAATAACTCTATTGGCCACACAATCATTCTGAATTTATTCGGAACTTTCCCAAGTCACTCCGACTACATCACTCTCTTGTTGGTTTTCAATATAAGCTATGAAGTCTCCATTCCCTCAAGGTCAGCTTGGGAGCAAGGGGCTTTGATAGAAAATAAATCAGTACATTTTTATGCAGATGGATCGAAGACTGAAAACGGAGTGGCTGGTGTAGTGTACTCAGATGGATGTGTGGATGTGTGGATGGATAATACGTTAAAACAGGAAAGAATTGACTTTCTCTGTCTCCAAGTTAGACCTAGAACAATCATTAAATCGTAGGGTTACAGCTGTGCTACAACTCGTATACTCATCTGTACTGAAATGACAATTCTTATTCATTCTGTTTCTTAATCTCATAAGGGAACAAGTTGAATGAGTAAATTAAATTTGCAATTTTTCAACCAGTGAATTATTTTTCAATATCTATAGAAGCTGTGGAATGTAAAGTTGTAAATATTGACGAACGTCTTTTATTGTCATTTCGATTTCACTCAACAAAGTTTTCAGTTACTTTTGGCTTTAATAAGTAAAACAATGTTTTTTCCGATAAAATCCAATGCCAAGTCATAAAACTGAAGGTTACGAAGTAAACTCCCTTCACCCTTAACATGTTTTATGTATAACCACAATATACATAGATAGGTATTCAATAATTCTTCCCACCCACACCACGATCAAGACCAAAAAAATAAAATAAAATATTATTTGTAGCTCAATCGACCGACTTCCGTGCTCAGTTTTTTCTTCTTCTTCTTTCGGTTTTTATTAGCCAAGAACTTTGTTCTATCAATTTTATGTGAAGGCCATGACATTCATTCACTTAATAGTCCACCATAACTACACCCACTCGTATGCATCGAACATGGTTATACTAAAGCCAACCGAGAGCGGACACGAAGAAATCATTTTTTTTTTGTGTGTACGTTAAGCCCATAATTTCATGGGAAAAATGATGACAATATTATAGAGGGTCCCTGATAAGGGAATTCAACACTCAAAAAAAAACAAAGAAAAGGACGAACTTAAGGAGGAAAAAATACTAAGAAAAAAAATAAAGAAAGTTCTCTTCTCATGCAATTTTGATTAAATGACAAAAAAGTTTTATTTCCTTTCATCCATATACTCGTGGGTATTGAGAGACAATGAACACAGGCACACAAAAGTCGACAAGTTCGAGGTCGAACTTTTTTGATATAGGTGATCCAATTCTCTGTGGACATCAAATGCACATCCGGTCGGTCTTGAGATGAAATCTCGTTTATACAAAAATCCAAATGAAGACCTTTATGTTCACCTTTAGGATGCATGATGTTAAATTTGTAAGGGATTGGTTTTATTAACCTCTGCCAGGGAGGAGCATGAGTAACCAAATGCCCTTTTTCACCTACATCAGATGACAAAATAAAAAGGATATCAATTCCGAGCAGGTCCCTGAAGTTAGGAAGAAAATTTACATAAAAAAGCACCTTACTACTTTCATTTTAAAAACATTAAGAAATATCAGGCCTGCAGAAAACTTACGAGTATTTAAAAAAAAAAAGAATCTTTAAACGATTAAGTTTACAAAAATCAAAAATTGAGGAAAAATTTGGTACACACAATTTTTTGAATATTAAATTGAATAGCATTAAATTCATGAAAACCGATAAAGCCGTCTTAGAGAAAGTCTTAAATAAAAAAGGTGTACTTAATGAGTTAGGTGCTATTGGCGTTGCAAAATTTCTCAAAATCTCCGACATAAATAATACTTGTACCATGAAGTTCTTGAATATAAAATTTTATCAAAATCGGTTGAACGTGAAAGTCGCAAGGAAAAAAGTGATTCTGAGTGGATAAAAATTAAAAAAAAAAAATTGAAAGCTCGTCGAGCAGCTTGCAACATTTGTCACTTCTTCAAAAAAAAAAGACGGAACCCCTAAAAAAAATATATATTTTTTTTAGGTGGCAGCGCCTGGGAATCGAACCAAAACCTGCAACGTAACACTCTAAGGAACTAACTTGAAGACATCGCTACAAAATGCAGCACATTTTTTCTGGGCATTTCGGACATGGAAATCCTTAGACCAATGTAAAACTTGATATTTAATTAATTTAACGTGATAAAATAAAAATGAAAAAAAAAAATATCTTAAATCCGCACAAATGCCATATAGTGGTCTGGTCACGTAAAACCCGTTAAATCCTTATGATTTCAATATGTTTACCAGGAAAGTTTTCAAAAAACAAAAAAAAAAAAAGTTTTACACCATCGAACTGAGAACAAATTTATTATTGAAAAGCTATAAATTTGTTGCCAAAAGTTTTAATTACGATACCTACCATATAAACTAGGTTATATAGCTATCTCATGATTTTTTCAGGTAAAAGGGTTTTTGTTAGATAAGTTAAGGTGTATAGATACCCTTACCTTAAAAAAAATGCACGTGCTAATTTGGAAGTGTGTTGGTTTGTTGCACACACCTTGTTAAAGGATTACACACAATAGGGATAACGGAGTTACAGATCCTGCAGAACAAAGCGGGCAGCACTTTCGCCCTCCATTTTCTCGATAATTAATTGCGGGCAATTAAAATAAATTTTCTCTTACAATGATCGTATCCTTGGGTGAGCTGAAGCTGTGAGAGGAAGAACGAAAGCCAGCAGTTTGCTTGCAATGTAACTATAGAGGATTTTAAGTTTCCTCATCGCCGATTTTAATCGTTAGGACACAGCAGAGCCCTCTCCCTTGCTCGTTGGTTCCTATACGTCCGGAATTATTTGGAGAAGTTTTAGGGATGCCTCATAAGGGTAGGTCTACCCCAGAAGCAAACTCAAATCTCATGTAAAAACGTGTACATGTATTGGTGTACAAATATGGCTCTCTTAGTTAAGAATTTTTGTGTTAAGAAAATAAATTTACCTCGTCTCGTCTCTTCAGGATACCTCTTTTTTCGCATCACGCATAGAGATAGAGAAAGATAGAATAGAATATAAAAAAAAAAATAACAGAAAACGGGAACAAGGCACGAGTGGCAGGCTGGCAAGCCGCACAGTCAGCGCAGCGCACAAACATTTGATTTTGAATTGACTTTTGACTCGGATTGCGCAAAAGATAAATGAAAGATTTTTTTTTTTTTTTGTATTTTGGGTAGAAAAAATTATTTTTCGTGAATCGTAATTGTTTGAGGTTTAGGAAAGGGAAATTGAGTTTTTTGCATTCAATTTTGCGCAGAATTAGACACAATAATAGACGGTTTGTTTTCTGTTTTATTTTTGGTTGCAGGTGAATTGAAACTTTTCGCATTTAGGTAGATAGCGTTTTTATTCCTTGCGTATTTATACAAGGTTAATCTGTTGGTTCTAGGACTTTTACTTTTAAGGATATTTTAAAAAATAAAGAAAAGGGAGCACAGATTTAGACATTAGGAACCCGGGGAATTTGCTCTGATATTTATAATTTATTTTTAATGTAGACAATTAATTTTAGGAAACAGTTCACAATTCAAAAATTGCTCAACTAAAAAAATTATTAAATTTCCTAACCCAAGTAAATTAATAGACTTTCAAAAATAATAATGGTAACAATGTACCTATACCTATAAAAATGTTCGTTTGAGTCTTTTTCAAAGGGCTGTAACTCTGCGAAAAGTGATCGTATTGGGATGAAACCAAAAGCGTTTTAAATATTTCTTTTTCTTGTTTCAGAGTTTCTAAAAATGAAAAATATCCATAGTCAACCATTTTAATTTTTTTTTAAAGGGCTTCATTGTCTTGAGGTTATTTATGATTTAATAAAATTAATAAGTGCAAAAAAATATAGCCTCAGATTAAAAAGTGGTTCCGTCTTTGACCACTAATTTACATGTAAAAATTGACAACATAAAAGGTAAATTGGGCAGTTTTGAAAACATGAATAAATTTGTTATAGATAATGGATTCTTTGAAACTATTTATGGAGATACATAATTGATTTTTTACAATTGACCGTTCATTTAATAAAAGTGGAAAAGTGTTTTTAAACAAACAGACTATCAATTTTGAAATTGGTTGATCAAACCGTTCGTTTATTATCTATTGTTCCTGAATATTATGTACCTAATCATCAAAATAAAAACAATGATAACAATTTTCATAGTTTTGCATTTGTTACATATCTTAGACTTGAAGTCCCTATCAGCGTTACCGTTTCCGGAAAAAATCGAAGGAGATTTGAAGAAAAAAGTGATGTAAATTGGGAAAAATCGAAGTAGGTTTTAAAATGACTTTTAATTTACTTTTAGAAAAATTTGAACTGGGAATTTTCATAAGTTGACATTACAACACAAGAGAATAATGATTCCGTCTATCTGCAACTCTGTACCTCAATCTGCAGCCACTTTAGCTCGGTTCCTTCCATACAGCCATTATGAAATATTATAATTATTTTGAAAACAGCTCTAATGCTTTTTTTTTTAAAATTATATATAGATAACTGTACCAACAATGCAGTCCACACTTTGGTAAAAAATAAATGTTATTATCGGTACCTGTCATAGAACCTTCTTTTTATTTTCTACTTTTTCATTTGCGACTCTTCCGATTTCGATCAAAATTTTTACATCGCAGATTCTTTGATTTTGAAATAATATTGTATACGACAAATGTTTTCTTTAAATGTATACTTTTAAATACTTAAAATTATCAATACATTTCTTTTAATTTTAAAGAAAATTGTGTATAAATATTTAATTTTATTTAATTAATAAAACATTCTTTTATAAAAAATATAAAATATATTTAAATATAGTTTAATTTAAAATTAAAAACACATATGCAAGCGAAATGTTCATAGGATTCGTGTACACATCAGTGTGTTGAGTTCCTATGCTTTTAAACTTACTTATTTGTGTTAATTTATTGTGTTGACATTCTTTTTTTTTTTGTAATTCGATGAATCTCTTCTTCGTTGGATTAGAAATTACTCGTACCTTTCGGACCGTTCACTAAAAGTAGTTTTGGACGGTTTCAAATCTGATATCCACAAAATAAATGCTGGTGTGCCCCAGGGGTCCGTTTTGTTTCCGACAGTTTCTGTCTATAACTGTTGCTCCGCTTAATTGTTTTGCTGACGACAGTAACCTTAGTTTTTCATATTCGTTTTTAGATTCACATCCTTGTCCTCGGATGTGGACTACCAACGGCAGCGTATGATAAGCTCATTAAATTATGATCTTCGAAAACTCAATGCTGTTTGGCACTTGCATCGAGGAGACTGAACAGCTTCTAGGTATGTGCATCAGAGACCATCATTTGTGAAGTGTTAACATGTTTGACGTAACCAAAAACGCCGCTAAGTGTTTAAATTTTCTCCGCCGATGCAAGAAGTTTTTTACCCCTACTAATCTGGCTGTAATCTATAAGGCCTATATTCGTCCAAAGCTCGAGTGTAATTCCCACTAGGTAGGTGCTCTAAAAACCCTCTTAAGTCTCTTGCACAGAATTCAAAAGAGAGCTCTAAAAATGAAAGGCGACCGTTGTCTAACTGAAACATTTGAATCTCTCGAGCACCGCCGCAATTTTCATAAACAATGCTCTAGTGAAGTAGGCAGTTGCGTTCTCCCCCTCAAACAATTCAACCGTAATACCCGTACTTCTAGGACTGCTCATCATTTTACCCTTGGGCCCAATTTTGGACGTACTGTCAAGTACAGTGATTCCTTTTTTAGCCGCACTACACGCATCTGGAATGCTTTACCCGGCTCAATATTTCTCACTCATTGTAATGTGCAGACATTAAAAACCAATATGTATCGGTATTTCCTTTCTCATCCTATCCTACTTTCCTAATTTCTTGCACTGTGTTTAACAATTTAATGGTATTCATGACCCCTTGAGTGCGCGTTTAATATAAAAAAAATACTACCTAGAGTGAAATAAAGAAAAAGAAGTAGATTTGGACTTTTTTTTGTGAAATTGAAGTAGGTTAAAACAGAGATTTTTAAAATGAGGTAGATTTCAGTATTTTGCTGATGGTGAGAAGTAAGAAGTAGATTTTAAATATTTGGAAAAAAAAGTAGATCTACTATAATTGAAGTAAAATGGTGCCACTGGTTCCCATTAGCTGAAACAAATTTCGAAGAAAAAGTTTGTCAATTTTATTTCCAATAACATCATTGTATTTTAATTTTACTTTGTATACTACTATACTAATTTTAAGCTTCTATTTTATTACCTAAGCAAAAACTAAAAATGCATTTTATATAAAAACTGATCTCATTCAAAAAACAAAAAACCAATTTCATTAAGTAATTTCGAAATTATTCACAATTTGTCTTTTTGATTTTGACACCAACAACATTATTGGAAAACTAATACTTGTTTTTTTTTTACAAATTAAAAACTAAGTGATAATGAATATATGAACATACATATGTTATGTATATTATATAAAGGTCGTTCTTATTAGAACTGGGCCAGACTTGCCTATTGTCCTTTGTTAAAAATTATCTCATTTCGAAATTTTCAACGAAATTACATCATGTGGCCTAATGAAAACGAAGTACGCATTACATATGTATGTATTTTCTATTTGCTTACTTTTTATCAATTTTTTTTTGCTTGGGTTTTTGTTTCCTTTGTTTGTTTTTGGAGGCATTATACCTTTGCAGCTAGGTTGTTGCAAAAAAATATTTATTGGTATGTACAAAATAGATTTGCACAATAAAAACACAACAGAAAATAACAGTAACGAGAGTATTATCTATCACCATGACATATTGAATTAAAGGAGACAAGTCTTCCTATGTAAACAACAAAAATACATAAAAGAGGCGCACTTCCCATATTCTTTCTATTTACATACTTTGACATACCTCCCAATTTCACCATTCTTCTGCCAGTGGAATACGTCACCACCGGAAACAAAATGTGATCGAATTTTCTTTCTGAACTTATTTATATAAATATGTACATAGGTATTTAGATTAATAGATACCTGCATACATAATATTTTGGCGCCATCCACTTGCCATATCCCTTGGTTGTTGCGTATTCGCTTACAGTGAAATGCAATTTCATCATCTGATATGTTTTTGATACATCCATTACCTACCTACGCAAAATTAAATCAAAACAATCCTTACGACACCAAATCAAATCACGGCGGCGCGGCGTTGCACCTCTACATTACCTATGAACCTACCTATCGGAAAAAAAACAACACAAAATCTATTGTATATATTTATATGCATATGTATGTATCTTATACACAACATCGCAAATTTCATTTCTTCCATCATCTACACACCCTTTGACAAAAAAAAAAATGAAGATCACTATGCATCGCAATTTATTACTATGTGTGTACCTAAAATGGCTTTCCATAGAAGAAACAAAAAAAAAACAGTAGAAGTGATGATAGATCGCAAATAAAAAAATACAAAAAAACAAAATTTATGACAGCGAATTTGTGATATACCTACCTACTTATATACTTTTTTATACATACACAAAGAACATTTTTCCACTCTACCTCCGACAATGTGGAATGGTCATTGCATCATTTACCTACTAAAAACAATGATTTCTAACACGTTTTTTTTTTATTTTTTCTGTTCTTGTAATACGAGATGCAAGATGACAAGTCATAAACAAGAATAAAAAACTAAATAAGCCCAGACAAAAAAAAAAAAAGAATCAAGAGAGCGGATGGGCGGACAAAATTCTTTTGCACAGAGAATACGAAACCTTCTCTTTCAAAGCGCTGATATTGCAGTGGCATTCTTGTGAACTGAAAACTTACTTGTGTGCGTGTGCAAAGGAACTTTTTGTTAAAAAATGCAAAACAGACCTCTTTTATAAAAATAAAATTATATAAATATTCAGTGAAAAAAGTATTTTGTATTTTTGAATTTAGTAAATAAAATATCAAACAAAAATAAAAAAAATATGTGAGAACTGTATTATTAATACTTTTCTTGCAAATGCATTACAAATACTGTCATATTGAATTGCATTTTTTTGAACTTTAGATGAGTTTTATTAAATTTTTAAGAACGATACGCTGTTCAAGGAATATAAATCTTTGATTAAAAAATTATTTCCAAAAATTAAAAAATATAACTCTCAATTTCCCAGGGTAGAGAACAAAATATTTGTAAAAAAATGTATATTTTTTGAGTTTTGTTAGTAAAAAGTTACTGTTAAAATAAAAAAACAAATAAACAAAAAATTAACGTAATTGCACATACTTATTGGCTTTGTATAAGAGTGAATTTTACTTCGTTATCTTTTATACTTATGAAGTTTTATCCAGTAGAGCATTCATACCACTATGCGAATTTCCTTCGTTTTTCATAGTTTTATATATTTTTTTTTGAATAAATAATAAAACAGAATAAAAAAAGAAGAACGATACGTGATTTGGGAATATGTTGTTTCTATAAAAAAAATATAAAAAAAATAAAAAAGTAATATTTTCGGAATTTCCCTATCATTTGAATAAGGACCTTACTAAAATGTATGATTTTTCCACTTGTGTGGCAGTTTCTGGGCACACAATTTTTTTATATTTTTTTCAAAACTGCAAAAGTATTTTGAATAACATTTTTCTAATCGATGACCGTTTATTTCATTGAAATATTCGTAAAATTGTGAAAGTTATACAGCTTAGCGCAAAAGTCTAACCTATTTTTTCAATGGACACCTACCCATAATGGTTACGTTTAATTGCTCAGTGGGAATATGGCCCACCCGAAATTGCAACACTATCAACAATATACGTACAACCACAAACGAACAGAAGGCGATGCCATGGTGGGATTATTGTTGGAGCAAGAATCCGTTTCCAGAAATTGCTCGCGGATGGTGTGCGCTCGTTGTTACAATGAAGTTAATGGCTTATGATGGGAGGTCATTTATTCGTTTTGAGTGCTTGAGAAAAATGGAACGCAAGTCGAGAAACTATGTTGTTGCTGATGCCTCTGTGTAAATAGTTCTTGGGGGAAATAAATTCTTGGCTTTTCGATTGGTGATTTATTTTTGGAAGAACTTGCACAATAAAAGGTAGTAGTACAGCTTGCTTCTCCCTCCATATCAATTCCGGCAAGCTACCCCGTGTTTGCTTCTGTTGGTAGTCGTTAAATTTAATTGAATTTGGACTGTAGCTGTAGCTGAGATGCTTGTTGGTTATGAAGGTCACCTAATGGCCAATTCAAAGCAAAAAATAATACTTGTTCAATATGTGAATTTCTAGTCAAGAGAATTTAATTTTCTCAATTTACTTTTCGTATCCATCGGTATTTCAAACCCTATCGTGTTTTCCCTACGGGTAGTCCTATCCCCTTGTTGTTTTCAAAACGTATCAAAAGCTTTCTTAAAGGAATGGTTATTTTATAATGTTGGATTTCTCTTAGCAGTGCCCTAGCTTGTTATAGTTATCCAATAAATTAAAATTAGCTACAGATACCATTCAATCACACGAGAACAAAAATAATTAATCACTTCATGTTATCTTCAATACCTTCTTCATTTTTTTTACTGTGAATTTAATTCCCTACATTCTCTGTTGATTAATTAATGACACTAACATCTTCCAAATACTATACACCCGATATCTATTACATTATTCGAGATGACTTCACGCGTCAAATCTTGTAAACAGAAATTAATTGAATCTTAAATGATCCCTTTCCCTATAATGGGTTGGAGGAACAAAGAAGTTATTTTTATTTGTTCCTTAGGCAGAGTATTGGGTTCGTGTGAAAAAGTTCAATGATGAAGAAGTCGGAAAAATTGGCACTGAACGCCATGCGAGTTGAGTGGCTTCAGTTACAATTTCTCCAAAAAATATTTTGGCTAAAGCACAAAGCACTGAATGAGTTCCTTTTAAGAAATTCCTTACAATAGCTTTATTCTACGATTGCACATGAAATACTATTCTGCTGTCAAATTATGAACGAATAATGAAATAGTGAACGCATTCAAACAAAACTGTTCACGAGTTTAACAAAAACTCTTTTACATTCCACTGATATTCTAGATCGCTCTTTGATCGTATTCACTTTGCGAAACTCTAAAAGAGTTTTATGATTTCGTATAATTGTATTCTCCTGTTAAACTAGCTGAATGAGTTTTGATGAAATTCGGGAAGAATTTCAATCGTGGAATTTCAAAAAATGTCAGTCCCGCGTCGTCATAGTGCGAAGGCTTAAGCACCAAAGACTCAACCAATCTGGTATTTTTGGTATAACCCCAAATAGGTAGGGAAGCTGAGGACCGAAAACCAGGAACCGTCCTCCCTAATCCAGGGTGTGAAGTGACCCGTGCCAGTTGGACTATTTCCAGCCAGGGAGCATATCGACTGCATAATAATGGAACCTCGTTGAAACTAGGCCGAATCGAAGAGTAATCTAGACCTTAACCTCTGATATTGCTGACCACATTATTTTTCTATCTACTTGTGAGAACAATATGCCCAAAAATTAAATACAACAAAACATCAAACACAAAGGAGTTTGACACCCTTCAGGATGTTACCACAAGTGTATACGCAGACCGTATGGAGAAAGACCTCCATTGTGAAGATCTGAGACCGGAAATAAGTAAGTAGCTCAAGAGGATGCCTCACGCGAACTCACAAATCCGGACAGAAGGAGGAGCGTCGATCTTTAGACAAGCGTGGAACGAAATCTCGAAAGAAATTATAGTAACCAGAACATTTCCATCATGTCAGATAGCCAAGCTCCGCTCAAGGCACTGAGCTAATAAACTATCATCAGCTCTAAAAAAGCGTGGGTGGTTTGCATAAACAGGCTAAGCGAACTTTGTGACACTTCCTTGGGTACCTGGTCAGACGGGTGTTCATGCAAACGAAGAGGCGGGCTTCTCAGAAAAAATAGGTGCATCAACACCTTTAAGAGGGTCTGAACCCTATTGTGGAATACGAGAAATCATTTTCAAAAACAAAATTAAACAAGAAAAGAAGGCAAGTAGGTCAAAGAACTTCCAAAGCTAAGGCAGGTGAAACTACTACTGTGCAAACTCAGAAGACACCTTAGTTTACTTGGTGTGGTTAGCTGTGCCACATGTAGATTCTACAATATGCATGAGCAAATACCAGACCACAAATTGGGGCATTGTTGTCCACTCATCTCGAGACAATACCAGTTAAAAGATACAAACCTATTCTCTGAATGTGCCCTAAATACAAAAATTTCTAAGTAGAAAATATATTTTGAGGAAGAACTGGATAATGAGCAAGTTCATCAAGATTCAAGTGGGCACACAATAGATCTCTAGATTGCAGTGCAATGAATTTGATAATTCATTCATTCATACAAACTTTAAAAACTATTGGTTTCTTATTTAAAATGTTGAGAGCTATTATGATAAAATTTTACAATTAACAAAGTCGTAGATGAGCTTAAAGTAAAATTCAAATTCTAAATATCTAATTTGACGAAAAGACAAACAGTCCCACTTGGAGACTTCGACCTCAAATTCTGCAATCAACATGCATTGGAGATATTATAAAGATTGCAATCACTTTCGTTTTCCATTCGTTTAACAGCAATCAATTGAATGGAATCATTTGAGAATTCATGCCATTCTATTGCATTCAAACGGGCGTCTTAATTTTTAAGTCTCACATTTTTGGGAATATCTCAACTATATAAAAAAACATGTTTTTGTTTTTTAAACATTTTTCTCCCAATATAATGTCTTCTTAGATTATCAAGTACATGCGACCTAGACGTGCATTTGATTTTCCAATTTTTTCTATCGTTTAACCTTAAATCTACTATTCAACGTGCATGTTTGTATAATGTTAAAAGGGATATCTTCTGGCTCAATCACCTCTAGGGAAATCATTTTTTTTTTAATTATTTTTTTCTCAAAGAAGAAAATAAAAAAAGGAATTTTAATGAATTGAAAATACGATTACCTTACCTTCTTTACTCAAGTTGATAAGGTACACAAGACTACAAGAGTCCTTCTAATCATTATTATCAAAGATATACAAGAACAATTTTCAATATGAACAGATTGACGAACGGTTGAATATCTGTTTTTCTTTTTAAATGTAGCAGCGTGAATAATATACGAGTATTATGTATAAGCATATCGTCTAAACAAGGGTATAGAAAAATCATTAATTAAATGAAAATTTAATTAAAAAGAATTCCCTTTCAAACACGATATTCGACACGATGTAACTTTAAGGTGAAAACGGTTTAACAACATGACTTTGCAAATATCAACTTTGTGTTTTAAATTGAATTTCTTCAGCAAAACAAAAGAATGCCTGGGTTTCCTAAACATATAGAATTCATTAAGGCTTCTTTGGTCTCAGCCCCTTTGATCAAACTCGGGCCGTCTTCAGGTATGAAACTATTGATCTGGGGCACCAATGTATTTAATTTTTTAGTTTTAATTTTTTTTTTTTCACTAAAAGATAGCCTAAGTGTGTCGATTCTTATAGTCACTTCTACCTAGGGCAAGCATTCATTCCGTGTAAGAAAAATCGAGGTTTTAGTCGAAGTTAGGATCGAAGAAGGGTAGACTTACGTCTGTTTGAATTTATAGCAAATTTTCAAATTGACATCTTTCAAGATTTAGTTTCATTGTCGTGGTTATTTTTTTAAATCCTTAATTAGAAAAAAAATGATTTTCAATTTCCATGATTTTCAATCAAAACTAAATTTAATTAGATCAGAAAAAAAAACACACCTTATTCAATTGTAATAATATCTCCAAATTGAAATCTTATCACAACAAAAATGAGAGACACTTGGAGATTATCTATTTGGGATCCTTTTTCTATAAAATCAAAGCTGGTCCCTTTTTATAACGAGGGACTTTCAAAAAAGAAAAGGTAGGTAAACAAAAAATAATTTCCTGATTTGCACTCTAATGCCGATATGATAGTGTCCCTCTCTAAATGATCATCTATTAAATCTCACTTTGTACCGCACGTTATCCTTAGACATATCCCCACACATAAACTCACACGTTTACAACCACCAACACAAAATCGACCTTAATAACTTATATAACAATATCAATCTAGAACTCCACCCTAACTAAAAAAAAAAAAAATAGAAAACAAAAAATTTGGGACAAACTCCCCAAACCATGTCATTCGATTAGAAGAATCAATTTTTTCCACAACGATAGGCTCTAAAAACAGATCTTGCATTACCACCATCCTTGATGTCCGCCGTGTCGTTGTATCTGCGCCTCCACACCGAACCAAACCAATCCAAACCACAACAATAGACAGACACAGGGGCACGTATTTTTGCCAACACTGAAAATCTCCTCCTGCTCTATATTCTCTTTGACAAAACTGTCATTGAAGTTTGCTTGTTATGCCTCATGGACGACTGCTTTGTTCGCCGATAAGGTGGCTCCAGGGAATCTACTTGTCTTGTAGCCTTATCAGAGCTTTGCCCAGTTTCATTTTTTTTTTGTTCGTTCTTTGTTCCTTTTTCAATTAGGGGTATCCGTACCGTATCCCGCACACACATCACGTTAGATTCATTCTCGCGATAAAAAAGGACCTGAAAATGAAACAATATCCGTTTTAATCCTATATAGATAGTCCTGTCACCATGTGGATGAATTTTCCTAAAATTTAGTTTCGCCGAGATACAAACAGAAAAAATAAACCTCACTCCCGCAAATCCTCCAATATACTACATATATCACTTTGATGAAATTGCCTACGGGTGAACTTTCAAAATATCCGTTAGAGGAAGAATTTTTGATGCCATCGACCTCCTCCACTATATTGAATACAGAGGCCCCCATATCCCACCTGGTAGTAAAATAAAAAAAGAATTAAAATCCAGCGCTTTATATTCGCGGAAAATTTTCTATGGCTATGACGAAAAAAAAAAAATTCACAAAGCGGGACAAACAAAAAGTTTAAAAATTAGGTCGGTCGTGACAGAGAATTTTTTGCATTTTGATTCCAACAACACCAGAAACATGGTTTTGGTTTTGCTTTAGTGGGGAAGTTTTGCAGCAAAGATGATAAAGAGACCATGTCCTTTGTGTCCAACTAAAATAATAATATTTTTGGGTACAAAAAAATACCTCATTTTTATTGAGAAAGTTCCGAGAAAAGTTGTCTCCGTCCAATGAAAATATTTACCTACCTTTTGCCAGGACTTAACACGAAAAAAATTAACAAAGAAAAAATAAGAATCACAAAGGTGTTGGAGAGTGGTTCGGTGGCGTTCGACTGAAGCTCTGAGGGTTATGGGAATTTCCACGTTTACACGACTTTGTTTTTGATGTGTTACGTGATGTCAACCCTTCACTTTGAGGTCGGCTATTTTACAAAATCTTCATTAAGAACTTGTCAATATAGAGTGTTTGTAATGGGTGGAATGCATTCTGATATTGTTTAAGCTTTTGTTTGACCGAAATCAATATGGAGTTCGGAGAAGTGCCGTATTTTTTGAGCCCACTTTATGGCTTAATTCTTTGAAATTGTCTAATAATTTGCTTAAGTGAAATAAAGTTCCCTAGATACTCGTATATACATATGTATAGACCACATGCGGAGGAAAAAAAACTTGTAGAGTAACTTTTCAGTCGTGGAACGTACTAATACTAGACTAGATTCTAGAGGAAGAAGAAATAAGAGGTTCTAGGGAAAAATTGAAGAGAATACTCGTAATAATAAATTTTCCTAGATCATTTGGAAAAGTCTCCAATATTTGTTTGGCATATACATTATGCGGAAAAGACATTTGAGTTATTCCATTCTGTATTTTTGTTGTTTAAATTTGTTTTTTTTTTTTAATTTGTGAAACCTGCCATTTCGATATCTTGTTTGGAGACCACTAACAAATTTCTATACTGTAAAGGTCCAACCTTAAATTAGAGAGGAACAAGTCGGGCACCCTTTCTGCTGCTTAAACCTATGTATTTTATGAAAACTCATCAGCAACCTTTGACAAGTAAATTTAGAAGCATTTTTGCAAAGTGCCCATTAATCAGTCTCAACCACAATCTGGAATGGGAAATAATTGTACCCTTTCCATAAATTTATTTCATCCATTTAAGTACTTTGTAGAGTATTGCTCATACATCTTCAATGGGATTTTAATTCAGATTTTGTGCTGCCGCGTTTATAGTCTGAAATGTACACAAAGCAATCCTGAAGAATTTTTTTTCAACCTTCCTGAACATGCCCCCCACTTTATGAAAAAATGATCTCCTCAGAAGAATAAACGTAATTGATGAAAAATTCAGCCATTTTTGTTCTTTCATTCGATCTGGATCCTGAACCGGATAAATCATCCGTAGCTTATATTCAACTTCCACCTACTTTTCCATACTTTATGGTTTCTTTTACATGATGCTTTTGGAGAGTTTCATTTAGTCGATGCACATGCAATCGAAATGGAGCGTTGAAGATTCATAGCAGATAATTTGGTCAGATGACCAAAAATCAATAGATTTAAGTCAGATGTTGAAAAGTATTTTTGGGAACGACCCACTGAAGGTCTCCAAGAGAATTATGAAGGTGAAAGCAAAATGGTGTAGAGAGGCTTTAACTGGTAGATTGTGGTCACTGACATCATTGGAAATATTTATACATATATGTAATCTAAATGTATTGATAGGTATTTTATCGGAGTTCGTCAAAGCCAAGGGTATTATGTGGAAAAAAATATTAATCTAAAGCCGAAAGTAAATTTTGGGAGTGGATATAAAACCAAAATATAGGTTTGATGGTTTGTAAGTGCAAAAGTCTGGCTTTTTTTCTCGGCCTTCGTTAGCTTGACGATTCGATAGCAGAACTTTAGATATTGGCTTTCTAAGCAATTATTTTTGGAGATTATATAAAAAGCAAAAATCAAGAGAAAAAAGTATCCAAAATAAAAAAAAACGATAACATTCCCTAAAAAGAGTTGTTATCTTGACTTCTATGAATGGGATTGACAAGATTAAAGTGTTTTCACTTTGAGATAATTTTTTGATTTTAAAAAAGGATTTGAAGTCACACAGTGAATTCACATAAAAAAATATAAAAAACGGAAATTTCGGTATACAATCAGAATGGAGCGGAGAGCGAGCAATAATTGAAGAAATCTAACACATGATGACCGAACGCTTTACTCTGTGTGCTACCCTTTCACTACATTTGTTTGATTTCATCATTTCGCTCTTTCCTCTTTCCTCTTGCTCATTTTCCACTCCAGTCTGTTCGTACACTTATAAATCCGACGATTATGACAGAAACTAGAAAAAACAGCTTTGGTCGCTTTGAAACGTCATCTACATACTTTGAAGGCGCAAAGCACAAAGATGAGCTGTAGGGAGTAATAAATACTCCCGCTTGCAGATGGCGTAAGGACTACCAAATTTCCCAGAGTAACTGATGATGTTCTTAACAATTGTTGATAATCTTCAGAACCTATCGATCTTTAGTATTAAAATCATACACTTTCACTTTAAACAAATTTATTTTTCATACAATACATATCTAATCTATACAAATCACCTCCAAATCGTCGCCTTTTTGAACTGGTTCCTTGAACTGTTTACGGGGTTCATTGGATAAACGTGCCGCTAAAGCCTTTTCTTCCGCATTCATAATTTGACACTCCAAAAATGATTGAAGACTAAAAACAACTTGTTTTAAGCAACAGTTAGGCCAAATTTTGCACAAAGATGAAGAAACATATCCATCAGAACGGAAAACATTTGGATGCGAAATTTTTGAAGTACAATATATCCTTAGCGGTGCGGTTAAACTGTGTTCGTTAAAGTGAATTATAAATCTATAAATTTTTCCTTCCCAAGGAGTTTTTCTAGGTCCGGGTACTTCACATTCCCATTTCAGGAGATTTATAGTTCCATCAGAATTCTTAGATGGATTGGCTGAAAATCCTTTTGGTGGATCTAGTCGCCATTGTTTTCGTTCTTCCATCAAACGATCGATGACGGAATTCATATTTATTTATGTATGTATATGAATATGAGCAAAGAATTTTAATTAATTTATTTGTTAAAATTTAGACTAAAAATATGTTCAATAATTCAGAGGAAAGTAAATTTTGAAAATGAACTGATTGATTTTTTAATGAATTATGAATTTTCTTTAGTAGAGTATGTGATGTATGTTATGTATGTTTAATAAGATGAAGCTACAGTATAATGGGTGAACCTGGGTCTCAATCAACAAACCTTTGCAGTAAGTCCGGCCTTTAGTTCCTGCATCTTGCGACAGATTATCCAAAAGTATCTCTTCTTACAAAAAGTGCTTCTCATATTAGCCGCTTGGGCTAGGCAGAATTGGGTGAGATTTGTAAGTCACTATGGCCTAGTCCTCAAGGAAACGTTGGTCCCTAATTTATTAATTTATTTAAGAAAATCCCTCCAGCAGGGGTTTGGACAGACATACGAAATCCTCGGACTTACTTTTCTCGTGTTTTCTATTTGCAAGTCTAGTTTGATTAAAATATCGAACTTGCTCTTAGTTGCAAGTAAAAACCTTAAATTCAATCAGAAATACATGTGCCTAATCGTATATATATCTGACAGGACCTGCATTACTTTCCCAAATAAGGCTTGAATAGGGAATTTGTTACCATGTATTTCTTGGTGGCCAGCCTAAGCTACAGTAGCCAAACCTAACCTAACATTTGTAGGCACTTTAAGTTAAATGGGTAGTGTTTGCGTCTAAAATTCAACCGTCTTAAAAATTAACCAATCAAAAATGAGTGAATTCAAAAATGGTTCACTTAGTAAATTTCTTAATGAACGGTGGTCGGTTCAACCGACATACAGCTGCCTTATAAAACTGCAGATATAAAAATCTCAAGATGGAATTTGGATCAGAAACAGAAGGCTAAAATCTTTGCTAAAGATCTTCCGAATGTCCTTAAGTCATTTTCAGCAAATAAAGCGTCAGGTCAAAGGTTATTGATAGAATCCTTTCCAACTTTACAAAAACGCTCGCAAGCATTTAAAGGGTAGACAAAATCTCTAAAGTGTGCGAAAAATATTTTTAAAAAATAGACCAATATCGCTTATACTCGTACCAATCATCACACCTGAAAAGACAATAAATAGAAGATAGAAGACTTGTCCTGATATAGAAACAAACATTCAAGGAAAGGACGCCACTTGAAGGAAAAAAAGTTTGCTACAATCTCTTCTTAGTTGTTGTTTACGACCTTGAGACTATCGGGCACTTATGGGATTCTCGTACAATCTGCATAGGGAACTTCCACGTAATACTGAAATCCTAAGTTAATACCTTCGGCCAACTTTACTCTGAATTGAAGAAAATTTGATCCGGTGTACCACAAAGAAGGTTTCTAGGACCAATCCTGTATTTGCTATTTAAACAAGAAACTAAGTTAGTGAACTAAGTTAAACGAAGGCTCATCAGTTGATGATCTAGGTTAAGTAAGTTTGACGTGACTGTCAGCAGTAGAGCCGACAAATCTAGACTATGAGTTTGTCATTAAATTTTGGAGACCAGATCAATAAGATCAGTTGCCAGATCACTAAGATCAGTATACTCGTAGTAGAATCTCCCAAATGTAGTCTACGTCTTTGGCACAAGGCAGGACATGTACAGAAAAGGTGATGCATCAACTCCTCCTTTCCTTCATTCATGCAAATTCTGTAGAAATCGTAAGAATACACTCCAAGTCGCGTTGCGTGCTTGCCTATCAAACAGTGTCCTTTTATATATGGCATAGGTATATGTACTCTTATTTTTAGTCTTAGAAAAAACGCGTCAGGTTAGTTATTTAAAAAGGCTATTTACCAAGCTTAAAGAATATCGGCTTTACAGTGTGGACTGTATAGACGAACAGACAAGCAGACAGAATTCTAGTACTCACTTTTTTCGTCTTCCCTACCATCGGTATGTCAACAAAAAAGTGAGCAAAGTGAAATGTTTGTAAACATTCAATCTTTTTCCACGCCTCGAATCTGGGGGCTTGGAATGTCTTGGTTCGAAATTTTCATAGAAAATCTTTAAGGAACTAAGAACTTTCTCCGTACGTACTACGTCGTTTTTAAGGTTTAAAAGGAGAACAAGTTGTCGCATTTCACTCAGGATATACAGGAACATCATCTCGGCTTTTTTTCTGCAGCAACTTGAATTAAAAATTAATTCGATTGAATTCTTATTCTTACTTCACTCGTTACAGGACTGCTTTTCGTAAAAAAAAGAACGGTCTCGAAAACTTGAAATTCCTTCCAACACTTTTTATTTTTCGAGTCACTCATTAATATGCAACTTCAAAAAAAAAATTTCATCTTCTTGCTCTGCCACTATCTGCTAGACTTTACCTGCCTGCTTAGCAAAAAAAAAAAAAACGATTTATTATCCTTGGAGGAATGGAATAACGCGAGTAGGAAAATGCAATGAAATAACAAAAAAAAAAAGTGTATAAACAAATTCTCCAAATGGGAAATGTTACTTCTTATATATTTAAGTCCTTAAGCATATCCTTGAGTGAGTTAACTTCCATGTTGGCTGTCTAAACATTGCTGGACAGACATAATATCTTTGAGAAAGAGTTTTTGGGTTGTCCGGTACCAGACTGGGAGTACCTATCTTATGTAGTCCTCACCGAAAGGGTCGCGCAATGATAACTTTTAAATTAAAATGTTTTTCCTCCTTCGGGGCAATAGACTATTATAAGAGTGGAAAACTTCAAAGTAGAAAAGTTTGAGGTTAAGGATATACCAACTTACATTTAATTTTTTTTTTTTATTATTTGCTTGTATTGAAATAAGAAAATGAGAAAGTATGTACATAAGTACGTGTGTATTTGACTATAGTATATAATAAACCTTTCGGGGATTTGCACACTTCGTCTAAAGTACCTGTTTTCTGAGTTAAACTTAACCTAAAGTTTATTCCCTCCACGCTCGGTGGAATTCAATTTATCGGAGCTATTTTGCTAACGGAGTTGAGTTTGAAGTGCAGCAGAATTTAGAAAGGGTATGAAATGGAAACAAAAATAAACAACTCAGTTGAAAGATACAATTTATGCAAATTCAGTTATTCTTGTTAATTATAATAAAGTTGTGAAGAGTTTATTACACCTCTCGGGAATACTGAAGAGGATGAATACTAATATATCTTCTTGAACATTACTTGAGGCACTTTTTTCGGTTAAGGTAATTATATAGATACCTAAGTGTAATTAAAAAGAAGTCGAGATAAAATATAAACTTTTTTTTTAAATTAGATAGGATAATGGGTGCTTAAAATATAAACAATTAATACAATTTGTATAAAGAAGCATGGTGCACAAGACTCGGTCTATAACTGTTTCCACTTTGAATGCATTGCGGAAGATTTTAATTTCATGATCAGCAAAAGCGAATTCATCAAAAGTTTGGCATCGCCGAAGAGACCTCTTTCAAAATTTGGCTCATAGAGTCCTTATGCTATAAGGATCGGATAAATTCAAAAATTCAACGAACTTATCCGGAATGAATGCATGTTAAGTTGTGTACATGAAACAGGCCACGCAAAACTGCGCAGCTACCCGAGGCCATCAGCAGTTTTAAAGGTGATGTAACAGTTCTCCAGAAGACACGATGGGATCGGTCCGACATGAGAAAAACGGAAATCTACGATTTCTACTACTAGAACTGCAACCTCGATTTGAAGTCTCGGTTCTTTGGATTCAGGAAAAGATTTAGGTCTTAAGCTTTCGCAAATATAGCTAAGAAGAAAAAGACGACGCTACTTAACAAAGTTTCTACGAGGTTCTTGCCAGAATTAATGAGCCATGCACCAAACGTGACATAAAAATATGTCCTCTAAGTTGGCAATACCACTGAAAAATTTTAACAGTGTAATAATTGCATTAAATGTAATAAATATGTCGTGAAACAAAAAAAAACTGTTCCGTTTGTTTTTTTTTTTTAAATAACCCCTGGTAATCCTTACACTACAGTCAAGTTAGCCCTATCAAGCCTTAAAATAGGGTTAAATAAACACAAAAATTAAAAATGGCTGCGTTTATAATTGTCGTAAATTTGTCGTAAAACGTCAGGCTTGTATTTTTAAAAAATAACCCCAGGTAATGCTAACTTGACAGTCAAGTTAGCACTACAACCTCTTAAAATTAAAAATGGCTGTGTTAATAACAGTCGTAAATTTGTCGTAAAACCCAACATTTTGTCGGTCTTGTTTTTCTAAAAAATAACCCCATGAAAAAGGACCTCGTTAATAATTTTCTCGTAAATATGTCGTAAAAGCAAACAAACTTCGTCGCAGTTGATTAAACAAAATTACCCTTGATAATTCTTACTTGACAGTCAAGTTAGCACAACCAGCCCTGAAAATTTTTTTTTATCAACCCGAAAATCAAAAATGGCCGTCAATGACTGTCGTAAAAATCCATCAAACATAAAAATGTATAAAAATTCCTTAAAAGAGCGTTTTTCATTAAATCTAGCTAACAAAATCTCTTCTAACTGATTTTGCTATGGACTTTATTCAAAAAATTGTTGTGTGACGTCTTTCAGTATGTTCCGTCATAATATAATTTTTGTCCCGCCTTTTTTACCAAGATAAAATTGTATTGAATTGCGATCTTAACGCCAACATTTAGAATGTAAATGTCAATCGCAGGACGATAGAAAAACAAACTGTACACGGCACCACTTCCGGCACTCGATTGCCACTTCTCGACATCCACAAAGTCACTTGGTAACCAATTGCAAACAAATCGCTCGTGTCGCGATCGCCGGAAGACGGAATCTTCTAGCAAACTGGATACCCTTACATTTAGAGAAGCCAACATCTACTTAAATTACTAAGCAATTAGTGCCAAACTTTGAGTACGAATATCCAAGGAAGATCGACAACTACTTCCAGAAAATTCAAGGTTGGACGAATATGGCTCTATATCCCTTGAGCTTGTGAAATATCTAATGACCTTTAATATGACCATGCCATCAGCAATGTCTGCATTTTGAATTTCTCACAACCAAACTCCAAGAATGCAAAATGCATGCCAAATCAGCGTCGTACAAGATCTAATTTGACTGAAAGAAAGATGAAATGCGCTTGCTTTGAAGGAAGAAAAGATTAGCAGATTGAAGTCGAGAAGATGCAGGGATTATTAAGTAGACAAGAAGTGCTTAAGTTTTAGAGAAAAGTGTAAACATGAGGTATTAAAAGTCTGTCTGACATGAAACATACTAATACAGCTTTAGTCAGCCCGATACCGGATCTTAGTTTAAAAGCCAGTCTCGAAAATTGCTACAAAACAATAAAAAATAGCAACGCATTGAAAATGACGATTTGATTGTCGACTTTTGTAATGTAAATCGTCTTATGCTGGGTGGGACTAAAGACGTGCAACAAAATCATCTTGGTACACGTGGATAGTCAAACTGAAAACCAAATCGAACGTATCATGATTCAGCAGAGTTGGAGAAAGTCAATATGTGATGTCCGAACTATGAGAAATGCCGACCACCATTTGGTTTTCATGAGACTCAAGCTACAAACCGCAGCTGTACCACACAGGCAATCGCAGGATGCAGCAAGGAGTTAAAAATTCAATACAAATTGCTAGGCGCACGTTATTACTCCTGAATATCCAGAGACACCTGGGATAAAATCGAGCTTCGTAAAATTGTTAAGATTCAAATGAATACCGAGGCAGATAATAGCACATAAGATGGTCTATCACTGTGTAACACGTGACAAGAGGGTGAGGTTAGACGGTCTGGAAGAGAAGAAGAGATATCAGTGAATTGAACTAAATGTCCAAAGAAATATTTCGCTGAGCAGAGTGCTGAAAAGACCCAGCAGCTAAACAAGATACGCAAGTCCCGCAGGGTTATTGGCATAAAGCCTCCTTTAGTACTGGAAATCCAATCTTCGATAAAGCTTCTGAAAAACAACAAAGCAGCTGCATTAAATGGAGTAACAGCTGAATATATGAAAGTTGATCACATCGCAACGGCTAGTATTCTAGATCCATTGATACAAACTATTCGTGAAACAGAAACCTATCACAAGCCCTGGGAGGATGAAGTTATTGTTAAGCTGCCAAAGAAAGGTAACCTTAAGAAATGCAAAAATTAGCATGGTACCAACTTTTTGTCCGTTTTCTCAAAACTAAAGGCAATCTTTATTTAAGAGCAAATAAAGGCTACAATAGAGTCTTTACTCAAGAAGCATCAAGCAGGCTTTCGCAGTGGCCGATCGTGTGTCGATCATACGAGTATCAACACCCTGCGTATTGTCCTTGAGCAGTCTGCAGAATTTTGATCACCGCTTTACCTCAAGATTTTGAGAAGGTCTTTGATCGAGTTAGCCGTGAATGTATTCGAAGATCACTTCTTGGTAGAGGAATTCCTCCAAAAATTGTTGCCATTTTAAGAGAATCATACAACAACGCAAGTTGTTATGTTTTGCACAATGGTCAGGTATCCGACTTTTGCGAAGTGCGAAAGAGTGTGACACAAGGGGATATTCTATTGCCAATTCTTTTTCTGCTCAAAATAGACGATATATTGACGGCCAGAATTGGTACAGCAGAGAGATTGGGCGTTCAATAAAGATCGCTTGAAGGGCTTACCTATTTAGACTTTTCAAATAACATCAGCGGCCTGAACGGGATGTGTCAAATACTGCAGGTGAAAGTAGAGTCGATAGATCGAGTAGGTCTAAGAATTAATAGCAAAACGACAAAAATAAAACTCACAGGCGGCTCCACACATCAGCGTATTGTTCTACAGAAGACAACAGTTGAAGAGGTAGAACTGCGTAATAACCTTGGAAGTATTATACCAGTCAAAGATGATACGGATCTGGACGTTAAATGTAGCGCTGCCTTTGGTACTCTGTGTCAAATGTGAAGGTCCAGTCAAATCTTCTTAAGCATTAAGTTGATATTCTTCAAATCTAATGTTAAACCCGTGCTTTACAACCTGGAAAGTCTCATCTCGAGGGCAATGCGGGCTTTTTTGAATCGCTGTCTACGTTACATATTAAAGATTCGCTAGCCACAAACTATTTCTAACCAGGAATTGTTGCGCAAGACAGCTCAAGATCGACTGGACGTCGACACCCACTGAAGAAGCTAAAGATTGTAAGAGTCAGACATGAACACAGACTTGTTGGCGCCCTATGCCCCGAGCGGGGTTACAATGCATGATGATGATGATGGTATTGCGTTGTATTTTATGGCGATTCCTGGAGTCTTATTCTTTTTCAACAAAAAATTACACTAAAAGCTAAGTAGTTTTTAATAAATCTATTTTTAATAAATCGGTGCTGGGCGTTAATGATCATCACAAAAATATTTTTAAACGATGTCAAAATAATAACCAAAAAATATCAGGTAGCGATTTAATCTACTCTTTTAAGCTGCAACTTTTATTTATGATCAGAAAGGAATTATGCAAAATCCACTTTGACAAAGCTTTCATGGAACTCCATCAGATAACTGACCTATACATTTTTAATATTAAACGATATATAAGTTTTATCCGGATGGGTAAACCAATTCCTCGAAACTGATGTTAAGTGAATTTTCATATTTGAATAAAAAGTTATCTGTGTTGAAGGACCTTTATCCCATATTGACAAAACCCCTTCATCTTGACTATTTAATCGGACTTCGATTCCAATTTATTTCCAATATGGAAATGTTTAAAAAAAAATTCTATTCGATAACTGTCAACCTTTAAATAGAGTTATACATTTACGTATAAAATATATTTGAAGACAAGAAAAAGAAATATTAAATACTTTTCAATTGCTTTGCAAGAACACATTTACAATCATCGTCTTGCCATCATCAGGATCCTCTTCTTGAAGATGTGATTCAAATCTGGATATCAACAAGAAAAGACTGTCACGTCTTATCCGTTCGTACCTTCATTTTTCTAATTCGATGATCAGAAAAGGATTTACATTTCGTAGAATTTCAAATGCGCTCAAGTATGTGTGTGTGTGTGTTTGAGTATTTTTTATAATATGTCGTCCTGCTGCTGCATACATATATAAATTTTTCTTCTTTCACTGCGCACGATAATCCACACAAAAAGCAACAACAAAAGTAGACAGACAGACAGAAACAAACAAAAAGTCAGTCTAAAAGCAAAAATGTTCTACGAAAAGGATGCACTCCTGAAATTCGTCCTGTTGACTTCGTTTTCTAAGGTTTATTTGATATTTTCTTATGCAGCAGCAGGTTATTTTTTCCTCTTGGGTGCGGAAATCGTACTGTCCTTTTGCCATAATCCTTTATTCAGATTCTGTGATTTTCTTGAGTTTGAAAATCGTATATTGAAGTAACTCCTTGAGTTTATATTTTTTTTTCTTACTTTTTTTCTTCTTTTCTCAGATGATATCCATCCTTTTTTATCCAAAAAGAAAATTATGGATTTGGAAAGAATATCCTTTTGGTGCATTGGTGCGGTTTATTTTTCAATAGAGATACGAGTTGCGAGATGGAAACTATATATGTACGTAACGAAGGTAAGTTCCTTCTGTGTAGGACAGGAGCTTTAGAATTAGGAGTTCAGAGGGCTCTAATTGTAAGGAGGCCTTCAAATATTTAAAGAAAAATAAAACTACCATTAAGTGGTATTTATAATTATACATACCTAATTCTTCTAACAAAAAATTAAAAAAAAGTTTTGGGACCAAAATGATTTTAAGGCTCAATGCAAAGACACTTTTGCAATTTAAAATATTTAACTTGCATTTATTTTTTGCGAAATATTTTTAACTTCGAAATCTACAACGATAAGTTAAAAAAAATGAAGTTGCGTATAAATTTTTCAAACCTTACTTGTCAGACTCTATGTGTCAATATTGCGAGAAAACTTAATATGACAAGTGCATACTTTCCATATCACACTTTACGTGACACACTTTACATGTCAGACTTTACGTGTCACACTTTAAGTATAAAGTCTTACGCGTTACAATTTATGTGCTACACTTTACGTATTTACCCTTACGTGTCACATTTTACATTTACCATTTTACACTTCCCATTTTACGTGTCACACTTAACGCGTCACACTTGAAGTGTCACACTTTATGTATCACTTTATGTGTCACACTTTACGTGTTAAGCCTTGCGTGTCACAATTTACATTTCCCACTTTACGTGTCACACTTAACGCGTCACACTTTAAGTATCACACTTTATGTATCACACTTTACGTGTTACACTTTAGGCGTAACACTTTAGGTGCCATACATTTTACATCACACTTTACCCGCCTAGTACTAAGAAATTCAGCTCCGCCCCTGTTTTCTACCTATGCATAAGAATTGATATTTCGCATCGCAAAGGGCATGATATGCTTCCTCACCTGGCAGACACAGGAGTGGGTATTTTTTTTTTTTGACCAAAATCTGAAAATACGTGTGGGAATATAAATGTAATCTATATCTTTTGATGAATGAATTCAAAGTCTTTTTCGATTTATTTGAATTTGATTTTTTTTTAACTATTTTAAACCAGACATTATAATGCACTTGGGTGATTTTTTGATGAAAAATAAAGATTTTGTGGTTTGTAAAATTTCCATTGAGGAAATTCATAGAAAAAAATATTTTTTTCTTAAAAAGCTTTATAGAAGTTCTTAATGTTTTTTTCTAAAAAAAAACTGAATGAATATGGGGAATAGAATGTAGAAAAAGAAGCTCCAATAAACTCCTTTCAATCTTCATACAGAAATGAAGTATATGGAGAATATTATGGAAGCTCTTAAACAACTTACCCTGCAAATGACTTTCCACAAACAACTTACACAAACTTTATGGAAGTTATATTCCATTTGTTTGCATCTACACCAAGACTCTTTATCAAAACTAAAATAATCATTCTCTCATAATATGAATAATCTCATACATCCCTGTTGAAAACTCTTACACTTTTTGATTATCAAATAAGACTATCATCCCATATACATATATACGAGTACACCTACCTACATTCAATTTTCAGCGCTTCTGTTTGCAATCCGAACTCAATCAATCGACAGATTCCTGTGGCCGCCCATTTGGCTGAAGCTTTTTAATCCTCGATTTTAATTAATTAATTAAGATACCCCTTCATATACAGCACTATACTCACAATATCCCTCTATACCACACGAATTCTCACATTTTTTTTGTCATCATGCTCGCTGACAAATGTGAAGGGAAAAAAATCTGTCCTGCCGAAAAATGTTCGCCCAAGGGCCACAGCCAAACGAATGAAGGACATAAAAAAGGTTTCGAATGTGTGTCGTCGTGTCCTGATTTGATGATGAATTCGTTCAATCTGTATTAACGTCAGGGCAGAGCTATCGCATAACATTTATCACATGACTGTTGCTACAATTCAGTTAAAGAACAAAGAACTTAACTACGTTACAATTACTCATACGTTATGAATGGCAGAGCTGTCGAAAGTGTTTTGAAGTAGTTAATATAGTTTTAAATTTGTCATTTGTATTTGCCTATCTAAAACTTAACACTCAAGCTTAGTACAGATAGTTTTCAAACCATTCAATAGGAAATATGTGTCAATATCCTTAAGACCGTGTAAACATAAAATTCTACCTTACAATATTCTCAGACACGTCACTGTC
Source organism: Philhelius festivus (assembly GCA_963931855.1). Classification (NCBI taxonomy): domain Eukaryota; kingdom Metazoa; phylum Arthropoda; class Insecta; order Diptera; family Syrphidae; genus Philhelius; species Philhelius festivus. The sequence goes on along the minus strand of OZ007557.1, from coordinate 4,427,174 downwards.
GTTTTAATGGATTGATAACAATTTTAAGTCCATTTTGAAAATATAGCTCCGTTTTCCTTCCTTTTGCACAGAAATTTCAGAGATATTGTCAAATGCCAAATAGACACATTCTCTAGCCCCATCTAGGGTTTCACCTCTTGCTATCCTTTTTTAAACCGATTTACGCACCTATCTATATATATTTCGATGCCTAGTCTAATGGCTACAAAAGTTTAACTTGATATTTGGAACAAGATTCTCTTATAAGTCAAATTTTCTGTAATTAGTTTCTTAAAGCAACAACACGGTTCAAAAACTAAATGTATCTATTCATGAATTGAGCAAAATCAATTACTCAAAGCAAAACTAAATTTTTGTATACCAAACACCCTGAAAAAATATCATGTAAAATTAAACAGAATTTAACCAGTTTATCAGGTTGGTATTTCATATCATGGTTGACCGACCATGTTTAATATTCAGAAAGGTACACAATTTTAAGGTCTTGTGAATTCAACATGAGTTAGTTGAAAAATCTACATGACACCTTTCTTCTAATCATGTTAAATTAGCATGACAATCTTGATAAATTAACAAAGTCTACTGTAAGACCAACAGCAATTATCTGTTCAATCTATATTGCTCAATGTCAAATTGGCCCAGTAGGATTTTTACTAGGACATGCAAGTCAGGATGAATTAACATTACAGACTGTAACTTTAACAAGGTTATCTGTGTAGTTAACATGTCTTTTTGTCAATTAAGCCTTTGGCAATGTTCAAATAATCAACCTATTTTCTGCAAAAAAAAAATGTTCACTACTCATTTTTCCTCGACCCGATTTTGATTATAAATGGCAAAAATGGCCGAAGCGCTGGAGTGGGCGGATAGGCTCATCTCATTAGGAAAGAGCTTATGCTCTAAAAATTTTATGAAAACAAAAACCAAAATCTTATTAGATGCAAGCTTCTTAGATCAATAGCATACATTTGAATGAAGACACTAAAACAAATTCAGTGCACATTCTGCTTCTCAGAATATCAGGGAAATGTTCGTTCTTGTTGATTCTCACTCAATCTAGAGACATTTTTATTTGTTAAATACCTATTTTTTTTTTTTCGTTTTCTTTCTTTCTTTCTAGGCGGTTTCTCCTTAAAAGAGGCGAGAATAATACAAAAAAATATATTTTCCTGAATCCTTAAGCACCGGGACCCACCAAAAAATATTAATGGTCTCACAATTTCGGAATGTTATCTCAAAACATTTGGTAAATTCTTTATAAATGTACTCGTATGTTAAAAGAATATCTCTCTCAGAATGTTCTGCCATTTGAAAACTTTGAACAACGACATCACTGCTAACTTCAACATACAAAAAGACATCTTCGATCCCCTACACCTGAACCATAGAACCCTAGGACCACCGTCATTGCTTGCCTTTAGCGAATATTTAATTCCAATGAATGGTGTTTTCATGTCAAATTTTAATTGAATAATTTTTGAGTCCCATTGAGTTCCACCCAACCACTATACGGACCACCGCCGCCAACTACCACACTGATTGGCTGCTATAAAGGACAAATGGACCCTTAGGTTCTCTGCCAACTGGCTCAGACAAATAAAACGAAAAATAATAAAAACGAAAAAAAAAAATGGAAAACAAATAAATAAAGTGCGGACTTAATCTGATTATGCGTTGGTTAATCAGTCGGGTGAAATCTAATTAATAAGAATGTGTGCAATTCACAGGATGCGGATAATGCACAGGACAATGGAGATGATAATATAGTAATACCGTCACGTCACTACCTTTCATGCGGTGGCGGGCGTGCTATGCAAGCGATCACTTTTTTATTTTCGTATAACAACACATAGGTAAGTATATAATTTTTAATTAAAATATTCACGAGTCGAGTCAATTACAGGATAACTACCACATATTTTTGCATATCACTTCCAGGACAAACCACCACCGTCGCCGCCGCTGTGCTGTAGCTATCCCGTCATCGTCAGCGTGACATTGGTTTGTAAAATCAAAATCCTTAACGAGAGATAGGTTTGGTTTTGGGTGTGTGGTAACATCAGGGTATTTATATATTTTATGGAATCATTATTGAGGGGTAAATTAATGGAACGAGTTACTGCCGGGCAAAAGGATAAATCGAATCAATTCAATTTGATTAAAAAAGTTTCGACCAAGTTCCTTCTTAGTGGGATGATGAGATGAGATGTTGTAAGTCATGTGCAGAAATTCAAGAAAAAGTTATTAATCAGGAAAATAAATTGGGATATCGTTGGGTTGTACCAGGAAAGGCAAACAGAAATCATGGAAGCTATTATATGGTCAAATGGTTAATATTATCTCGTTAGACGAATAAAAAACTTTATGGATATACTTTGTCTTAGTTTTTTTTCCCTTCATTTCTCATTTTCAGTGGAAATAAAAAAAAATTTAAATAATCGTTAAAAAGTTTGATGGGAATTTGAAGTTTTAAGGATTTTTTTTTATGTTGATAGAAGGAGGAATGAGAAGAATGGCGAAATATTCTCTCTATGAGAAAAAGGATTTGCTTACCAAAAAATTTCCATAGAATACGAAATGATATCAATAAGTTTAAAAAATGTGTCTTAATTTTCTACAGCTAATACATATCTCTTGGCATAATGCCGAAGGTCTTGAGTTCGATTATCAGGCACTGGAAAAACGTTTTTCAGGAGTGTACTGCCTCTTACCAGGGATTGAAAAATAAGCCGTTCGGATTCGGCAGAAAATTGTAGGTCCCCACCATTCCTGTTAAAAAGCACACATTATTGGTTGAGAGTTGTAATTCACTATAGGTACTAGTTCTCACTCAGTTTTATTCGCAAATTTGCAACCTTTTTTCTTGTTTTCAATTCTCAACTTCGCATGTGCCGAAGAGAAGAAAGAAAAATTCTCATATTTGGAACTTTTATGACCGAAAATATATTTAATGATGCATGAACTTATGCACCGCCATTTACTTTTTTTTTTAATTGGATTTTTTAAAAATATTAATGGAACAGTAGAGCGGACATTGTACCAAAAATGATGCTTCTAAAAACATGCTCACCTTCTTAAAACCTAAGTACGCCTTTTGTATTTAAATTCGGCACAAGTTGGGCACATTGCAAAACCGACTTTCTTAATCAAGAATATCAAAAATGTCGGTGCTAACTCCAGACAGATTGCAAGATTTCCATTAAGTAAGACGTTTAAAATTCACGACTTCTGCAAATAAAATGACTTTTGCGTGATGATAATATATCTCTCATTAAAAATTCTTCACCACACTCCACCACCCAATTATGTGGTTTTAATTAATTTTCCACAATATGCCTTATCACTCCGCACTCATATTTCTCCGTAGTCAAGAAAGATTATAAATATACCTACCCATTATAATGTTGATATTGTGCAAGGATCCTGAACAGTTTATATATATATTTTTTTTTATGAGAAATCACTTTTCTTTGAGTGTGTAAATAATTCGCAAAAATCGTGATCTACTTGCCACAACAACATGTGTCCGTTCGCATTCACAATATTTTGATGATAGAATAACATGTGTGCGTGAATGTTGTCATGAAAAATCAACCTCAAAAACGCACACGCAAGTCCTTGTCCTGGGAAATAAACAAAAAAGCCAGAAAACAAAAGGAAACCCCCCAGGGGAATCAATTTTGATTAGGTTTCTTAATCTTGAGGTGCACACGCCTACAATAAATACAACGTATACTATAATCACAACCATATTCCCTACACTCACTCACATACTCGTACCTAGGCAGGTTAAGGTAGACATTATTTTTCTTAAAGCTCCAAGGATATGCGTATATAGATTAACCACGTACAAAAATAATTTTTCCATGTCTGTGGAAATTATAAATTTTCCAGCAGATAATATTTTCATGGACATTTTTCCATCAGCATCGTCACAAACACACGCAAATAATGTAGAAGTACTAACATTGTGGTTTGTGCTCTTAGAAAACGAAATTTTTGTCTTTTCCTGGATGGGTTCCACTTGATGAGTACTCACTAAGCATATGAAAGTAACTTTGTTCACTTAGAGGAAACAGAACGATAAAGATTCCACTTAACTCAGAAAGGTTAAGTGTCTGAAACTCAAAGTTACCTTTCGGCTTTTATTTTTGAAGAAACACAAAATTACAAAAATAAATATGTATTATTAAAAAAGTAAAGTCAAGAAACGTGATGAGCAGAGCCATGGCAAAAGTTTAAAGTTCACTGACAAAATAAATTACAAAGTGAAGAACAATTTTTGAGGAACAGGGTAACGTTTAAACCAAATTTAGCTCTTACGAAATTGGCGTTTCAGTTTCGGTAAGACTTCCCAATAAAATCATTCACCACGAAAGAAAATAGGTTACTGAAATTCTTTAAAAAGATTCGATAACTTCCTGTAAAAGAAGTTTTATCAAGATTGGATCTTAGTAAAAAAAAATGGTGTCGGAAGATTTTTAAGTAAATTAGTTCTATAATTTGCATTTAAGCTTTCGTAAAAATATCATCTATGACAAAAAAGAATACATTACTGACATATTTTTAGCTCCGATAATCTTAAAAAAAGGAAATTTCAATAGCCGGAAAAGTTGATAATTAGGATTTAACGAACTGATGTGTAAGACTTCTGTGAAGCTTCGGAAAAACATATTTTATAACAGAACAAGAACACCTTTTTGACACCCTTTTATTGCCGACAAACTATGTAAATAAGGCACATTTCAATAGCAAGAGAATTAGATGGTAAATTCTGAACGAATTGACAATTTAGCCTCTGTAAAATTTCGGAAAAAAAATACGTTAATGAAGCTCTGCTATTTTCGATTAAATATGTAAGAGAAGTTTTAACAGACACCAAGTGAATTTGAAATCCGTGAGAGCTAATTAAATCTGTAAAGCTTCGAAAAAATATTTTCTTAAGAATTGTGACTTTCCAAAGTATCAATACCCCACAATACCTTGTGTCTCAAATCTATTTCGTCAAAAATCTTATACGGAACTTATGTCCCAATCAAATGGGACTACATTCTTATCAAAACTGTTCCTGCGCACCATGTGTGATTTCCGATTTAGAAAACCCTTGACATACCATTGACAAAAATTTTAAAAGAAGTTGTACATGAGAGTACTGTCGTCAGCAAAACAATTAGAAGTTTCAGAAAAAAGATCATTGATGAATATCAGAAAGAGAGTCGGAGGCAAAATGGAGCCCTGTGGTACACCAGCATTTATTTTTTGAACTTCAGACTTAAATCCGTCTAACATAACTTGTATTGAGTGGTTCGAAAGGTAGTTTCTAATCCAATGAAGAAGAGATTCATCAATACCAAAGGCACGCATTTTTCAATAAAAGAGCTTGATGCCAAACTCTATCAAATGCTTTTGAAATATCAAGTGCAATAATATTTCTTCAAAACGATGTAAAGATTTGTGCCACTCTTCGGTGAGATATACCATCAGATCACCAGTGAACCTATTACTACGAAAGCCATACTGCCGGTCATTAAGTAGCTTTCGTTCTTCAAGACATTTCTTGAAGAAAAATTATCCTAAAATTTATTTTATCCCTGCGCCAACTTTTACACTTTTGTAATGTCACTCTCAGACTTGCCTATTCGCAGAAAAATGATGGGTTAAAAACAACATAAGACTCGTGTAAAATTTATCAAGTGAGACTGCCATACAACCTGCAATCTAACCCGGTTAAAATTCTACGAGTCAACTCGGTTAATTAATTGACTAGATCTTATTGATTGTTTTAATCAAGTTCATGGGCAATTTTAATAATCTTCAGCCAGTAAATTGGATGTTTAATTTAACCATCATTATTTAGTTTTTGAAATTTTAACCGAGTTACTTAGTAGGATTTGAAAAATCTGGTTAATTTTTTATCTCGCTTTCCTTAAAAAACATAACCATTTTAAGCAAGAAGATTGCTTAGTAATGACAAAAAAAATTTATTAAATTAAATAAATGTTGTTATTTGATTTAAACAAGTTACTCGTTTAAAGTAAGAAATTTGGAATTATAGTTTCTCGATTAATATGACTAAGTTTTTCGATTGAGTGTTTATTGTTAAGTGTTTTTAGTGTTTTATCTTAAACATTTTTATTTATTTATTTGAGCAACATACACTTTCTAGTTTATTCCCGAGATGTAGTAGGTTTTTAACACATGTTTTTAACCCACGGAAAAATACTCTCGGTTAAATTTTATGTTTCTGCTTGTACAGTGATAATTTCACTCTGTGACACTGTCGGCCAAACTTTCTGTCAACCTGTCGAACTTTCAGATTTAGAAGCAATTGATACTTGACGCACTGTCACACTGCTGGACTGTTGACATTTATGAAGTCACAGCCTTCTTCCTCTGCTCTAAGGCATTGCTACGGGCTTTCTATTTTGAACAATGTGCGTGTAAGACCAACCTCTTTTAAGCCCAAACTTCTAAAACTAAAGTCAGAAGGAAATTAGGAATTAATTTTCTTATGATATCTTAGAGTGGGTCTCAAACCTAAACCTCAAAGTTCGCAGTCAAACACCTTAAGTCCACCAAAGAACGCACTATGGACCTATGTGGGTATCTTTTTTGGAGGATTTCAACCGAAATGAGTTTATTAAAAAATATCACTTTACATTAAATTCCAAACTGAACTGAAAATAAAGCTAGACGCTAATCGATTGGAGTTTTTTTTCCCCAAATTTTAACTCTGTATTAATATTATACGCAGCGCTTGTCCAAAGTCCTGAAGAGGATATTGGTTTTCCATCGAGAGAATGCTAATTGGAATGGCGTAGCAGTTAGATTGGGTTATGCTATGTGTGAAGTCCATGTGTGAGGTGCATTGATGTGGTCGTTGATTTTATCATGCAGCACACGTCCATCGCGTCGTATATACGTTGTTGTTTGCTGTCACGTTACTCGTCTATTTTTGACAGCGGGTGTCAAAATTCATCCAATTGGGAAAGTAGCATCAGCTAATAACAATAAAAATATTTTTCTCTTGGTCGTAAATAAGAATTCAATGAAAATTATTTATGATATGAAATTGATGGTTTGTTCAATTATTATCATTACAAAGATTGGGAAATGCTTCAATTTTTATAGCTGTTCGTTTTCGTGTTAGGAATAAGATTATAATGCAGTAGAGGCCGTTTTAGATACCTATCCTAGTTGATTGAATAAAATATGATTATGAAAATGCTAAGACAGAATATTGTTACATGGAAACATATACCAACCTGAACCTACACTCACTATACAGAAAAGTCATAATTCAATGTAACCAATCCAAAGTAATTAATTGGTAATTTAAATTATAAAGCAAACAAAGAAGTCTATAAAAATAACACTTTACCAATTTTTGTTTTTGTACATACATAAAAATAATTTATTTACAAAGCAAATTAATTGTAAATAAAATGAAAAATAAACTTGCAAATAAATCTATGGAAATAAATAAAAACCAGTTTACAAAAAAAAATCATTATTTGCAGTTATTAATGAAAAATAAAACACAATCAGGTTGGTTCATTCATACAAAAGAAAAAAAAACTATCTGCATAAATATTTTTTAAATTTATTGTGTTGATTGTATGCTTTTTAAAATACGCATTCTTCATTTGAATGAATTCAATTGTTTGATGTTGAAAAAAAAACAACACCAACAAATAAAATCACAACAAAAAAGAATTAAATAAAACATTTAACTTTTATTTATGAATTGTGGACACCTAGCTAGCTACCTCTATGACCTATCTACTGTGGCGATAACCCTTTTTATTATTATCTTTGGGTGCTTACAGATTTGAATATTCATTTATAGCACACATTCACGCGCCTTGATAAAGTGTTGATTTAATATTTTTGTTTTATTTGTTTATTTTTTTTTGATTTAATAAAACGCAATCAATGCATAAATAAATTGCGAAAATTGCAAAATGTATTATTGTTTCGCAATTAGCCTATACATTTTGAATGAACGTGAAAAAAACCATGAATTATGAATATACCTATAATGATTATTTTGAATGACACTTTGAAATATTGTGGGACTTGTGGGATATGGGAAATTGGGATTTCATTGATGCTTGAAGAATCGAATGTAAGCAGAATTAATATAAATTTAAGAATGGGGTTCAGAACGGATTTAGAGCAGTATTTCATTCGAGTTTCTTAAAACATTACTCGTCTTAGACTTTTGGCTTAGAGTTTTTAAATGGGATACAAATTACAAATCTGTGAATAAAAATACGAAATTTACTTAAGGTCTCAAATATCTGAAAAGTACTATAAGAGACTTTACGAAAAGCTTTTTATGTCAATTAAAAGTACGCCTAAAGAGAAAATTTAGTTCCTATTCACAGATCACATGCTTTTTTCATAAACAACTTAAGTCGAGGGGAGAATGCAGAGGGAGATTTGAAGTTCTTTTCCTTACCTAGAGGAATGGGCCTACCTCTTGGCTGTTTACAACGGACAATCAAATAATTTCGACAGGAACAAAGAAAATTCTTAAAAGTTCTTATATGAGCCTTCAGACCTTCGCAAAATATGTATACCAATTTATCCCACAAATTAGATGCCAAAAATCGTTATGACTTTGAAATAATTTGAAAAACTTCATTAAAAAAATGTATGGCTTACCAATTAACACAAATAGTTGACCTTTTATCAGGATTGAGTGATCTTTCGTATGGTATACAGGTTTGCGAATATCCCACAAATAAGGTGCCAAAAATCGCTATGACCTCAAAAAAAATAATTATTTAAGAAAATCAATGACTCACCAATAACTGAAGCTAGAATGAGGGTGAAAGGTTGTATACATTTTTGCGAATATCCCACAAATGAGGTGCCAAAAATCGCTATGACCTTGAACAAAATTGTTTAAAAAAATCTTTTATTCACAAATAACTAAAGACAAATAACTGACATTTTATATGGGTCTACAGATCTTTCAGGTGGTATACATTTTTTGCGAATATCCCACAGATAAAAATCACTATGTCAATTAAAAAAAAGTATTCAAAAAAATATATAACTGACCAATTACTGAAGCTAGCTGAGATTTTATATGGTTCTACAGACCTTTCAGGTGGTATACATTTTTTGCGAATATCCTTTAATAAGGTGTTAAAAATCGCTATGACCTTGAAATTTGGTTTTTTTTTTTAATTCTTTTAAAAAAAATCTATTACTAACGAATTACTGAAACTATCTGGCCTTTTTTGGCCATTTACCTACTGACCTTTTTTAATGCCATTCGTTTTTTCTTACTGACCCAAATGGGGTGCCAAAAATGTTGTCTGTGACCTTGAAACAAATTTTAAAAATTCATTAAAAATTATTTTTGGCTGACTTATTACTGAAAATAGTAGATCATCTAGTGATCTTTCGGATCGTGTGTTACTTTTACGAATATCCCACAAATGGGGTGCTAAAAATCGCACTTGACCTTGCAAAAATTTAAGTCTTGATTACAAATTTTCTATGGCGGATCGATTGCACCTTCTTGACTAATTACTGATCAATAAGATATCGTACTTTTTTATGAATATCCCATATATGGGGTGCCAATATCCCAGAGCCAGTGACAAATCATCCAAGAGTATATCTTGTCATTAATAGTGCTTTTCATTTAAGGTGTTCGAATTCGGTAGAAGACTGTAGGCCTCCATCTTTTAGATCTCTAATTTATTTATCTTATTTTTTACAATACTATAGTAATAATTATTTTTTGAATACTATTTCTACTTTATTGGAGCTTCTGCATACAAAATTTGATCGTTATTGAGAAGAGGAAAGAGAAAAATAGAAAAATACTTGAGGAGACCGTATATTTTGGACCAATATTTATCAAGACTCTTGACAGACTCGTTTGGTCCAGATAGAATAAAATATTTAAATTTAAAAATTTATTTAATTGAATTCTCGCAAACCCATGAAATATGTTACTTTTCTGCCTGTTGCCACTCCTCTTCTCTTTGGTTATAATTTCTGGAAAAACAATATCAATCAGTACCAGCTTATATTACAATATCTTTGTCTGACCTGGTCTATCCTTTTAAGCCAAAACTTCTATTTTCTTAGGTTTTTAATGTTCTTAGACTCCTTTAATTTTGATAAAATACTAACCATAGGACGAAAGAAATAAATTTACTAAAAGATTTGTACGTAGGACTTCCCCTTAAGCAATTTCGTTCCTAAAATTAAATCACATCATAAGCAACTACACATCACAAGTCCTATGCCAATAAAAATCTGTGTGACCATAGCCAAAGAGACCTATTCCTAAAGGCTTTTGTCAATTTTACCTACCCAAAAAAAAAATATGAAATAAAAAGAAAATAATTTCTTCTTTGAACCCAGATAAATATATGAAAATCTAATTCAGACTGATTTGGCAATCAATCGAACCAAGATTGCCAAATCACCGTTCAAAAAAAAAAGTCCTCAATGAAAGCCGGTAGCCATAGCCATTGCCGTATACCAGCACTAGTTTCCTCCAATCATACTTAGCATATTCATCATCTTTTTCATCCTATGGCTGTCTTTCGACTTCTGATCGACACGGACGAGTCAAAAATCAAGATATGAAATGATTTCAATTTTGGCAATTTACCTTCTGCCAAATGAAATTTCCAAATTGGTTTCTCTCTCTCCCATGAACGAACAGCTGAAAGGTCCTTTACTCGAACTCTTTTCGATTCCTCAATTCATCTATTTTGTCAATTCCAACTCTCCCTTGTGTTTGATCTGCTCTATTGGTCTCTCATTTTTGGTAATTCCAATCCAATTGTGATTTATTGATGAAGAGGTTTGTGTTTTAGTCCTTATAGTCGTCCTTCAATAAAGTGGTAAAAAAAATCTTTCCACTCGTATACCTACAAACGAAGAATGATGAAAGTCGTTTAAGACTAGTGTTTTGAGCACGTTTTGCGTGCCTCCACAAACATACCTTTGGTTTCAAAATAAAATTATCCAACTCGGCTATCAAAATCAGCCCCACATTGACACAACCTTGTCCCGCCGCCGCGCCGCGCCGTCAATCCTTCTGTGCCACACATTAAACCCAAAAATGAAAAAAAACTCCACTACCCATTTGGAAAACTGAAATACCCAAGAGTATGGAACCGGTGTGCCATTTGATTTATGTTTGAATTTTAATGAAAGCATATCTGCTATTGCAGTTGGGCCTGACTGGGACATTGAGGTAATCCAAAACGAATTTCCAAGACGAGTATTTCATATTCCATCCTTTTTGGAGCAGTCCCGATGATAGCTGATGTGTGTGTTTGTCTATCTAATGCTCCCTCTGACATGGGTGGTGGATTAAGGAAGTCTGGAATTCCTTGACAGAATGGGCAATGAACGTGCAGGAAGAAGGTTGAGAAATTATTTTCCAATGAAGCCGATGTGGGGTTTTTTGTTGATGGGAATTTCGTGTGCTTCATTGAAGCATTTGAAAAGTAGTTATTGAGTTATGATTTGGATTTAATTTTTGGTATGCCTCAGTTCTCTTAGGGATTATGACCGGACCACATATGGCTAAGGAATATAGATAACAGATATATAGACCATTTGTGGGCTTCATGCTCCACATAATTTCTATACCCAAATGTAGCTTATTACTTTTCTTCTTAACTATGAGGTCTGACCGTAAGATTTAAGTTATAGGCTTCAAAAGGGAAGCTTATTGACTTTTTCGAAGATGAAGATTTCGCACAAAACAACTGGCAAATGATTTTGTTTGATTTTTTAAGGCGTGAAGTCACGGAGAAGCGTCAAGTCTCGGTCAATTTTGTATTTTTAATTTTTTCTCTCAAAACCTATGTTTAGAAGCTTCACATTATTCCAGCATTAATACTTTCGACTAAGAGTCAGAAATATTCGGTTGAAATGTGCCAGGAGCGCTTAAGCTCTAAGCTTTTAAAGTCTGACTTTCAATATTTTTAGATAGGTAAATAAGCCAGGAACAAAGACCAAACACACATTTTTTGGGACAAATTTTTCAGACTTTTCAAAAACAATTTTTCGGTTTTTGTTTTAAGTTCTTGATTCACAGTAATTTTTCAGAACTAAAATCCCTCCTTCGCAACTTTAAAAAGTCCAATGTTCTTACTTTTAAAAATTTATTAAAAAAAACATAGATTTATTGCTTCTCAAAACACTCCTTTCCTGCATCAGTGCTATACGTATTTCATAGTAATTGTAGCTGAACAGGACATTTTCTTGCAATAAAAAAATACTATAAATTATCCCACGCCACGCCCACCTTCAATCGCAGCACATATCAGAATATAAAATTGCATTTTTTTTTCTCTACTTGTCCATGCACATGAACGAGTAAATAAAACATGAGCTCCCGTCCGCTTCAGTGCGATTGATATCCTTATTCCAAAAGTGTAAAATTCTGCTCTTTCTCCATTTCTTATTGTCGATAAAGGACTACCATCGACTTTGATGACGATGACTGACCACAACATCGATGGATAACCTGCAAAAGTAATGGCACTTGAAAGAAACAACCAAATATGTACAATTTCGTCCCCGGGCCACGTTTCGATTTCAATTCACCCTCCACTCCACTCTATAGAACTTGTGAAATCAAACGAAAATAATAAACCATGCCAAAGGATATATGTGTACTTGAAAAATCAGAACGAAAAGAATCACCTAACTGGAAGGAAAGTGTCGCAATTCCTAGAAGAGTAGGTACAACATGAAAACGACTTGAAAATTCACATCCTAACCGCAATCGTCCAGGATACTCGTAACAACAACCAAACTCTAGTTTCAGTACCAATTCATCAACACACAAGTAGTTCAATGGAGCGGCATTTGCACTTGATTGGGTTTCTGGAGCAAAAGTCAAACGCAATATTGCTTTCCTTTCGTTATCCATAAGCCATACATCTTTACAACAGGTTTCCTTTCTAATTCACCGAAATCCAAACGCCAGGAGCAGAGGAGCACAATCGAAATTTGAAAAAGTGGCAGAAGGACGAATTTATATTGGCATTTTCATTTTGAGCTGTGAGTGATTCAGAAGTCAGAACAGGACACTCCCATTTTGAAAACTAACCACCCTAGGCTCTGTCCCCATTTGATTCCTTGGACGAGAGGTTTCACAAATTATAGCTATATATATGTATGTATGTAAAGGTTTATCATTGAATTGCAGAGAAAATGTGTCCGAAACAGGACTTATTCGTGACTGCCCTTAAAAATTCGGAACAAAAGAAATAAAAAAATGAGCAAAGTTCACCGGGTTTTTATATCGAATTCCTGCAGCAAGAAACGAAGAATGTGTTTTGTCCTAATAGAGAAGCACAGTGGACCCTATTTTTAGCGAAATTAGACAAAACTTAAAAAAATAGTTTTCGATTTGGAAGAATATATATTTCTTTACTATCGAATAACAAATGTAGGGGAGGTTTACAAAAAAAAACTTAAAAAAGCTTTTCTGGGAAATAATCAAAGCTATCAAGTTAGACTTAAAAGAAATTCGACTTAGCAATCGGCAACCGTTTAGGTTCGATAGTCTTTCATCTTTTTCCGAAGAAGCCTCCCAAATTGTAAGGGTCGCACGAACTTGCTCCTGTGAGAGAAAACTATTCATAAGCATTTTTGAAACTCTAGAGAATGTCATGTAGGTTCTTAAGCAATTATGAATTTAAGCAAGAACAAAAATTAAAAGTCGCTGAAGCTTTTAAATAAAAAAAATTTTAAAACAAACAAAATTTTGGCAAGCCAACTTTAAGTTTCTAATATTGTACGAATAAATAATGAGTTTGAAAAAAATTATTTGCCAGCTTAGGAGATATCGAATTTAAAATAGCAAAAAATATGAAAGCTTCTTAAAAAGCTCTTCTTTAAAAAATTTCATTAATATCCGTTATGCCGATAATAATAAATATATTGAAAATTCGGTAGGTAGCAATATCTTAATTTAATTTTTTTTTTGTATTTAATCATAGATCGTAAGCATGAATCGAATGCAAAAAATAGGCATCAACATTCTAGGCGCCGTTTTCGAGAAAAATACGATTTTCGAAACCTATTTTTTAACATTTGCATGGTGGCTACCGTGATGCTTAGGTAAATGAATGTATGTTTCTCTTATCTTGTAGATTGTACTGAGAAACTTCTAAATGTCAAGTAAAAAGAAACGTCATGGGGTTTTCGAAGCACTAAGTTATGAAAACAAAATTTGAAAATGTTTTTAAATATCAAAAAAATTAAATTAAAAAAAATTATCGAAATCAGTTGCACTGTTTTTGAGAAAATCAAACACAAAAAGAAGATTCTAGGGGGCCTGCCATTAATAATCATTTTTCGGAAACTTGAAATTAAAGAAAAAATTTAAATGATTTGAGAAAAAAAGTTATTTATAAAATGATGAAAAAAAAAATCGTATGGGGGGCAAAATTAAAAAAATACTATCTACCAAGTTTGAGGGAAATCGGACAGAATTGCGAGACACACTTTTTTGTCCTCGCTATTATCGTACCCTCAACTTTGATCGTAACGTCAATTTTGGTAGATATCATTTTTTTTTTTTTGAGTTTTTACCTTGACACAATTATTTCTTTTTTTTTGAAGACCAAAAATTACGGTACCTGTAATATACATACATTTTCTTTTTAAATTTTAGAAAAATAAAAAAAGTTCAAAAAATTTTATTTAGAAAAACCTTTTCTATGGTTTACAAAAAAAAAAAAAATGCACGACTGGGTCGCACGAATTTGCTCCTATGTAATAGACTATCAAAATATGAATTTATGCAGGAACAAAATTTATAAGTCCTATTAGTGGTTTCCTAAAAAAAAGCTTTTATGTATATACAAAATTTTTAAAAGATTTTTAAGAAAAAAATGAAAATGAATTTTTTTTCAAAAATTAAAAAAATGTTATTTCGAAATATGTATTGAGTTTTGAAATTTTTTTTTTAAATCCAATTTTTTTTTTAAATTTGAATACACAATTCTATTCAAGCAAGTCAAAAACAAAAAAAATAGTTCTTCGGGGGTATCCTGTATATGTATTACCATTTTTCGGAAAATTTTTTTTGCGAGACCCACTTTTTTAGTCTTTGTGTTTAAATTCAAGAAAACTACTAAAGCCTTAAAACTTTTATAAAGACCCCTTCTGACTTCCCCCTTTCTAACTATTTTAATAAAAAAAGAAATCACCTCAGTAATAAATTTTGCTAAGTGCGAACTTCTGCTGAAATATCAAACAAAAATGATAATTTAGGTCTTCATATTTTTTTTTTTGATTTTTAAATAATTCAGACCCACTGTACTCATACACTGCTCATAAGAGGCAAAATTTGAAATCACCCCCAGGGAGGGCGTGCAATTTTATTAGAACATTAAATTTGTCGGGTCATTTGTAATCTGGCCAAAAGTGTATTACTATGGGTGCTGCTGATTGAATTCAAAGAAGGCCTTGTTTTTTTCGAGTGAAAGTTTATGAGATTTTGATTTATTTATTAAAAAAAGAAATGTGTTTTTCTTATCAAAGACTGGCTTCTTGAAACACTTGGGCAAACATCTATACACGTAAGTGTTATGGTGCATGACTTACGAGTATATATTGTGGCCAAAAAAACAATGTTTTCTATACAATAGAACATAATTTATTATATTATTTAACTAGTACTTTCATTAGAATTGAAGTTTTAATTTTGCAAGCAGACACTCTTCAAAGTTTGTTTGTTATCGCATTTGCTGCGTATAGGTTTTAATCAAAACTAACATAACGATAGCGGAAATTTAGGAAAAGAAATGGTGGGTTAAGCAAAATGCGTTAAACACAACGAAATCTCGGTTAAAAACTACATAGTGTTTGTTGCTAAAAGTAACTACAGAAATTAACTCGATTCCATTAAATTATTAAAAGAATTCACTTAACATCACTTAGTGAGAATTATTAAGAATTATTATTAATTATTTTAACCAAATGATGATTGTGAAAATAACACATCTGGTTCCTGATTTTAACTGAGTGAAGATTGTTAAAATTTGACTAAAACAATCAATCAGATTTATTCAATTAAGTAACCGAATTGACTCGTAGAATTTTAGCCGAGTAAGTTTGCAGGTTGTATATTAGCAGTATTCACAAGTTTGACGTTCCTTTTAACCAATCATTTTTCTGCGTGTATTCTAACATTCATTCAAAAGAACAACAAAGTGTAGGCACAGTACGTCTGGATCGGTAAGACCGGTTTAATTACTTATACCGGCAACCAATACTAAAATTTTGTTTTATTTAAATTTTTAATGTTTAAAAACATTAGCTTCGCACGCTCTAAAAAACTAAAATTTAGATCCATACTTATTTATTTCCCTATTATAAGACGTCTTCTAAAAATTACCCATTTAATTACAAGCTGCACGAGTGTTTTTAACTTTGTTAAACTCATCATTTTATACTTGGCTGAATGACCTTCCAATATACAAAAAAAGATAGGCTTTTATTTCCTCGTGTTCTTTTCATCCCGTGAAACAAATCAAATCTTTAGACTTACTATAAGAACAACCCACGGCGCAATCCCATTAAACATGTATGACTATACAGCCAATAAATTTGGTTAATTGATTAAAGTATGTATATTCGAATTATTTAATCAAATTATTTATTCAAAATGAATATTTTATTCGAAATAATCAATTCAAACTTTGATAATGACCCTGAATTAGGTAAAAAATAACATTGTTGTCATTAGCACAGCTGATTGATTGGTGTCTTTTTGGAATCTATTTTTGCTCCTACCTATCTCAAATGCCTAAGCATACTGCAATCGAAATAGTTGAATATCAAAAATGTGCAAACTCTCTCAAGATCTCATCTTTGGTTTCAATCTTTTAATTGAACTTCATCTTGATGAACACAACTGACTGTTTTTATTTTTTACTTCCGAAAAAGTAAATAACTCTTATAAGCAGCAAAAGATAATTTATTCAGCTATTTATGTCTCGAGCAGATTTCGATGGTCAATAATGATAATTATAATTTTCAGACGTTAAGTATCTCTTCTTCTGCGATAGTTCTTGATGTGAGTATAGTGGAGGAGTCGTGAGATTATAGAATAGATTGTGATAGTTGAGCATTCTTGGGATATCTCAGATTTAAATGACCGTGAATTGAAAATAGAAGCTGCGGACATATAAATATGTTGCGTAATCTTTGAGTGAGCATCATTCGATCGTTTGCTTTTGCCACGAGCAGAAAATTAGGATCACATTAATTTATAGTTAAAATGGTAAATTTTTTTTAATTTAACATATTTATCCTAATTTAGAGTTAATTCTTTATTTTTTCTCTTAGAAACTCATACTTTTTGGATTGGCTTTTGTGGCAATAGCTGCAGGACAACAATACCTTCCACCAACGGTCGAAGGAGTAGTACCAGCAAAGCCTGACAATCAATATTTAGCTCCTGTAGAAGCAGAGCAAGTACAATCAGAACCTGAAAGCCAATATTTGCCCCCAATTGAAGCCGTTGAACCTATTGAACAAATAGCAGAAGATGGTTATCGATACAAGACAGTAAAGCGAATTCGTTATAGAACTCGTCGTGATGTGAGCGAACTTGCTTCTGCACAATATCTACCTCCATCGGTAGAAGACAGTTACGGACCTCCACCCTCAGGGCCTGTTAATGCTCCAGTTGAAGAAAGTGCTGTATTAGCTGATGATGGATACCGTTACAGGACTGTCAAACGCATTCGTTACAGGTACCGCCGTGATGTCAACGAATTACCTTCTGGCCAATACTTAGCCCCAAGTCAGGAAGATGATAGTTACTCATATCCAGCTCCTGCCCCAGTTGCTGCTCCAGCTCCAATTGTTCAAGCAGCCCCAATTGCTCCCATTGAAGTAGCAGCTCCCGTTCAAATCTCTGCCTCTGCCCCAATTCAGCAAACTGCTGAATTAGCTGATGATGGTTACCGATACAAGACAGTCCGTCGCATCCGCTACAGACACCGCCGTGATGTCAATGAATTAGCTGCTGCCCAATATTTACCCCCAACTCAGGAAGATGATAGTTACTCATATCCAGCTCCTGCCCCAGTTGCTGCTCCAGCTCCAATTGTTCAAGCAGCCCCAATTGCTCCCATTGAAGTAGCAGCTCCCGTTCAAATCTCTGCTTCTGCTCCAATTCAGCAAACTGCTGAATTAGCTGATGATGGTTACCGATACAAGACAGTCCGTCGCATCCGCTACAGACACCGCCGTGATGTCAATGAATTAGCTGCTGGCCAATATTTACCCCCAACTCAGGAAGATGATAGTTACTCATATCCAGCTCCTGCCCCAGTTGCTGCTCCAGCTCCAATTGTTCAAGCAGCCCCAATTGCTCCCATTGAAGTAGCAGCTCCCGTTCAAATCTCTGCCCCCGCTCCGATTCAGCAAAC
This sequence comes from Philhelius festivus, assembly GCA_963931855.1. Lineage (NCBI taxonomy): Eukaryota > Metazoa > Arthropoda > Insecta > Diptera > Syrphidae > Philhelius > Philhelius festivus. The sequence continues at coordinate 4,408,719 of OZ007557.1, read as the reverse complement.
TGCTGAATTAGCTGATGATGGTTACCGATACAAGACAGTCCGTCGCATCCGCTACAGACACCGCCGTGATGTTAATGAATTAGCTGCTGGCCAATATTTACCCCCAACTCAGGAAGATGGTAGTTACTCGTACCCAGCTCCAGCCCCTGTTGCTGCTCCAGCTCCAATTGTTCAAGCAGCCCCAATTGCTCCCATTGAAGTAGCAGCTCCCGTTGAAATCTCTGCCCCTGCTCCAATTCAGCAAACTGCTGAATTAGCTGATGATGGTTACCGATACAAGACAGTCCGTCGCATCCGCTACAGACACCGCCGTGATGTCAATGAATTAGCTGCTGGCCAATATTTACCCCCAACTCAGGAAGATGATAGTTACTCGTACCCAGCTCCAGCCCCTGTTGCTGCTCCAGCTCCAATTGTTCAAGCAGCCCCCGTTCCTCAATATTTACCCCCCTCCGTGGAAGTAGCTGCCGTTGAAATGTCTACTCCAATTCAGCAATCTGCTGAATTAGCTAAAGATGGCTATCGCTACAAGACTGTGAAGAAGTACAAAATTAAACGTCATTGATCATCCGCCATACAAAAAGTAAGGATACTGCATCGAAGAGATACGAAAGTCATTGAATATTATTAGAAAATATAAACATACATTAATTTTAAAACAAAAGTTTTTCAAATTCGTCAATTTTCAAAATCAGTCAAGGCAAGTTTTCCCTTCATTTTAATTTTAAGTCCATTTTCAACAGTTACCCTTTGCTTATCCCAGTGTTGTTAAACTACCCTAATCCAGTTCTGCCGAGAATCTCTATCTCCTCCTTAGCACAGTATCTATAATCATTAATCCTGATCGTCTATAAGATAAAACACTTATTTTAAAAGTCATCTCTAATGTACGATAATCGTATTCTCAATATCGACAAACATTATCTTCCAACACAAATCAAAGCCGATAATATCAGCAGAGAAATAAAAAAAAACGAACAACATCTTTGATTATCCTTTTTAACTTCCTCTCACCCACAAGGACAAAACAAATACACCACTTTTCCTTAAAAGACATGAACAATCAAATAGAAATAAGATGACAGCAACAACATCCTTATATGTTGTCTAACGCCAAAAGGAATATTCATAAACCTAAACCGCTTTGATCCTTTTAAGCTTGCAATTTAACACACACCCCCTAAATCCATCCACCTCAACCTACTCTCAACTCGCACTTCTCCATCAGGATCAGGAATATGAACATCAAATTGAATTCACTCTTGAGCTGAAAGTTGAAGAAGCATACAATGTCGAACAGAAAAAAAAAACCCACCAAAGTGTCCTTTGTCCTGTTTTTATGCTCCAATCTCCAGCCAAGGATATACGATAAAATCATTATCTTGAACACATGTGTTCTATTGTGTTGCATTGTCCGGTGTAAAAAAAAATAACCAAGTGGTTTTTGGAGACCACAGAAAAATCCTTCCCAAAGAAAAAAATATTCATTTTCTATATTTTGAGAGACTCTATTATCCTTGGATGATGGTTTACCTAAAACTTGAAAAAGAAAAAAACTATTGACCTTAAGTCATACGGGATATCCTTAAGGGCATCGCATATAGTAAAAATGTGTCAAATGTATGAATAAAGAAAATTGTATTGTCCGAGTTTCGTTTAGGAATCGATCCAAATATTTCTACTTTTATATAAGAAAAGAATTCAACGGCCGTCATTGAGGGACCGTAACTATCTACCTAGGCTCATCCCCAAAATGATTTGTATGAAATTTTAGAAAATTGAACCCATAACAAAAAATTTACATCATAAGCTAGTATTTTATTATATTTTATTAGATAACGGAATGTGGGATCAAAAAATTGAAATACATATTTCATCTCCAGTATTAGGAAAGGTTTTTGAAAATAAGTTCCATTGGAAAGAGAATAATCGAAAAATTGTCTTAATAAAAATCTTGAAGAATATTTTCCTCTACAAAACATGAAAACCAAAATTATTCTATGACCGATAGAAGCCGAGATATTTGCATTTAACCTTTTTTCAAAATGGCGGACCAACCATACTTTCACGGTAATTTGAATTTCCTTGATAGCCAATACGAATATTTTGATGCTCCCACTTCTAAATTGAGATTTTACTACGTTCATCCTTACAACACGCCCCTCCTAGAGAATTCTCAATTAAATACGGCGCCTTGAAGAGTTTCCTACTTCACCTACATGAACAGACCGACCCTGAATTGAACTACTGGTCAACCAGAGTACTTGTTTATGTTAAAAAGCACATCAAACAGCGTGTGTCTCTCTTATCCATTTGGGGTAATGTAATAAAGTTGATTTTTATAGACACATTAGGGGCCTTTATTCAGAAACGAACATAAGAACATTCACAGTATTCAGTAAAAAAAAAAAAACCTACGAAATATAAAGTGAACATTGTTCTTTATTGAATCGACACACATAACAAAGGTTTTTCCTCAAGAAGGATTTAACTTTCTTCTTTTTTAGGGCTTCCTTTTGGATATAGTGGATAGAGCTCAACGCATTAATAAACCAACCTTTTCTAGGGCATGAACATGATTATATGATTGAGAGTTGGAGATTTTTACATTTTGCTCTTGTATCCTTTTTAGAAGTTACATAGGCGAACGAAATGACGACAACGAGGCAACATTGCAAGACCAAAGTCCTTGCTGGAGAGTTAATTTAAAGCGAAATATTAAATTGAACGAGATTTATCAGATTAAATTCAAAGAACCTATTTTCTAAATAATGGGACATTCTAAATCATGTATTTATGTGGGGGGAAAAAAAGGACGTTCATGATACGAGTACCCGTGTGGACATTGAACACACTAAGGGTCTTCTTATGTGGAAGGATAAATTCGATTATGAATAATAGTAAATGGATTTTATTTTATCAATCGAAATCAAAGCTAAGAGTATAAGAAAATGCTTAAAGGGAAACCCTTTTACGGCACAGGAAACTTATTCATATTTTGGTGTATTACATTGAACCGCAATTCATTTTTAAGGTCGGCTGGACGATGTTCCCCATAAGAAGTCTATTATTGAAGTCTTGGAACTTTATCATTCGGTTCATTAATCTGTGGGATGCCTTATCGTTACGTTAACATTAAAAGTGATTTTTAGATTTTGGTGGCCAAGTTGTTTTGATGACATCTGTCAAATCCCTTGCTTATTATTCAGTTACTGATGCCAAATCACCATGGCAAGTAACACGATTGAACAGAACGTCCAAATGATAAGACTTCATTATCGTGTTCGTTCGTGGAAATGTTGCGCCCATTTTTAGGTAGATAGACGTGGTGAACTTCACAGTCAACCCTTCAACGATTGGTCGCCAAATTTGAGACTACCCGTTCGGTACTCATCAGCCAACATTCGTTCTTCAACAGGAATGCAAGATCGGTCTAGAACATCACGAGGTCCGTGAAACAGAGCGTACAGCAGAGCTCGGGACAGCCCATTCCTCGCGGTGAACAAGAACTCTTTCTTCGGCAAACTTTATCTTGGCGAATTTTGTATCGGGATCTTGGCCTTCGTCAGTTCAAGATCCAACTCACCCATGACCAGTAATGACCATACGGTGAACATAGCACAGGCCATTGTTCAAATTTAGTCGGACCTATGCGAAAGAGAATCATTGAAAATTGGACAACTCGGATAAAGGTTCACTCTGAATAAAGGTCTATAGCAATTTTACCATTGGTGTTCCTCAAGGTGCATTTCTAGGCCCTTTACTATTTTTAATATTTATAAATCACTCCCATTAGGTAGGCCTAAAAACTAAGTACTCGATACTACAATTTATCAATGGTAGTAAAAATGTTCGGCCATTTCTCTTAATTAGAAGCTGCCAGAAACTGCTATAACTTATCCGGTACTTGAGATGGGAAACATTTAGTTTCACTGTCCGGAAAATATTCCTCTCATAGTTCGTTTTTCAACACAAGCAATACTAGCAATGTTAGTTGATTCATCTTTCCCACCCTTCTGGTTTCCTTCCAAGTGGATAGAAAACATCATTTGTCAGCCTGTTTCTCAAAAAGTCGAATCCTCTTCCCGCTCTGTCTTCTAATTCCACTTATGTCCCTTCTTTTGAGATCATTGACACACTGATCAGTCGTCAGCTTAAAAAAATATCTTGAATAACGAGGGCTTCTCAATCACCAGAAGTATGGCTTTCTTAGAAAAAGTTCGACTGGTGATCACAGTCATAAGTCATAATATAATTTTGGAGAAAGTAAAAATAAAAAAAGCCTTTGATAGTCTTTGGCATCTTCTCGCCTTTTCGAAAATATCGATGAATATCTTCTTCGCTGATTCAGAAATTACATTTTGAACCGATTACTACGATGAATATTGATGGATACTCTTTTAAGACTGGTGTGCCCCAGGGCTCTATTTTGTCTCCCACACTGTTTCTTTTTATTCATAAATGATCTTTTGTCTGAAATTTCTTACCCTATAAGCTAATTCGCAATTAAAAGTACCCTCCACTTAAGCCGGATTTAAATGAGCTGTCATAATTTGACTTGAATATTTAAATATGTTCTAAGAGCTGTCAATATTTTCGTCACAAGAAATTGACAACTAACACTGACGTAATTGGGTTTTTCCATTTTAATATATACATTTCACCTTAATGCCGCTATACAGTCTCCCAACTTCATTTCAAAGTGAAATAGTAAAACATTTTTTCTTGAGCTGCATTGCAGCTAAAGATATACATATCTGACAAATTTTTCTCGAATTCTCTCCCGATTCATTTTATGCTCGCTTCAACAAGATTTCATCTATATTTCGATACATCGTTTAATACAATAGTTTCACGTCACTCGCACGTTGTCCATCTTTGGTTATCTATGCAGAGCCTTTTGCCGAACTTCTATACTTCGCACGTAGCTCCAGCCATTAAGCAGTATCAATCATCGTTAAGCGCATCTGCTATCCCGTCAGTTGAGATATGCACCGGGCAACTCCTTCCGCATACAAAATACTCCATATACATAGCAGAACCTTCATCCAATTCTGCATCACTGATGTCCTGTGTCCGTTTCGCGTTCCTTTCCAGATTATATGACAGTGAGTGCGCGCGTCCTTCGTCGATATTTCCCGAAAGAGACAAACTGTAACTGCTTCGCACTGTCCTCATTTCAGTGCCCAGATCCTGGTAATGGTGGAGACAATTTCCAAATCGAAACAGCGATTTGTCAGCATCCTTTCGATATGACATGGTCCTGCATCCGGTTTTTAGCCATTACACCAGCTGTATATGCACTATCGGCTACACCCATGTTGCATACCAAAAAAAAGCAGCACACAAAATGTGCACCAGCTTTAGTGAAATCGTGTATATAAAGAAGGAAATCATCGTAAGGATGTTCAGTGCTCACATCCGAGAAAGTACCTATAGCATATCGGAATGCTTAAAGTCCTTTTTGCTCTTAGCCAAAAAGTCAAACCACTTAACATTCCGCAACTTGACTCAATTTTCAATGAAACGATTTCCAATGGGGCAACGAAAGACAATTTTCCATGGACGGGACGTTCCATGTTCCATGCCAATGACGAAGGAAGGGTCGGTAGATATGACGACGACACTGCATAGATAGATGGCCAGTATATATGAGTCCTATACGGTGCGGAATTTGGTTAGCAATGCTTACTTAAGCCCTCAAGACCCCCACCATGCCCGGAGCTAAGCCAGTGTGCGGTTGCTGCTATACTGCAGCAGGATGGCGTTTCGGGCAAGGACTAAATTCGATTGCAAATGATTCCGAATAAAGTCAATTTGGAAGTGGGTTGCGGTAGTGGTGACTGGCAGTATAGGTTAGGTATTGATATACACATATCCACCCACCACAGAGCAGTTGAGGATGTTTTTCTTATTCCATTCTTCCTGATGGTGTTTTCGGTTATTTGGACTCCTTTGGGAAAATTTGCGGAAAATCCAAACAGGAAATTTTACTTTGATCGAATACTACGAATATGATGTGGAGATCTGGATTTGGCCACAGTAAATGCCAATCGGATTCTTGGGTTTATTTTTTTTTTTTTTTTGCCTTGGAATTGATTTCAATTGGGATATACGAATCAGGATGTTTATAACGAGGAAGATACTTCTTCAGTTGGCCACTTTCGTTTGCGGATGGATTTGCTTTCATTTTCAAGCATGCATTGGATACCTCTCAGTGAGAAATTGTAACAAAGATACTCTTGGTATCAATGGGGTGGGCACTCTAGTTTGGAAGAATATATTTTTTTTTGTAGTTCTTTAGATTCTGAACTATGAGTCGATCATGGCGAAAATGAAGAAAAATCAAGGGAAACTGTTGATGAGAGTGAATGTAAATATCTACTTTTCTAGAAAATAGGTTATCGATTGAACATGAATGAAGATACGTTCTTGGGCCAGAGAGTTTTAGTGAAACGGAAATCGAAGTATGTATTGAAAATTAAAAAAAAAATGTTTCTGGAAAAAAACGTCAATAACTTGTTCTGTTCCATTTAGAAACTGTTTAGAAACTCAATGATTTATCTGTTTACCCTGGCCAAGCGACAAAGCTGTTCAAGAAATATTTGGCCCATCTAAAATAAAACCGGAAGGCTTGATCTTATTTGCAGACCCAGACTAACAGTAGCGGACACTGGCCAATAGGAAAGCATACAGCGAAGCTACATATGTACTCCTCACAACACTAACTGTCATAGCTTCGGGGACCAGCGGGAAACAGTCATTCATTTCTTCTGCAAATGCCATGTTCTGCGCAAATTTAGAGCACAATCATTAGGAAGGACGCTTTTGACGAAATTGACGATCTTTCGGAAATGAAGATCAAAGACTTGATCTCTTTTCTGAACGCCATGAAATGGCTCTAGGATGCACTTCAGTTACTCCTCTGCCGACCACCGGACTGAGGGCTTTGAAGGAGGTTAATGATGAAGGCGGCCGGACGCTCACTCAATCGGATTAGGTACTGTTTTAGCACCAGTCAACAAGCTGCCTAGCTTGGCACAGTGAAGATGATTTCGGATGTGGGTGTTGGTCCTCTTGAGTGAGTGATCCTAATTGTGGATGAATATGCAAAAACAAACTCTAAATAAGATACATCAATCCGAACTAAATGACTCCTTGAGAAAGTCCACAATTCTCAATATCAATTCCATCCACAGGTTCAAACGAATTATGGTATCAAAATGAAGCACTTAAGTACTAATTGTGCCACAGGGCTTGACTACCAGTGGTCAGCATTTCTACCTACCTAGCCTTTGACTTCCCGAACATTAATTCATTGAATTGGTCAAAGCGTGATGTCCGGCTCTTCAGGCAGATATGAGTCCCTACTGGAGAGCTAACTTTATATAAGGAACCCACTGGCACTGCGGTTCTTTGTAGAAGAAGATATTATTAGGTATTTTCTCGAGGATTATAACCAGTCACTAAAGAGAGTTTTTGTGAACTTTGATATTTCCGATCTTTCGACGCCCGTTCCAAAAGTCCAAACAAAGGATATTCTCGTTAATCAAATACATTCAAAAACCTTTCTTTCAAATAAGCCCCAAAAAAGCCTAGAGATAATCTTCTAATTTTGGTAGAAAATACTAAAACTAACGGCAGGTTTAACCGTCTTCGTGTCAAAGCCTTATATCGCTTAAATATTAATTTATGAGCTCCCTTTTATCGATGCTGTTTATAAGCCCACAAATAAGTTCTGATTTGAAAATTAAATTTTGCCTTAATTTTATTGAGCTCATACATACAACTCGAGTGTCATGTGTGACTAATGTCTGTCACTCCTACTTAATGGCCAACACAAAAGCTTTATGTGGCAACATATTAATTATGATCCCTTTACTTTATGTTTCTTCCTTAAACCAGCAAACAGTTGCAATTAATACACAAATCCTAGCCGGACAAAGGGATAGATGAACATACCTACATACATATACATATACACACACGACCCTAATAGAATCCCAAAATTGAAGTCCCTTAATGATCCTATACCTACTCCCACACATGTGTGGCACCTCCAAACAATTACACCCTTGATGACATAGCCGTGAATGGAATTAATTTGAATATCCTCTTACATTAGATATGGTCTCTCCCTTGTCCCATTCCCATTTCTATTTGCATACCCAGACTCAGACCCTGGAACCTTAAATGTATTAGCGGGAGTAATTAATTCGAGTTTGTATACTCGTATGCGTCTAGAGCGAAGGGTTTTTGCAGACGTCAAATACAATACATCACTTCAACATAGACAGATCCTTAGAAAAGGATTAAGATTCGAAAATCCCTTATTATGGTTGATTTACCTATCACCTGCCTGAAAGGCTTCTGTTAAACCAATTAGGCAAAGCTTGCTGTAATCTCTCACTCCTCTTCCTTCATTGTTGTGTGGAGGACTATTTTGCTACGTAGGTACCTGCTCTAAAAAATGGCTAAAAAAAAAACATAAAGAAAGGATAATTGCGCGAGCACTTCACGTCGGTCGGTACTCAGCCCTAATTGATTCAATCACACACTTCAGACGTTAAATTGCGAACGAGCGTATTGTACATCTACACACACCTTCACAAAACAAATTAAATTCCAAGGGATCAGCAGAAGAATACCGTCAATTGTCACCGCGTGCGACAGGGGCAACCCATCCAAAAGGACTCAATCAGGATATCCCCAGGGACTGTGATGCAGACGCAGAGGGTTCTCTATTTATCTGTTCACGCACACACATACACACTGTGGGGCAAAATGCAATTACCCCACCCCTCGTCATCATTATGGAGCAAGAGACTCTTCAAAATCCTACAAAAGCGGGTCCTATTGAATCATCGCAGTGATAAGGTATCCATCCCTTCACCAGATGAAGGACGAGCTTCATACACCACTCTTAGTGTTGCCGTTAGAAGAAATACGCTTATGCAAATTGCCATTGCCCCTGGGAACTCTGCTGTTTCCTTCGACGGCTTTAATGTCGATGCCGACGTCTTCCTATCCGTTTGCGTCTATTTTATCGAACTTTTAGCATTTCAATGGCTGCTGAAAGGAGTCTCGCACATGAGTGCAGGTGGCAAATTGATGCTCTTCATGTCATTGTGGAATGTGCGAGCGTCATAGATTCCTTTTTGGCAACAGCAACAAAAAAAATGAGAGAAACATGCCACTTTCCCCTCAAGTATTGAATCCTGCTGAATGACATCACCAAGAACCTGAATCCCTTCAAGTGACGTCGTCAATGTCGATGCTGTTCGTCGTTGTCGACGGGGTTAAATTAGACTTGGGCCAAAAACTTTTGTTATCCCTTGAATCGGGATCTACCAGAGAGAAAGGGATCTATATGTATGAATAAATTTATATAACGATTGTGGTACACGCACTCGAGACCACATCGACTGGTTGTCGTTGGGCTTTATGTTAAAGGCGTGCCAAGCCCAAAGCCATAGAATGGCATGGTAAGGAGCGTGTGATCACTCTTGTAAAGGTCGCCCGAGGGCTTTTCCTGTTGTTGAGTTAATCAATGGCAAGGATTTGCATTAGACATGAATGGCAAATTGTTTGTTTGCAAATAAAAATATAGGGAATCGATGAACATCAGGCCAACTGAATGGATGATGGTAAGTACCTACTTCTGGAAGCAAGGGTCGGGCGAAGGACTGTTTTTGAATTTATATACCTATTTCAATTAACATTATTCCAGTATTTTACTGTGGGAATATGGGAATATTGGTTGTGCGGTTTGGGTTATTATGAAAGGAAAATATTTAGAGGCTTTCATTTATATGAGTGTTTATTGTGGGATAGATACTCAAGGGTCTTTGTGAGTTCCATACCTATTCATTACAAATGAGGCTTTTTTTAACCAGATGATTTTCAAATCACTTATTCTAACCGAAAGATTTCAAAACCTGTTTAAGCAGAATAAAAGCCAACTGAGCAAAGGCCTATAGCTATATTTTTAACAAACCCAAAACATAAAGAACCGTAATAACAAAGGCGAGAACTTATAGGCTTTCAAAATAATTTTTGTTTCAACTAAAACTAACACAGGCGCTTACAAGCATAAAAATAGTATTTTTTTTAAATAACATGCAGTTAAGGGATAAAACCAAATAAGTTAGACTGTAGTTAAAATTACAAAAAAAAAAAAAAAAAAAAAAACATTTAAATTTACATTCTGCGTCGGTTAAAGTGTACTCAATTTCATCAAAATAATTCTCGGTTATTTTTCCATAAGCTAAATTGGTTGGAATAACCGATTAAGTTAGAAAAGTTTAGCAAACTTACTTAGTTGGGACAGAAAATTGCCGGGGTTGCTCTAGTTAGTACTAAAGGTCTCGGTTGCCGTAGTTGGTTCTAAAATGGAATAATTTCTCCACTCAGCAGTTATAACTTACCTACACGATTGACGTTAAGATCTTTCTTCAATTGGTGCAACCGATTTACTCGGTTGGAGGAAATAATTTAATCAGTTCGAAGAAGTTTATATAATATTTTACCTATTTACTTTTATGTAGATATTTAAAGCAGATTATCTACTCGGTTGTTTTAACCAACTTACTTAATTGCATTATCCGATCAAAGCTTTTATTGTGAGTTGAAGTAGTTTATCTCTTTGATTACGTTAGACAGCTTAGTTCCAGCCATACTCAGTTGCATTAAGCACTGAGGAAATACAAATTTTAAATTAAATACTTATTAGTTGCTTACGAAATACTGTCTTTTATAAGACTTTTCTGAATAATGTTCAATTTCGTGAAAATGTCAAAGTTCAGAGGTTCAGGTTATCACTTACAAAATATAATATACATAACGATCAGAGCTGAATCCATAACTAAGTGTTCATTTCGACATTTTGCCTTTTCATCTCAATATAATGTATTTGACTTAATTATATAAACTTTCAAGTCATACAAAAAGAAGGCTTTACATATTTCAAAATAATTTTAAGTTCATTTTGAAAAGCTTCTTGAATCTTATTCAAAGGACCTTGAGAATATTTGCCTCCTTAGATATTGCCATTTAATTAATATTATTATTAACAAAGATATTCTTGCTACAGAAACCATAAGACTTCCTTCGTAAAAGGGCTCCCACTTTGGAATAACTTAAATCAGAGAACTGAAAACCTTTTGTCTGTCAAAAGGCCCCTTTGCCATCAGAACAAATGAACACAAAACGTTAAGTTATATGCAAATGAATGAATAAAGCAATTATTATCATCTCTGGACTTCAATTTATACTCTGACCGTTGAGTGAAGAAGTGCACTTCAAAAATCAGGTACGCAACAAGGTGGGGGCTGTTGGAGATAATGGTTTCCCTAAAGGCCAAATTAAAATTATAATTTTCAAACCTTTGATTCTTGTTAAAAAAAGACAAGCTGATATGAGCCCCCACCCCTCCTTCCAAAATTTCCAAAAGAAACAAATAAAATAAATTTGAGATCCAACAACTCGTAGGGCCTAAAGACATCCCTGTGAGCATGTTGTTTGTAGGAATGGAGGGGACCTACAATGTTCTGCCAAGTACGAACTGATTCGATAAGAAGCACTCTTCACGGCAAGAGATATTTTTGAGGGATTAGTCACTTTCTCGAAAGAGGGAGAACTCCTGGATAGGTTAAGTTTAGGTTGTAGTGGCTGCCACGTAGAAGCTAAGACACTTAGAGCAAAGTCGGTGCATTGTGATACCACATGAATCTAGAGATATTCTCAATACTGGTTGAACCCCTTGCAGATCCTTATGTAGCTAGAGAGAGAGGCGGCGAAAGTCTTAATTAGATCACTATGTTCCTCGAAAAAAAAATGGAGCCTACGTCTATCCTTTGAATAAAGGCCAAGTCTCGTTGCGTGCTTGCATACAAGACAGGGTGCGTTTATAGCACCAATTACGGGAGAACCCCTGGAATTTTTGTTTTTTTTTTTTCGTAGCAACTAATGGGAATTGATCCTCGGCCATCGATTTTTCACTCCATGATTTTGTCTGAGCATGGTCTCTGATGAGAACCAAATGAACCTATCCCCTTAATCTCAACTCAATTATATCCGGACATGAACATATTCTTATATACGATTTTAGTGCATTAATTAATTTTAAACTTTATACAAAATGTCTGAAGTGTGCATCTTAAGATTGCCCACAAGATAGTATACGTACTCGTAGGTAGGTATCTTCCCTATAAAATAGGAAGAGCTCTTCAAATTCTATGCAGTTAGATTCGTTCGTTGAAAATTCAATTTTTGCAATGTCAATTGCAAGCAGACAGATTGCGACAGGAAAGAGAGTATATACTCGTAGCATACCCCCAAACCATTTTCCAGATCAAATAGCGAAAATTTTGAAATAATTCTCGTGAATTCTGCGAAGCGATGCAAAATTTCCTATATCGTATGACCAAGGCAGCAAGCAACTCTACTTACCCTATAGCCAAAATGGAGTGAGCAAAGTGAATCCTAAAGCTTTCACAAAGCAAACAACAATTCTGTAAACTGTAACTCCCTTCCCGTAAGCAGTAAACTAAATTTTTCACCCGCATTTCGATGCAGACGCGTGGAAAGTGCATCTATATACAATATGTCCGCATTTGCGAGTGGTTTGAATGAATAGAAAGGGGGAATGGGGAGGCAAGGCGATATGGGTGTCCATGCTAGGCGCGTCGCACTGCTTGGAAATATTTGAAAATCTGCCTCCCCTCTCTTGTGGTTGTGAGGAGTTTGGATTTCGAGAGAATATCGCTCGCAAAGTATAGTTATGCCAGAGACCAATTTTGAATCGGAAACCAACAGACAGAATATAGCATTTTGCAATATAAATGCGGGAGAGTGTTACTGACGTCTGACAACACAAAAAAGGCAAAACAAACAAAAAATGGCACTGCTATCCAATCGGATATTACTTCCAGCGCTTTGATTTGTAGAATTGGATTATTCTATTGTATCCTAACTGCAGCCATCAAACAGTAGTCTGCGGTGATTGGAGCTTCGGGAGATGGTAGTGTGGTGGTTGATAGAATTGGATTTCGGCCGTTTGGACAAATTAAAAATTTTCAGTTCACTTATGTGCGAAACGAGCCGAGCGCGAACTTCACGCAACACACTCTAGCAGACTGAGGCGGAATGGTCAAGATGGTTTTCATTGTTTTCGATGTGAGATTTAGAAGTTTTAATTGGATTTTTTTTTTGTTTTCCGGGGCTTTGCCAATACAGTCGTCATAGATTATGGTTACAACGAAAATCGAGTTGCGAAAAGGTACCTATACCCACCCCAACTTGAAATATTTTAAACTGTGACAATGGGTGCGATATAGGTTTAATATAGCTAAATGATCCGATAATGTATAAAACTGCATCAAAAAATTGGAAGGAGAGCAGTTGGAATCGTCAATTGTGAGCAATGAAGTGGTTATAACTACCCTTGAAATCATTATCGCACATCGATGCGAGGTCTTGAATTTGTGAATATTTTATTGACAAGTTGTCTGACAAGTCAGCTATGATCCTGCTCATCCTTAGGTCATTTTGTGGATTGGTAAGCTCAAGTACATTCCTTTCTGCCATCAAATCAAATTTAAATTCGATTTTTATTTAAGTTGTAGTATTTGGATAAATTGTCGTAAATTTAAGGTAAATTTGTCGTAAAACAAAAAATAATGTCGTGATTGTTTTTTTTTTTAAATAACCCCTGGTAATGCTAACTTGACAGTAGTGATAGGATTACAAACCCTCAAAATAGTGTAATATGAGCTCAAAAGTAAAAATTATAGTGTGTTATTCACTGTCGTAAATAGGTCGTAAAAACAACAAAAATTGACGCCCTTTTTTTTATTATTCGTAGTGAAGTCTAAGTTACCATTGTCACACTCCAAAATGGGGTAAGATGAACTTAAAAAATAAAAAGGATAATGTGCATACTTGTCGTAAATTTGTGGTAAATGTGTCGTAAAAGCAACAAATTTTTCCCCTTTTTTTGACTTTGAACTTGACAGTAAAGATAGATTTCAATTAACTGAAAAAACTTATGTGTGAATAACTGTCTTAACCCTTAACCACCTACCCCCTATTTCAGTCACATAACCACCTACGTGCGGTCCAGGAGACCGCTACAGTATTTTACCCCTATTTCGTAATTTCTCGTATTAAATTTAAAAAAAAATCATTAATATTGTTTTTAATACATTTAACTGTTATTTAAAAAAAAAGATTAATATAAATTAAATAAATATCTTGTGATTTTATCAAAAAATTCATATATTGGCACTTTTAGTGCAAAAAATGACTGTGCTCATACAATGAGATCTGTTACAATAGGAACTTAAAATTTCAAATTCTTTTTATTTATTCTTATAAGCTAAAATAACAAAGAATTAAATAAAAATAAAAAATGGAACATAAAAAAAAAACTTCAACAAAATTGCAAGGCACCAACATTCACAATTTTTCGCGGCAGCTACTGCAAATTTAGCTCGCGCACTCTAAGCAAATTGGTTTTTTGCACATAAAAAATTAATAAACTGTCTTGCGTTTCTTTTTTGGATCACAAGTGGAGCATGTTTTACGTATTTCAAGCTTCCCTTCACTTGGTAAGCTTGATGAAACTTCACTAATTTGAAACTAAATACAAATAAAAAAATCACATAACCACCTACCTGCGGTCTCGGAGACCGCAGGAGAAATTTATTTACTAACCTAGGCCAAACACGTGCACGTGTTAACTCACCAAGCTCATGCGCGACACTTTTCCATGCCTAGAAAAGGTACATGGATGCACATTGTCGTACGACACACACACAAGGAAATATTTGCATTTGAAAAACCGTTGCGGTCTGTGAGACCGCTGGTAGGTGGTTAAGGGTTAAATATGTCGTAAAAAAAAGTCGTGCTTGTATTTTTAAATATCTTCTAGTGATGCTTATTTTAAAGTTAAGTTACCGTTGTCACCCTTAAAATAGGGTAAGATGAGTTAAAAAAAGAAAGAGGAAAGTGTGAATAAGTGTCGTAAATTTGTCGTAAATTCAACACATTTTTTGCAAACTTAGTAATGCTTACTTGACAGTAAAGAAAAGATTGTTAGACCTTAAAATATGGTAAGATCAGCTTGAAAAGGAAAAAAGAAAGTGTGAATAAATGTCGTAAATTTGTCGTACATATGTATATGTCGTAAGAGCAAAAGATTTGTCGCACTTTTTTCTTAAAGTTTAAATTTTTCATCATGGAAATTTTAATTGCCATTTTGAGGATTCAAAATAATGAAAGGATCAACGGTTCGTAGAGAACCTGAACGTATTGACTTTTATATTTCAACCTACAAATCGTCTGCAAAGTCCAAAAAAGTAATTTTTGAAGAAAATCTGCTTTATCTTCCAAATTTTGTCCAAAATACTTGTTAAAGCCAAATTTAAAGGCATCCAAAAATAGATCAAAGATCCATGTCAAACTTCCGCAAGGGAAATTTATTATAGCAACATACCTACTTAACAACATTACTCTTCAAAGTAAATCCATAAAATCTTTTCATGTTTTTTTTTTTTGTTTTCCTTCTTTTATTACCATCTCGATAAATAAATTCTCCAATTAAGTATTGTATACCTTCTTCAATTCCCTCTTCTTACCTTAATCCAAATTAATTAAGTGGTAGTTTATGTTTAATACTCCCAAAATGTACAATTAACTTCTTACTCTCTAGCAATAAGAAGTCTCATAATTCTTTTTTCACAACATAAACGAGTAGAGGCTATTAAATGCCATATTTATACCAACTTGTCAACTCTTAGTTTACACAAATAATTCCGGACCATTTAAGAACTCATCACTTCGTCTTTAAGGGAATAACTGGCGACATCCCCATCCTCATCCCTATCCGAATATTGTCGTAATTTTCTTGATATAAAAAAAATATGTATGTGTATTTAGATAGAGGAAATAAGAAACAACAAAAAAACAAAAAACAACTACAATTTACTGATATCCCAAGTCGTTGGTCCATCTTCTCATTTTCATGTTGCAAATAGCGAACACAACCATCAAATTACCCTGTTACACGCTCACTTCAACATCGCCCATCACCTCTACATTTCTACCCTTAAATTTCTTTGATACGCTCGTACAATGCCGGCATCAACGTCTTCAATGTCAGAACAGTAATGACCAACCCCACATTGACCCACATTCATATAGAGAAGTGGGAGTTGGTTAGGTGTATAGTACAATGTGGAATAGGACCACCTCAATGGCCCGGACGGACATGTCTAAGGCTGAACCCAAATGTTTGCTCACAGTGTAAACGCAGAATTTATTGACCAAATTCTAGTGGCAATAGAACATTAAACAGGATATGAGAACCAATAAATAAAGGACACACATAAATTCGTACTCTATCGAAACTCTATAGGATGATTATATGTATATACAGTCGAAGCTCTCTAAATAGAGGCACGGAAAATATTTAACATGCATTTTAAATATGCTTCAAATTCTGCTTCAAATTTACAATTTTAAGTTTTACAAACTAGTTAAATAAGTTTACACATCTCTTCATCTCCAAGTCTTAAATAACTTGTTAAAAATATCTTTGGAAATCTGTGGAAACCTAGCGAAAAATTTTAGAGCAAAAGATGTTTCGACTATGACCGTGTTGATTGAGGTTTATGCTTTTGATTTTGCAAATTACCGATGAATCAGGCAATCAGCGACGGATGAATGAATGAAATGAATCGAATTTACAAATTACAAATCACGCTTGTGTGACTGATCGGACAAATCAATAGAATCCAGGAAATAAACGGACATTCATCTAGCAAATCAACGCGTGAAGAGTCTGCGAGTGAATTAGATAAAAAAAAACACACATACTTCAGATGAATCTGACAAATCACGGATGAATCCGGCAAATCGATGGTCAAATCCGAATAACATGGAAATACATGGGTCTATTTCTTTCTACCATTTTGAAAGATTAAACGTTCTAAGAGTAGTTAAAACCCCTTTAGGTTACATTTATTATTAAAAAAAATTCGAAGAACCATGTCATTTTAATAACTTCGATAAAAAGTGCTTCGACTGTACCCTACCAACCAATTCGATATAGCAGAACATTGAGCAAAACTCATTAGGCTCTTTGATAACATGAAATAAATTGATACTTCCTTGCGGCAGGACCTCTCTCAACCCACATCCCACATACATATACCTATAGCTATAGTCTTCGTACAATATTTGTTAAGTTGTCGCCGATGTGGTTGGATTTAGTTTGCTTTTTGGGGGTCAATATCCGTACTGTATTCTGCCTTAGTGTTTAAAAGATGGAGGCGTAATATCGGCGGCTGTTTATTATACTATATATATCCCTCTTGAACACGCACCCCAAAGGATGTGAGTGATGGAGTCGTGTCGTTAAAACAAATTTCCTTCAAAGTTTAATTGAAATTTTGTGTAGGTACCATGCAACGCACCTCAGGCATTTTTCTATGGTTTGATCTGAGATGAAAAAAAAACTAATATCCTCTCATTAATATTATAATAGTTTATGTTAGGTTAGACATCTCGAAAGACCATCATCTCGAGAAGGAATGATGTAGGTATATGTGGGTTGTCTATGCGAATTACCGAAACAGTTTCACAAGAAATTGAAATGAAGTTGGACAATATGGAAGCTTATCACGATATTAAAAGAACACTGGATATCCAAGGCAAGGCGATGGTTAAAGGAGGAAGCAACCTGACACAATTGGGCTAAAGAGGAATTTTTTTATGTTGGAAATTATGACCTCTAGCCTACATAACAAACTTCCTTCTTTGCCGAATAAAATTCGAAGCTTTGTGCGACCTGTCGACATGACAAAAAAAAAAGCTAATCAGAACCAACAGGTTATGGGCCCGGAATAATTGGAAAATAAGCCAAAGAAGTCTGGGACAAATTGAAAGCAACCTTTGAAGATTATGGACTTATGTAATTGTAGAGTTGGACTTCTCAGAAAGTTGATCACTATACTCGTCTCGAATCGAGGGAAATAAAATGGACCGATTTACTTATTCATAAGTGTTTTGGGAATCAGTGCACGTTACCAGGAATGTAGGGGACCTCCAATTTTCTGCAGCACTTCTCATGACAAGAGATACTCTTAGAGGATCTGAAAAACTTTTTTGCAGCAGCTGAGAATCGAACCCAAGAGTCAAAACTTTCTATATGACAGTCCAAAGCACTAACCATTATGCCAAGGGAGATTCATTATACCTATCGAGAAAAATTAAAAGAACTTCTTCAAACTTTTTGGCGTTGTTTTAAGATGTTTTCCTGAAGGTCAAATTTAACTTTTTTAACCCCAAAAGTAGAGATTTTTTTCAGTACGAATTTACATATATGAACAATTCAAAAAATCATCCTTAAATGGTATACCTACAAAGGACCCAAAGTCGAAATGAAAAATATTTTCTCACTCAAAAAAATTTGCAAAGTCCTGTACCAAAACTAGATTCGTTTCAGTAAATTATTGGCCGGCCAAAAGAAAACACAGTCTGTCAAGTTTTGAGGAGCAAGGAAAAAATTCACTAAAACAGAAATGAAACTACGAAAATTGATACACGAACGCGGCTGAAACAAAAATGTCTGAAATTTTTTAAACGTCAATAAAAAGCGAACAAAAGAGCCTTCATTAACACAAAGGCTCTTTAAAACAAATTAAAATAAAATAAAATTTAATATAAAAAAGATTTAATTAAAAAAAAACTCACCATTAAATGCACTTTTGCGATAATTCGATGATTTCAATAACTTGATCTGGATCTCCATTTGGTATAACACTTTATCACACTTTATACAGACAAAACAGAAGAAACACATTACAATAATAAACATATAAGTGGCAACACTCAGGGCAAGAACTTATTTTGCACAGAACTCAAACAAACACCATAAAGCACAACACATTAAGGGGACGACACATAGGGGACGACACGTAGGGGACAACACATAGGGGATTTTTTTTTTGCTTGAAAGGGATATTTTCTCACTCAAACTGCTTCTATTTACTTCGAACAAAGAAAACTTGCAGATATTTTATGAAATATATAAAATATATATGAAAAAACATGAAAATATATATGAAAACATGAAAATATAGAAAAAACACTTAAAAACAGACATATATATATACAAAAAACGACATTTTCTTGTGCAACATAAACCGGCGGCGGAAACGAATACATATTTACCATACCATACCTAGCCCCACGAACACTGGCTCCGTTAGATATGCACGAAATTTTCTCGAACGGGACAATCGCATTTTCAGAAATTTCAAATTTTTACACAAGAAAAACTAGAAAAATTGATCAAATTTTGACAAAAAACACTTCACACAACTTTCATTTAACATTAATTTACACTTTTATTAAACTTTTAACAAATTTAGGATGAAATTTTTATGAAAAAACTATAATTTAATTAAGCCGAACGCGGACCGACGAGCACCTACCGATTAGCACATACCAACTGCGTAGAACGAATTGAGAAACCGAATGAGTGCATCGCTCAGGCGCATATACATAAGGAAGGAGAAGCACAAATGGGTGGGAGAAATTGGTAAAATAAAAATTTCTGAGCACAAAGGCAGTATGATAACTTGAGATGGGTTTACACTTTACTAATCGTGTTTGGCTGTTTAGTGATTTATATTGAAAATGTAGGGACATATTTATTTACCTATTTGATGTCGTGAAATAATGATTTCATTGTAGTGCGGTTTTAGGAGTGAATTTTCAATCAAATTTATGAGTCTTCTTCAGACTTGCATATTTAGATATTGACTTAATAAATCTTCCTAAATGGTTTAAAATATAATTTTTAAACAATAATAAACAAATAAATACAAAAATAAAGAAAGAGTATAACACATATTTCTTGTTATAAAAGTCTTTTTTAAGATTTAAAAAGAAAGACAAAGCTTTTTATCTTAAAATAAAACATAGTGGCGCAAAATGTTAGTTGAATTAGTACGATGTTAAAGATGTTTTAGTATGAAACTTTCGATTTTGCAAATTTAATTTGAATACACATAGCAACACATACTTTCTCTACCCTTTTATTAAAGTTAAAATCATAGAATTATTTTTGACTTCTGAGCTTCCTTGCCATTTTTCGAACTATAATGTCAGTGCTATCATTTATGTTGATATTAAATATAAAAATCCGTTTAGAACTTTTGTAAAAATTGGGTATTTCTTAAACAATAACTTGTGAATTTTAATGGCAATGGATTTAATGGCATATTATCTCAGTATGCGAGACCATTTTTCAAGATGAACTCGAAAAGCGATACGCTATAACGAGAAAAGTATTTTCGATCCTTGCGTTGTATACTGTATGTAAAACTCTTCGAAATTTCTGAAGATTTGTTGACCTCTAGAGGTTGTATGGTGAATTTCTTAAAGGATTTATTATAATGTATTACAAAAACGATCTCGTCTCAAATAAATCTGATTGTTAAAGTCTTTCTCAAATTCTTGTTTTTCGCTGACTATCGTATTCCAATTTTGATTTGTGGAATCGCGCCTTCATTGTCTCTACCATTTTCTTGAATTGGTTCCCACTAGTTGTCCTTTTTCTTCAAAAACTGTGAAACACTTTAACATTCATTATGATGTTTATTTTTACTTAAAATTTTTGTCACTTTCTGCTAGTATTTATTGTTTATTATTTTTTTAACTGAGATTCGTCTAGAATATGAAATAACAGAAATTGTATGAAGACAAATGGATGGAAATTTCAGTAATGCCATCATTATTGAGTTGATTAATAGCAAACTGTTAGAAATGATTGAAACTGTCACTTTAGCTCTTACAATGCGTATTCTTTAATAGGGCCTAATATCAAAAATAGATTCATGTCTCATTGCATTGCTCAATAAACTGAAACTGAAACTTCAAATGCAATGCAAATTATTGCAGAAAAGAATACATTTTTACTTGCGATTTATAGGTACTATAAGTCAAGTTTATGCATTCGTAAAAAATCGAACTCGAGATTTTGATCACAGTTGACATTAACATGATAGCGAAGACTAAAAAAGTGGCTTGGCCGATTTTCTTTAAACTTGGTAGATATTATTTTTATTTTTTCCCCCACACGTTTTTTTCTTTTTTTTTAAACAAAAAATAACGGTTATTGCCAATCCGATTTTTCCCAAATTTTATAAATATTTTTTTTTTTTTCAAAAACTGTAAAAAAATTCAAAAAAATTTCACTTAGTTAAAGGTAAGAAATGGATGAAAAAAAAAAATTCAAAAAAAAATTTATTTTTGGTACCCCCTCATGGAACCATTTTTTTGGTTTTTGATTTTCTCAAAAACCGTACAACCAATTTTGATCATTTTGTATGCTAAAGCTCCCCAGCAGCTTGAATACTTGTGAGCATTAAAATTTTGAAAAACAATTTTTTTTTTTGGATTTTACAAAAAAAAAATAAATTTTCTTTTTCAAAACTCAATATTTCAAAGACCCCATGCTCGATTTTTTTAAAACTTGATAAATAAAAGTTTCTTAATATACATATAATACAAAATGTGAGAAAAAAAATTATTTTACCTAAAAATAACGGTACCCTCCTACAAATGTTAAAAAATGGTTTTCGAAAACGGTTCCGAGAATTTTGCTAAAATTTTTTTTTTCAATTATTTTGTATTGTCTTTAATTTAATAAAAAAAATTTGAAATCAATTTGACTCCTACTCCTACCATAGAACGAATTTTTCGAATTTTGAACTTCTCATTATTTTTATAGAAAAGCTCATAAAAATATAAAAAATTTTGAAAAACATGTTTTGAAATGAATTTTTGAAAAAAAAATATAAAATTCGATATCTCAAAAACTGCTCTATATTTTTTTGGAAATTTTATTTTTATTCGTTCCATAATAAAAACTTTAAGTTGGCGTACCAAATTATTTTTCTTAAAAATGTTTTAAAAATTTCGTACATAAAAGCTTATTTTTTTAAGAAACCACTACAACGACTTATAATTTTTTTTCTTGCATAAATTCATTTTAACATAACATTCTGTTTTTATCTCTTACTACTAAAAGAGTTTAAAAACTAAATTTTTATCCTTTTGAACAGTTTTCTCTAATAACATTCGTTTTCAAAATTCCTTGTCTATTACATAGAAACAAGTTCGTGCGACCCAGTCGTGCATTTTAGTTTTTATTTTCGTAGCCCCAAATATTATGAGAATACTTGTTTTTTATTCTCAAAGAGACATATTTCCAAAACCTTAAATTGATTTCTTGAATTCTTTTTTTCCTTGAATTCTATTTAAACACATAAAACACCTCCCGAAAATTTCCTTCTTATGTTAGGTTAGACATCTCGAAAGACCATTACCTCGAGCAGGAATGATGTAGGTATATGTGGGTTGTCTATATGCGAATTACCGAAACAGTTTCACAAGAAATTTAAAGGAAGTTGGACAATATGGAAGCTTATCACGATATTAAAAAAAACCCTGGATATCCAAAGCAAGGCGATGGTTAAAGGAGGAAGCAACATGACACAATTGGGCTAAAGAGGAATTTTTTTATGTTGGAAATTATGACCTCTAGCCTACATAACAAACTTGCTTCTTTGTCGAATAAAATTCGAAGCTTTGTGCGAACTGTTGACATGCCAAAAAAAAAAAAACCGAACCAACAGGTAACGGGCCTGGAATATTTGGAAAATCAGCCAAAGAAGTCTGGGACAAATTGAAAGCAACCTTTCAAGATTATGGACTTATGTAATTGTAGAGTTGGACTTCTCAGAAAGTTGATCACTATACTCGTCTCGAATCGAGGAAATAAAATGGACCGATTTACTTATTCATAAGTGTTTTGGGAATCAGTGCGCCTTACCAGGAATGTAGGGGACCTCCAATTTTCTGCAGCACTTCTCATGACAAGAGATACTCTTAGAGGATCTGAAAAACTTTTTTGCAGCAGCTGAGAATCGAACCCAAGAGTCAAAACTTTCTGTATGACAATCCAAAGCACTAACCATTATGCCAAGGGAGATTCATTGTATCGAGAAAAATTAAAAGAACTTCTTCAAAAATTTTGGCGCTGTCTTATGATGATTTCTTAAAGGTCAAATTTAACTTTGTAACCCCAAAAGTAGAGATATTTTTTTCAGTACGAATTTACATATATGAACAATTCAAAAAATCATCCTTAAATGGTACACCTACAAAGGACCCAAAGTCGAAATGAAAAATATTTTCTCACTCAAAAAAATTTGCAAATTCCTGTACCAAAACTAGATTCGTTTCAGTAAATTATTGGCCAAAAGAAAACACAGTCTGTCAAGTTTTGAGGAGCAAGGATAAAATTCACTAAAACATAAATGAAACTCTACGAAAATTGATACACGAACGCGGTTGAAACAAAAATGTCTGAAATTTTTTAAAAGTCAATAAAAAGCGAACAAAAGAGCCTTCATTAACACGAAGGCTCTTTAAAAACAAATTAAAATAAAATAAAATTTAATATAAAAAAGATTTAATTAAAAAAAACTCACCATTAAATGCACTTTTGCGATTATTCGATGATTTCAATAACTTGATCTGGATCTCCATTTGGTATAACACTTTATCACACTTTATACAGACAAAACAGAAGAAACACATTTCTATAATAAACATATAAGTGGCAACACTCAGGGCAAGAACTTATTTTGCACAGAACTCAAACAAACACCATAAAGCACAACACATTAAGGGGACGACACATAGGGGACGACACGTAGGGGACAACACATAGGGGATTTTTTTTTGCTTGAAAGGGATATTTTCTCACTCAAACTGCTTCTATTTACTCCGAACAAAGAAAACTTGCAGATATTTTATGAAATATATAAAATATATATGAAAAAAACATGAAAATTATATGAAAACATGAAAATATAGAAAAAACACTTAAAAACAGACATACATATATACAAAAAACGACATTTTCCGGTGCAACATAAACCGGCGGCGGAAACGAATACATATTTACCATACCATACCTAGCCCCACGAACACTGGCTCCGTTAGATATGCACGAAATTTTCTCGAACGGGACAATCGCATTTTCAGAAATTTCAAATTTTTACACAAGAAAAACTCGAAAAATTGATCAAATTTTGACAAAAAGCACTTCACAAAACTTTCATTTAACATTAATTTACACTTTTATTGCACTTTTAACACATTTTGAATGAAATTTTAATGAAAAAACTACAATTTAATTTAGCCGAACGCGGACCGACGAACACCTACCGATTAGTAAATACCAACTGCGTAGAAAGAATTGAGAAACCGAATGAGTGCATCGCTCAGGCGCATACATAAGGAAGGAGAAGCACAAATGGGTGGGAGAAATTGGTAAAATAAAAATTTCTGAGCACAAAGGCAGTATGATAACTTGAGATGGGTTTGCACTTTACTAATCGTGTTTGGCTGTTTAGTGATTTATATTGAAAATGTAGGGACATATTTATTTAATTGGTGCCTTGAAATAATGATTTCATCGTAGTGCGGTTTTAGGAGTGAATTTTCAGTCGAATTTATGAGACTTCTTCAGACGGTTGCTTGCATATTTAGATATTGACTTAATAATTCTTCCTAAATGGTTTAAAATATAATTTTTAAACAATAATAAACAAATAAATACAAAAATAAAGAAAGAGTATAACACATATTCCTTGTTATAAAAGTCTTTTTTAAGATTTAAAAAGAGAGAAAAAGCTTTTTATCTTAAAATAAAACATAGTGGCGAAAATTTTAGTTGAATTAGTACGATGTCAAAGATGTTTTAGTATGAAACTTGGTTTAAACGACGATTTTGTAAATTTAGCATAATACTTTCTCTACCCTTTTATTTAAGTTAGAATCTTGGAATTACTTTTGATTTCTGAGCTTCCTTGACATTTTCCGAACTATAATATCAGTGTCATCATTTTTGTTGATATTAAATGTCAAAATTCGTTTAGAACTTTTGTAAAAAATGGGTATTTCTTAAAAAATAACTTGTGAATTGCAATGACAATGGATTTAATTGCATATTATACGCTATAACGAGAAGAGTATTTTCGATCCTTGCGATATACTGTAAGTAAAACTTTTCGAAATTTCTGAAGATTTGTTGTATGATGAATTTCTTAAAGGATTTATTATAATATATAACAAAAACAATAAATAAACTTTGAAATAACTTTTTTATCATATTTACTCTCGATCTCGTCTCAAATAAATCTGATTTTGTTAAATTCTTTCTCAAAATTCTTCTTTTTTGCTTACTATCGTGTTCCATTTTTGATTTGTAGAATTGCACCTTCATCGTCTCTACCATTTCTTAATTTGGTCGACTAGAGCCAAAACAGCTCGGCCGATTTTCTTTAAACTTGGTAGATGTTATTTTTATTTCCCCCCATACGTTTTTTTTTCTTCTTTTTAATACCAAAAATAACGTACTTGCCGTACGATTTTTTTCGAAGTTTTTTTTTTCTCAAAAACTGTCCCACGGATTAAAAAAGCTAAGAAATGGTTGAAAAAAAATTTCCAAATTTGTTTGGTTTTTGATTTTCTCAAAAACGGTACAACCGATTTTGATTATTTTTTATGCTAAAGCACCTAAAAATAACGGTACCCTCCATACAAATATTAAAAAATGGTTTTCGAAAATCGTATTTTTCGCGAAAACGGTTCCGAGAACAGAGAAACTCCTAAAAATTTTGAAAAACATTGCATTTCAAAACTTTGGAAAAAAATATTTTTTGAATCTTTGAAAAAAAAATATTTTTTTTTGAAAAATTCGATATCTCAAAAACTGCTCTATGTTTTTTTTTTGGAAATTTTAGTTTTATTCGTACAGTAATAAAAACTTTATGTTGGCGTACCAAATTTTTTTCTTAAAAATCTTTTAAAAATTTCGTACATAAAAGCTTATTTTTTTAAGAAACCACTACAACGACTTATAATTTTGTTTTTTGCATAAATTCATTTTAACATAACATTCTGTTTTTATCTCGTACTACTAAAAGAGTTTAAAAACTAAATTTTTATCCTTTTGAACAATTTTCTCTAATAACATTCGTTTTCAAAATTCCTTGTCTATTACATAGAAACAAGTTCGTGCGACCCAGTCGTGCATTTTAGTTTTTATTTTCATAGCCCCAAATATTATGAGAACACTTGTTTTTCTATTCTCAAAGAGACATATTTCCAAAACCTTAAATTGATTTCTTGAATTCTTTTTTTCCTTGAATTCTATTTAAACACATAAAACACCTCCCGAAAATTTCCTTCTTATGTTAGGTTAGACATCTCGAAAGACCATTACCTCGAGCAGGAATGATGTAGGTATATGTGGGTTGTCTATATGCGAATTACCGAAACAGTTTCACAAGAAATTTAAAGGAAGTTGGACAATATGGAAGCTTATCACGATATTAAAAAAACACTGGATATCCTAGGCAAGGCGATGGTTAAAGGAGAAAGCAACCTGACACAATTGGGCTAAAGAGGAATTTTCATTTTGGAAATTATGACCTCTAGCCTACATTACAAACTTCCTTCTTTGTCGAATACAATTCGAAGCTTTGTGCGAACTGATGACATGCCAAAAAAAAAAAAAAACCGAACCAACAGGTGACGGGCCTGGAATATTTGGAAAATCAGCCAAAGAAGTCTGGGACAAATTGAAAGCAACCTTTCAAGATTATGGACTTATGTAATTGTAGAGTTGGACTTCTCAGAAAGTTGATCACTACTCGTCTCGAATCGAGGGAAATAAAATGGACCGATTTATCTATTCATAAGTGTTTTGGGAATCAGTGCGCCTTACCAGGAATGTAGGGGACCTCTATATCGAGAAAAATTAAAAGAACTTCTTCAAGCTTTTTGGCGTTATTTTAAGATGTTTTCCTGAAGGCTAAATTTAACTTTTTTAACCCCAAAAGTAGAGATTTTTTTCAGTACGAATTTACATATATGAACAATTCAAAAAATCATC
This sequence comes from Philhelius festivus, assembly GCA_963931855.1. Taxonomy (NCBI): domain Eukaryota; kingdom Metazoa; phylum Arthropoda; class Insecta; order Diptera; family Syrphidae; genus Philhelius; species Philhelius festivus. The sequence continues at coordinate 4,381,676 of OZ007557.1, read as the reverse complement.
CTTAAATGGTATACCTACAAAGGACCCAAAGTCGAAATGAAAAATATTTTCTCACTCAAAAAAATTTGCAAATTCCTGTACCAAAACTAGATTCGTTTCAGTAAATTATTGGCCAAAAGAAAACACAGTCTGTCAAGTTTTGAGGAGCAAGGATAAAATTCGATAAAACATAAATGAAACTCTACGAAAATTGATACACGAACGCGGCTGAAACAAAAATGTCTGAAATTTTTTAAACGTCAATAAAAAACCAACAAAAGAGCCTTCATTAACATGAAGACTCTTTAAAAACAAATTGAAATAAAATAAAATTTAATATAAAAAAGATTTAATTTAAAAAAAAAACTCACCGGCTCAACTTTCCAAAACGACAGCAGGAATTTTCACATGCGGTTTTTTTTATTCGATAGATAATCACTTAAAAACACTATTTATCGCAATCTTAGAGTGAGGAAAAAATTATTTCTATTTTTAATTAATTTTTAAAGTTTCACTTTTTCATACAAATTGTACACAATAATGGCTGTGATCCACATGAAAATTTTTTTTTTTTGCTTTATTTTGACGTTTCTCCTCTCTTTCTTTGGTTCAGTGATTTTATACGCGCTGTTTTTTGGGATATTCTGGAAATTTATTGTTTATTTTGGAAGTACAAAAGAAACTTTGCGGGCACCCAACCTCGCACCTACCCCAAATCCTATAGTGAGCCCAAGCAGGGGGGTTGCAGGGGGGCAGCATGCCCCCCCATACATATCTCACTGTTTATGCGCCATAATGCTGGATGCTAGCACTGATGCATTTATGTGAGTATGTAAGCAAAAAACAAAAAAGTAGTCTTAGTAATTTTCAATTTTCTCAAGAACTAAAAGACATAAAATCATTCGGTTTTTTGTGTTCGATTCAGAATAAATAGTAACATTGAATACATAAACCAATTAAGCACTTTAATTTACAATTTCGCCAAAAAAATTGAGTCAAACAAAAAGTGAGGTTAAAACCGAAAAAGAAAATATTTTTTTTTAGGATTTAGGGGGGTTTCCTCACTCTAATATTTTAACCCTGTTCTATTGAGACCCATACCTAACTGTAAAAAAAAAATCAAAACTCAACTCCTGCTGTCGTTTTGGAAAGTCGCCCCAACTCACCATTAAATGCACTTTTGCGATTATTCGATGATTTCAATAACTTGATCTGGATCTCCATTTGGTATAACACTTTATCACACTTTATACAGACAAAACAGAAGAAACACATTTCTATAATAAACATATAAGTGGCAACACTCAGGGCAAGAACTTATTTTGCACAGAACTCAAACAAACACCATAAAGCACAACACATTAAGGGGACCACACATAGGGGACGACACGTAGGGGACAACACATAGGGGATTTTTTTTTTGCTTGAAAGGGATATTTTCTCACTCAAACTGCTTCTATTTACTTCGAACAAAGAAAACTTGCAGATATTTTATGAAATATATAAAATATATATGAAAAAAACATGAAAATTATATGAAAACATGAAAATATAGAAAAAACACTTAAAAACAGACATACATATATACAAAAAACGACATTTTCCGGTGCAACATAAACCGGCGGCGGAAACGAATACATATTTACCACACCATACCTAGCCCCACGAACACTGGCTCCGTTAGATATGCACGAAATTTTCTCGAACGGGACAATCGCATTTTCAGAAATTTCAAATTTTTACACAAGAAAAACTCGAAAAATTGATCAAATTTTGACAAAAAGCACTTCACAAAACTTTCATTTAACATTAATTTACACTTTTAATACATTTAGAATGAAATTATGATGAAAAAACTACAATTTAATTTAGCCGAACGCGGACCGACGAACACCTACCGATTAGCAAATACCAACTGCGTAGAAAGAACTGAGAAACCGAATGAGTGCATCGCTCAGGCGCATACATAAGGAAGGAGAAGCACAAATGGGTGGGAGAAATTGGTAAAATAAAAATTTCTGAGCACAAAGGCAGTATGATAACTTGAGATGGGTTTACACTTTACTAATCGTGTTTGGCTGTTTAGTGATTTATATTGAAAATGTAGGGACATATTTATTTAATTGGTGCCTTGAAATAATGATTTCATCGTAGTGCGGTTTTAGGAGTGAATTTTCAGTCGAATTTATGAGACTTCTTCAGACGGTTGCTTGCATATTTAGATATTGACTTAATAATTGTTTCGAAGTGATTCAAAATTTGATTTTTAAACATTTATAAACAAACAAATACAAAAATAAAGAAAGAGTATAACACATATTTCTTGTTATAAAAGTCTTTTTTAAGATTTAAAAAGAGAGAAAAAGTTTTTATCTTAAAATAAAACATAGTGGCGAAAATTTTAGTTGAATTAGTACGATGTCAAAGATGTTTTAGTATGAAACTTGGTTTAAACGACGATTTTGTAAATTTAGCATAATACTTTCTCTACCCTTTTATTTAAGTTAGAATCATGGAATTACTTTTGATTTCTGAGCTTCCTTGACATTTTCCGAACTATAATATCAGTGCTATCATTTTTGTTGATATTAAATGTCAAAATTCGTTTAGAACTTTTGTAAAAAATGGGTATTTCTTAAAAAATAACTTGTGAATTGCAATGACAATGGATTTAATTGCATATTATACGCTATAACGAGAAAAGTATTTTCGATCCCTGCGATATACTGTAAGTAAAACTTTTCGAAATTTCTGACGATTTGTTGTATGATGAATTTCTTAAAGGATTTATTATAATGTATAACAAAAACAATAAATAAACTTTGAAATAACTTTTTTATCATATTTACTCTCGATCTAGTCTCAAATAAATCTGATTTTGTTAAAGTCTTTCTCAAAATTCTTCTTTTTTGCTGACTATCGTGTTCCATTTTTGATTTGTAGAATTGCGCCTTCATCGTCTCTACCATTTTCTTAATTTGGTCGACTAGAGCCAAAACAGCTCGGCCGATTTTCTTTAAACTTGGTAGATGTTATTTTTATTTCCCCCCATACGTTTTTTTTTCTTCTTTTTAAGACCAAAAATAACGTACTTGCCATACGATTTTTTTCGAAGTTTTTTTTTTCTCAAAAACTGTCGCACGGATTAAAAAAGCTAAGAAATGGTTGAAAAAAAATTTCCAATTTTTTTTGGTTTTTGATTTTCTCAAAAACGGTACAACCGATTTTGATTATTTTTTATGCTAAAGCACCTAAAAATAACGGTACCCTCCATACAAATGCTAAAAAATGGTTTTCGAAAATCGTATTTTTCGCGAAAACGGTTCCGAGAATAGAGAAACTCCTAAAAATTTTGAAAAACATTGCATTTTTAAGCTTTGGAAAAAAAAATTTTTTGAATTTTTGAAACAAAAATATTTTTTTTTTGAAAAATTCGATATCTCAAAAACTGCTCTATGTTTTTTTTTGTAAATTTTAGTTTTATTCGTACAGTAATAAAAACTTTATGTTGGCGTACCAAATTTTTTTCTTAAAAATCTTTTAAAAATTTCGTACATAAAAGCTTATTTTTTTAAGAAACCACTACAACGACTTATAATGTTGTTTTTTGCATAAATTTATTTTAACATAACATTCTGTTTTTATCTCTTACTACTAAAAGAGTTTAAAAACTAAATTTTTATCCTTTTGAACAGTTTTCTCTAATAACATTCGTTTTCAAAATTCCTTGTCTATTACATAGAAACAAGTTCGTGCGACCCAGTCGTGCATTTTAGTTTTTATTTTCATAGCCCCAAATATTATGAGAACACTTGTTTTTCTATTCTCAAAGAGACATATTTCCAAAACCTTAAATTGATTTCTGACCTCGAATTCGATTTAAACATAAAAACAACATTCCAAAAATTTCCTTGTTGCATAACCTTAAAAATATCGAAACAAAATCTAACTGAAATACACATTTCAAATTCCAGTTCTTATTGCGCAATTCCGGGGATCGAATTTAAGCAAGCACATACAAAAAAGATAGTTACTGGTTACTGCTAGAAAAATAAAATGCCAAAGTGGATCGGATGTATAACACAAGTTTTATATTAAACTTACCATAAACTTGTGGAAATTTAGAGATGAGCTAATCAAACGTCAAAAAAGAAACTAATGGGATGCTGTCAAAAGAAATTCCAATTTGAATTTGTAGAAATTTGATTTGAGGAAAAGAAGTTCAACAAAATCTTCATATTTTGTTGTAGAAATGTTTTATAATTGATTACAAGTGATTTTCTTAAAAAAAAAAAAAAAACAAAATGAGAACATCTTAAGTTTTAACTTTGAAATATTGTATTAGTGTCTAACAAATGGAAATGCCAAACAAAAATGTGTTAATGTTTGGTGCAAATGCTTTACGAGTTTTCGAAATCTCTTAGCTGAAAACCGTGTCTTGGGCTTGGTGTGAAATCTGTTAGCATGTCTTGTCTGGCAGCTAGTAATTTCATCAAACAGATATTTCAAGAATGCTTAGTAAGAATTAACTTTAAAACTCTGTAATCGAACAACGAAGAACACCATCTGTTATACTAACAAAGGAGATAATTCCATGTATAATATCTAAAATTCACTGTGAAGTATCTCATTTCCCATACAAAATCACATTTAAAAATTATTTTATTTCAACCGAAGTTGCAAGAAATAAGGTAGCAGTGAAACTAATCGAACACACCTAATTTCAGTACAATTTAAAGGCTTTAGAACGTAAAATTTCTAAAGTTTTTTATTTCTGTATGGCAGAGAAACAATTTATTTCAAAATCAGTTAATTCGGATTGTTAATACTCGTAAAATGGAATATGTTTGTATTTATACGAAATTTCACTATTCTCGCATTCAAATGAGAAGGGAGAAATTGGAAGCTTTTTAGGCCTTTTAGGCGTGATCTTTTAATCTTCTATTATGTTATTCTATGAATTTCCATACAAAAGTTTGAACTGTCAAAAAGTCTTTTATGAATTATAATTTTGGTATGAACTGTCAAAAGTTCGAATCCGAAAATATCGTTTACAAATAGCATTTTTGTTATTCAGCATGTCAAAATCTGTTATAAGATCTTAAAAGAATAAAAGACAAACTTCTTTGACTTTTATTATAATAGATTTGAATATTTACACTTGTAGGTAGGTATGTCAATTAAAAATTGATATTTACCCTTTATTTCGTCATTATTCGAAATGTTCTTAAAAGAAGACAAATGTAAGAATATTTACTAAAACACATATTATAAAAACAAATAAGAATAGTATTGCCATGGTGTTGTATAACAGACTTTTATAAAAGTTCGAACCATTGAATAACAATCATAAACGATCTCCTTATTTATTTATTGTTTATAACAGACAATTTAAAACAGAATAACAGATGTGTTTGAATAGGACTAATTATTACAAAGTTTAAAGATTGACTAGGTAGGGTATTAAGATTAATATCTGCTCAATGGATTGTAGCTTCTATTGCATATTATACAAGTGCGAGTGATATAAGTTGTATGCCTCGTGTCAAATTTCAAGATTTTTGGATTCAAATTGTTGAAGTTTGAAGAAAGAAATGAGCTATGAATAGTCACTTTAAATGACTGAGGCTCTAACTAACTAAACAAATCGTGTAAATACAGTATTGAATTGTATACCTAAAACCTCATTGCAAAAAAGTCGTTTTTTTCGAAGTAAAAAGCAAACCTACCAAAAGTATTAAATAAATCACAAAGTGGCCAACCCTGAATCGTAACCCCATCAAGTTACTATATTGCATTTGAGCTCAACAGTTTTCATTTATCAAATTCTTCCACCCACTTGTGCTTATGTGTGCGCCTGAGCGATGCACTCATTCATCTCGCCAGTTGGTGTTCGGCAGCAAGCAGTAAGTGTTTTTCGGTCCGCGTACGGTTAAATTAAATTGTAGTTTTTTCATTAAAAATTCATTTTAAATTTGTTAAAAGTGTAATATTAGTGTAAATTAATGTTAAATGAAAGTTTTGTGAAGTGTTTTTTGTCAAAATTTGGTCAATTTTTTTTGCTTTTTATGTGAGAAGTTGAAATTTCTGAAAATACGATTGTCCCGTTCGAGAAAATTTCGTGCATATCTAACGGAGCCAGTGTTCGTGGGGCTATACGTTAATATGTATTCGTTTCCGCTGAAAATGTCGGGTTTTAGATATATTTTTTTATAGTTCATGCCATAAAATAGGGATACCTACGCTCGTTTTGCAAAAAAATACCGGTATATCGCGAAATTTTCTTTGTTTCAATCAAATAAATGTAGTGTTCAGTTTAAAGTCCCGTTTCTTAAAAAAGTATGTATGTGCATACATACAAATATATAGAGAAGTGTATGTGTGAGTGGGTTAAAATTCCTTAAAAGCCGATGTTATTTCGCGCCCATTTTGTTTGAGTGGTAAAATGTCTCAAAGGAGAAAAGTCCCATAATTTGATGTGTTGTTTTGTGCTTTTTAATGGTTTCGTTTTGAGTTCTCTTGTTTTAAAAAAAAATAAGTTCTCCTTCTGAGTGCTGCCACTTCTGTGTGGTTCTTATTGTGTGTTAAGTGCGAAAGAAAATTTCCTATGAAGATCATGATATTCTTATTGGAAAAAAATATGAAAATTAAATGCATTCAATGGTGAGTTGTTTTTAAAATTAAATTGACTTTTATATAACAATAACATTTTTTATGATGATTTCCTATAAAATTGCTTCTGTTGTGAATCCATTCAGCGCTATATGATATGTATGTGAAAAGTTGAATTCGATTTATAAGACTTTTTGTTCTATGAACATTTAACAAGAAGATTCAAATTCAAGTTTTAATTTGTAAAGGTAGATATCTCATCCTCTCGAAAAGGATTAAGGCTAGATTTCAGTTCAGACTTACTGGTCTAACCGAAAGTAGTATCAGAATTAGTAGGTACCTAATTGACTTTTTTCTTCTGTACAGGTTAGATATAACGGGTGATTTTTTAAGAGCTTGAGAACTTTTTTTAAAAAAAAAACGCATAAAATTTGCAAAATCTCATCGATTCTTTATTTGAAACGTTAGATTGGTCCATGACATTTACTTTTTGAAGATAATTTCATTTAAATGTTGACCGCGGCTGCGTCTTAGGTGGTCCATTCGGAAAGTCCAATTTTGGGTAACTTTTTCGAGCATTTCGGCCGGAATAGCCCGAATTTCTTCGGAAATGTTGTCTTCCAAAGCTGGAATAGTTGCTGGCTTATTTGTGTAGACTTTAGACTTGACGTAGCCCCACAAAAAATAGTCTAAAGGCGTCAAATCGCATGATCTTGGTGGCCAACTTACCGGTCCATTCCTTGAGATGAATTGTTCTCCGAAGTTTTCCCTCAAAATGGCCATAGAATCGCGAGCTGTGTGGCATGTAGCGCCATCTTGTTGAAACCACATGTCAACCAAGTTCAGTTCTTCCATTTTTGGCAACAAAAAGTTTGTTAGCATTGAACGATAGCGACCGCCATTCACCGTAACGTTGCGTCCAACAGCATCTTTGAAAAAATACGGTCCAATGATTCCACCAGCGTACAAACCACACCAAACAGTGCATTTTTCGGAATGCATGGGCAGTTCTTGAACGGCTTCTGGTTGCTCTTCACTCCAAATGCGGCAATTTTGCTTATTTACGTAGCCATTCAACCAGAAATGAGCCTCATCGCTCATCGGACGTAAAGCGCGAAACACATTTCGAACCGAACACTGATTTTGGTAATAAAATTCAATGATTTGCAAGCGTTGCTCGTTAGTAAGTCTATTCATGATGAAATGTCAAAGCATACTGAGCATCTTTGACACCATGTCTGAAATCCCGCGTGATCTGTCAAATACTAATGCATGAAAATCCTAACCTTAAAAAAATCACCCGTTAGTTCGGTCGTCAGCTAAGATGCTTTTTTTAAGCTTTGTTGAAACCAAACAGCAAAAAATGAATTTTCTTAAAATAAGGTAAAAACTAAAAAATACTAGGAGTAGGTAGGTATTTCTTTTAAAGTTTAAAAAGTAGTATATTAATAAATTTAAACATTTTCTTTAATAGATTGTTAAAAATCTCCGTGTTTTTAGTATTGCTGCACATCTGCGTGACATTGAGTTCACAAGTTCTTAGAAGCGATACAGTGGGATGCGTTGCCTTAACTATTGTACTGCGTCCCACAAATTTCGCGCATTTGGTGGTCTATGAACGAATGAATATTGATAGGGGTTTACATGGCGACACTTAAAGATCTATTGTGCCCCCATCCAGAGCTAGATGAGTTGCTTACCCTACAGCTCTTCCTCAAAGAGTATGCCTTGTATGAACTCATTTATTTGGAGTATATGTCTTAAGTATTGCAGAATTTGCATGTAGGGCTGTTTTCTAGGCCAAGAATACCCAAGTGTCGTCTTAGTTTAGAGTGACCCGTAAGGAGTTCAGTTGCTGTTCGTGGATTGTACCTACTTAAGCTGATACAGTTCCTGAAACGATCTTGTTTAAAGTTTCCAAGAAGTAGTTTGGCCTGTCGCAGTTTTGGGAGTTCTTTTCATTTTTTTGGATCTTTTAGCTTCCCTCTTATTTTGATTTCGATTTGAGTCCTGTTTTCTCCTATTCCGGAGTAGGGCTTTGGCCCATTAAAGGAGTCCTTGCGCCTGTTTTCATTTCCCTGGAAACCTACATGTCCAGGTACCGAATTGAGTGAGACATTATTGTTCTTGCTAAATTCACATTTCCACACACACTTAGACGTGATGGCGTATAAGCTCAGTGCTTTGATATGGCTTGGCTATGTGACATATCTAATAGCAATGTTTTGGTTTAGGTAATTCCTTTAGAGATTTCGACCTGCATATTCCGCTATGGCACTGTCTTCCGCCTGGGAAATGCTAGTGAATTGTTCCATTAGCATGGCGGTCTAAGTTCTAAGATCCTTTTCTTGAAATCTGCCAACAGATTTTCTATGGGATTAAGGTCTGGTGACTAAGCAGGTCATGTTATGATCTCAACTGCATTGGCCCGAAACCAGTCTTTGGTACACTTATTTTTGTGTTTTGGGTCGTTGTCCTGCTGACATAACCATATCAACGGCATATTCCATTTCGTGTATGGCAGCCAGCATTAAATTGGGGCAAGATGTCGACGTGAACTCCCTGATCTATCGTTCCTATTATTTGGTGAATAGAGTCAACTCCAATAAATGAAAAACTGTCCCATACCATAACTTGAGCACTTCGATTCTTAACAGTCTTTATAGTGTTTGACTTATTGTCTTGCCCCTGTTTCACCAAATAGAACTATCTTTCTCTCGTCAGCCTACAATAGGTAGGTATGTTTAATTTTTTTGCAGATTCACCATATCCAAATCGAGTTCTATCCTTGTAACCATATTTCACTTAAACTGAAAACCAACCTATTTGGGTGTCGCCAAACCTTTTAAATAATCGGTCTCCCAACCATGCTATAGCATTGGCTTTTCAGTTTAAAATAATTTCTCTATAAATTCAATTTCTATGGGAGGTTAAAAACGGGTATTGAATTATTTATTGATGTTGAAGGCAGGTGGAACTACTATTTGCCAAATTAAATGGATTCAACAAATAAAACTAAACTCGCGTTGACACTCGTTATTTACTATTTAGTACGGCCAAAGGAATTGACTTAATAATGTTTTGGCTGGACACACATTTAGATGTAAAATTGGTAGCTAGTTCGGTTCGGTTCGGTTGCATTGGTTCACCCTAAAAATTGTTCTCAACTTGATGGGGTAATTATCGCCAAAGTGAATGCGGTTTTTGTTTTTGCGGTTGATGGATTTTAACATTTTGCCAATGAGGTTTTATTTGAGTCATGTTGTTCAGTTGATTTGAATTATTTGCTGGCCATTTTGCATAAGTGCAGTTTTAGGTTTCTGACTTTTTATGTGAGGAATACTGTTAATGTTGAGTAAACGGAGATATACATATATAATTCAATAAATATGAACTGGAAATGGGGTACTCGAATTATGGTATAGGAAAAAGTGAGCCTCGCAATTCTGACGGTCTGTACCTCTAACTATAAACATCGATTTTTATTTTGCCCTACAGAAATGATAGGGAAGCTGTGGTTGATCTGATAGTTTATTATTATTTTTTTGCATTTTTATAAGAAGTCGAAATTGCAATGGGAAATATTAAATTTTTTCTAAAAAAGGTTTTTTCAATAAGGCCGGGTAGATGTTCAAATGGAGTAAGACAAGTTGTGTGTGAGGTATTAATAAAAATCTTTTTTTGATTTGAAAGACCAAAGTATGCCATTATGTGTGGAATATGAAATCGTTGAAATACCAGTCTCAGCCTTTTACCGTGTCAGGTATCCAAATAGTCCAATTTTCAGTAACTCTTTCGCATAGATCCGGCTGAATTTGAACGATGGCCTGTGAAATGTTCACCTTAAGGACATCAATCAATCAAAACTTCACAAGAATAAGAGTCTAGCGGTGTCAAATCGCATGACCAATTCACGTCACCTCTGCGAGAGATAACCTTACCTTCAGTCATTCATGTAGAATGTCAATCGTGGCGTCCGATGTGGCGCACATAGGACCGTCTCAGTGCAACCCCATATGTCTTCTAGGTCCATATGGTTCAATTTGGACCAGAAGAAATTGGTTGTCACAGTGACCGTCACACCAACGTCATTTTCGAGAAAGTACAGATCAGTTATACCGCCTGTAGTATTTTACTGGCTCGCCAATGCACGCATCCTCACAAAAAGGCTAAGAATAATCTCGTCGACTGACTGACTCTTTGTGCCTATATAAAGGGTGGTTAAATTTTAAGGGCCGATGTTGATTTTGAATAAAACACAAATTATTTAGGAAATTATTGTCATTTCTTTTTATTATGATAATATTGGTATGGTTTAATTATGCACACCTCCATCCGATGGGCCAAATTTTCGATGACGCTGAGGCATAATTAAGGTTCTATGCCGTTAATGTGCGAATTATCTCGTCCTTAAGCTCTTGAATTGTTGCTGGTTTATCGACGCACACTTTTTCTTTCAAATAACCCCAAAGAAAAAAGTCCAACGGTGTCAAATCACATGATCTTGGCGGAGAATTGACATCGCCACCACGTGAGATAACACGGCCATTGAATTTGTCACGCAAAAGAGCCATTGTTTCGTTAGCTGTGTGGCAAGTGGCACCGTCCTGTTGAAACCACATGTCGTCCACATCCATATCTTCCAATTCGGGCCATAAAAAGTTCGTTATCATCTCACGATAGCGAACGCCATTCACAGTAACTGCCTGACCGGCCTCATTTTGGAAAAAATACGGCCGGATGATGCCGCCAGCCCATAAACCGCACCAAACTTTCATACTGGATTAGCATTCGCCCAAATGCGGCAATTCTGCTTATTGATGAATCTACTGAGGTGAAAATGTGCCTCATCACTGAAGATGATTTTTTTTGAAAATTGATCATCCACTGTTGCCATTTCTTGCCACCTTTCTGACCATTGACGACGGTTGAAATGGTCAAGAAGCTTTAGTTCTTGAGCAATTGCACCTTGTAAGCGAGTAAATGCAAGTCTTTATGCATAATGTTCATCAAACGACGAGCGTGAGAGGTGCAATTGTTGGGCACGACGACGACGAGTTGAGGTGGACGGCTCTTCAGCCACACTATCGCGAATAGCAGCAATATTTTCTGCAGTGCGAGCTGTACGAGCATGCACTGGTGTTTTCACATCTTCTACAGACCCGGTTTGCTCAAATTTTTCCGATTGTACGCACATTTGGACGATTAAATTGACCCAAAAAATCACGAAGTGCACGATATGCATTTTGATTTGAACGCCCATTTTTATAACAAGCCTGAATAACTTTAACGCGTTGCTCGACTCGACTGTGTATCTTTCCACGGTTCAAATTGAATTAGTCTGAAATTGAGAAATGTCAAATGAAATGCAGAAAAAAACCCCACACTACATTACCGTCCCAAAATCTACACTAAACTGCAACTTTTTGAGGATAAATTGTCACCTGCTGAACCTTGTATGAGTTGGTGTCATCTCATTTTGCTTGTTAACACAGTCATTGATCCAAAACCACGCTCGTCGCTAAATATGATTTGTCAGCCGAAATTGGGGTCCTCTTCCGAACACTCAGCGAAAAAGCGGCTCCATGTTCACGAACTTTAAGCTCCTGGGTCGGGTCGATTTTTTACGAGTGTGGGCCCAAGTCTCGACGTAAAATTTCGCCAAGTTGAAGTCTGCGAAAGGCCGCTGCAGTAATCGACTGCCTGTGGTTCTGCTGTAGACATTCTCTCGGACAGAGGCGTTCGTTTCTTTGACGTACCAATATTGATTGATTGATTATCGAACCGATCGTCTTAAGTTTGGCCACCAAAAATGTTGAAGAGTCGACTGTGAAGGGCCACCAGGTCTACCGTGAAATGGGCGCAACATTTGCACTAACGAACACTCATTTTGATAAACAAGTTTTATCATTTGAACAAGCTGTTCAATCGTGTTACTTGCCATGGTGATGTGGCTTACAAATAATGAACCACCAAAACAACATGGACGCCACAGACCGTCAAAATCAACCCGCCAATTGATGAATCCATTATTAGTGATTTATTTCGGCCAACAAAAAATGTGAGCCAAAAAAAGTCAGCTTGGTCAGTCTTACTTACTTACTTTAGATTGCGCTCACAGTCCAGGTTGGACTACGGCCTCAACCAACAAGCCCCATCCAGCTAGCTCGGTCCCTAGCTAGCTGCCTCCAGTTACGCACTCCAAGTTGGTTGAGGTCGCTCTCCACCTGAAGTGGGGTCTTCCTCTGCTGCGCAGACCATCAGGGGTGTATTTGAAGATTCGACGGGCTGCTGCGTCGGTGTCCATACGCTCCACGTATCCCAGCCATCTCAGCCGTTGTATTTTCAGCTTCTTGACTAGGTCAACGTCGCTGTAAAGCCCGTACAGCTCGTTGTTGAACCTTCTCCTCCATACTCCATCGATAGAGACTGGACCGAAGATCAAACGAAGAACTTTTCTTTCAAAGCACCCAAGCAGATTTTCATCCGTTTTAGACAGTGTCCATGCTTCTGCCCCATAAAGCAGGACCGCGATGATGAGGGTCTTATAGAAGGTTTCCTTGGTTCTTTGAGATAGGGCTTTATTACTCAAATGCCTTCTTAGCCCGAAGAAACAGCGATTGGCAAGAGTAATTCTTCGCTTGATCACTACACTGATGTCGTTTTGCGATGTTATATAGTGGAGCCCAGGTAGTTAAAAACCTTTGACGACTTCGAAGTTATACCTATCCATCGTGATGTTTTGTCGGAGTCGACGATATTGAGATTCCTTTCTCGATGATAGCATATACTTCGTCTTGTCCTCATTAACAGCCAAACCCATTTTCGCCGCCTCCAGTTCAATACTTGCAAACGTACCGGTAACAGCTCGCTTCGTCCTCCTAATGATATCAATATCATCCGCATAAGCAAGCAGTTGAACTGACTTTTGAAAAATTGTACCTCTATTGTTGACGTTTGAGTTTCGTACAATTGCTTCAAGAGCGATGTTAAATACTCGTAGGTTGCATGATAGCGCGTCGCCTTGCCTCAGACCTTTCTCGACATCAAAGGGTTCGGTGGTGTTCTTACCGACCTTGACGGAGCAGCGAGATTTCTCCATTGTCATCCTGCACAAGCAGACGAGCTTGGAAGGGATTCCGAGATGAGACATGGCTCACGCGACTTTGAAATCGATAAAAAGGTGGTGTGTATCGATTTGGAACTCCTGGTCTGTCGAAGTGTTAACATCAGATCCAGGGTAGATTTGCCGGGCCTAAAACTACACTGATAGGGGCCGATCAGCTCGTTGACAAACGGTTTTAGGCGCTCACACAGTACAGACGACAGGATTTTGTATGCGACGTTAAGTAGACTTATACCTCTGTAATTGGCACTCGTCAGAGCATCTCCTTTTTTGTGGATGGGACACACTATGCCGAGGTTCTATTCATTGGGTATACTTTCATCCGACCAAATTTTTCAGATGAGTTGGGGCATGCTCCCTACCAAGTCATCCCCACCTGCTTTGAATAGCTCAGCTGGCAAGCCATCCGCGCCAGCAGCTTTGTACGCTTTCAACTTGGCTATCGCTGAGCGCACTTCATTTAGGTCGAGTGGACGGAAATTTTGACCATCATCGTCCAGGTTGAATGGAATGTTCCGCCTAGCTTGATTCATTTCATGGAATCATTCGCCATTGGAATCATTCGTTTGAATGTAAAAATTCACAAAGTTCATTCAAATCAATAGATTTTTTTTTTCGAAAAGTTATTCGTTCGAATAAATTTCTTAAACAAATTGTTTTTTTTTTTTCTTTTTAAATAATGAATTTCATGGGAAACTCTTTGCATTTCATCTTTTTTTTCATCACGATATTCTTCGATTTTGGCGGTAAAAAGTATTACTGCGATGCCCGGTTGATTGACTCTCCTAAGAAACTTTTCCTTAAAATTTTACAAAACAAACTCAAATCATGTTTTTTTTTCATAAGAGCTTTATTGTTAATTATTTTTATTACAAAATATTTTGTTGTCGTTTCTTCATTTATATATGTATAATAATTCACTCCATGCAGAAGCCTAAAATTTATTTTATTTTTCTCATTAGACTTTTGCTTTATCTTCTGAATTGTTTTTTTTTTTATGTATGTTTCTACTTCAATTCTTCATTTTATGTTTCCAATAAAAAAAAATTTTAATTGAAGATACATAGGTATTTGTTAAAAGGATATCTAATTACAATCTCATGTAGAATTGGTTATATATTTATATAAAAAAAACACAATATTGTAAAACCCCTAACATACAAACAACAATAATTTATTATTGATGTTAAAAAACAAAACAATAAATTTTTAACACAAGAATAATAAAGAAAAAAAATCAACTAATTTATATGTAAATTTATTTGTTTATTCTAAATTAATAAAAACAGCTAAAAAGCAAAAACCACAAGGAAGTCAATTTAATAATAAATCATACCTAACACTTAAAAAGTGACTTTTTTTTGATACAATCCTTTTTTTTTAAATATTTTTTAGTAGTAGGTACATAATATATTTTCCTACATATTTTTCATTTTTTTGTTTATTTTTGTTTAGATTTATTAATGTGTATTTTTGCTTTTGGAATGGAAGAGACATTTATGTATTTTTTGTTTAAGTTTTTATTTTGTTCTAAGTATAAAAAAGATCGAGTGAGATAGAAAGTTCGTTTATTTTTTTTTTTTACTTTGTAAAGGAACTAAAAAGGAAAGTATGTTTTTTTTTTCTTGAATACAATAGCAAAAAATATAGTAAAATCTTTTGTTTTATTTATTTTTTTCTTGTTTAATATTTGCATGCAAAAAGTGAAGGTAATCACCATACAAAAAAATACTCAGCGAAAATAAAAATTTCAAACAAAAGCCTGCAATACATATGAGAGAGCACATTTTGTTAATTAAGTTTTGACACTAAAGATGGTTGTTTTTTTAAATGAATATGATGTAGAAAACGAAGTAGAATTTAACAGACCATCCACTCGAAACCAAAGAATTAAAACTATCACTTTTAAACAAGACATATATTATTAAGGTGTTTTGCAATTGAAACACTGGATAATGTCTTAACCAAGGGTATCAATTCTCTTAGGCAATTAGGTGCATTTAAACAGGTTCGGTATACGATTATTTCTCTGTGAATTCGTAATTCGAAAACCTGAATCTAGAGCAAGTGCTTCCAATAGACATTAGCGAATTGCTAGTTGGCGAAAATGGAGGGAACTTTCTTCTACTTCTTAAATGAGAGGTACAATTTTTTTTGGAGGATTTGTCACTCTTTTATAGCAAAAGGAAGTACCCTTAAAATTTTAATTTTTTTATCAATTTGGTCATATTTAAAATCCCATTTTCTGGAATGCTATAATTCCTTATTTAAGCCGTTTTTGCTTCAACGCAAGGGATTCATTATCCTCTTTGAAGGTTGTTACATTATTAATCGAGAATAGGTTTTTTTTAGCACGACTTCTTATCTTAGGGAAGTTCCTCAAAGAAGCAGCTTATTGAACAATGTCTGCTGAGAGGATAAAACAAATGCAAATATCATCTTAAAAGATTTCATAAAGAGATTCAGTTTTCGGAATAAAAATCGAGCAAGTGAAAAAGACTATCGGTTGAGTTGAAAAATTCCAACTTTAATGAAGCATTAACTGCTAATGGGGCTGGTCTAAAATTCACGCTCATAAGGTCACCATGATAAAAATAAAATAAATTTATTGGTGCAACAAGGACCTAGTGACTTACAACTCTCAACCATTCCTGAGTGCGCGTTGCCTACATTAAGGGAACCTACAATTTTCTGCCGATTCTGAACGGCTAATGAGCAGCACTTTTCATGACAATAGAAACTCTTAGAGGATTTGTCTATTCCTCTCAAGAGGCAGTAGAGCGATTCGAGTACTTCTGCATGACAGTCCAATAGAAAAACTAATTTCTCCATCTAGGTACCTCCATCGAGGAAGACCACCAGCTTGGCGAAAACACAGATTTGAACAACGCTGGATCTGAAGAGCTCCAAATGTTTAATATCTTAAAGTAGATCGTACATAGGTTCCGTAATAGGTCATACCAGAGGACACTGTTTGATAGGAGTTTATTCTAACAATTTCTGTAGAATCTGCATGGACGAAAAAGAGGAGGAATTGGTTCCTTACCTTCTCTGTACATGTGCTGCCTTATCCCAAAGATGTTGACTCCATTTGTGAGATTTCAATTATAATTAACTTAGTGATCTGGCAAATATAGATAAATAGCCAACCTCGTTTGCTTCAAAAGAAGCTCAAATTTGTTTAACGATTATGGAAAAAGATTCCAAGATTTAATGTGACATCTTAATGGTGGACCAACTCATGGTCTAAGTGTGTCGGCTCTCTCTCCAGCCACGCAAACCTAACCTAACCTCTACCTCCGGCAAGGCACTCGGACAAAAAGCCTTACATGTCAATTTTGCCAGAAAACAATTTTCAATGTTAACACATTAATGTAGACCGAATTTCTGACGAGTGAGATTTACATTTAAGACACAAACTCTTTGGAGCTTTCAATGAATTTTACAAAATTCTTTACATAATGTGTTTTTGGAAACAAAAACGAATTTTGTATTTTTTTAGAAGCATGACTGCACACATTTCTACTCTTTGAGTGTGTTTAACTGGATTGATTTCAAATCGTTCGGTATTCCAAGTCGTCTCAGGATTTTGAATGTCCCGAAATCGAGAGACATTCACTCTGTTCACTTCAATATTGTAAAACTTTCATCTTGCATGTTATTGCTTTTGGCAATGAGAAGAACGCTTTATAGTTTCGCCTTAGTACCACAAAAAATATATGTATACATGGAATAGATCTGGTCTTAAAAATTGATGTTGGTTTCTCTGAAAAATAGCACCAAAACCCTTTAAATCAAAAAGTCTGAATTTACATTTTGGTATGAATTACATTAAAGGGGATTTTTTGAGCGTGAAACCTAGAAACGCTAGCTTGTAAGAGTCAGCCTTCAAATCAAAATCCATGATCATTTTTGATATCTTTTTAAGCAAAATAAGCCTGGACGTTCTAATAAACCCTATTCAGTAATTTCATATAAAACTAAAACCACAAAGATACAAGAAAAAAGACGAAACAATTAAAAAAAAAAAAACCATATAAGCAAATTCTAAATAAAAAAAAAAAAAATTAGTAAGTAAAATATGTCAAGAATTTATATATATATATTTTTTTTGTAATTTTAATTGTTAATTTATATATAACATACATCACAGCAAAATTTTATATATATATTTTTTTTATTATTTTAATTATAATACAAACTATTTTAGACTGTTTCTGTTTTTTTTTTTTGTTAATTTATTTTTATTTTGGGTTAATTTTACTTGTTGTTTGTTAAATATAAATGTTATTGCAGCAATCATAAAATCACGGGTGCAAAGTTTTGTTCGTACACAAAAAACGGTTAAGTCTATATAATTTCTTGTTTAAAAATGAATATGTTGTTTACTTATTATAATTAATAATTATTAAACAAAAAAAAAAAAAACAACAACATAAATCGCAAAACAAAAAATGATTGGTATTTTATTATTGTTGTTAGAGTTGTATATTTCGTAAAATTGCAAAGTCAGAAACTAATTAAATATATAATCTCGCGATTGCACTCACAACATTTAATTAAGTTTTTATTTTTAATTTATCAATTTGCGATTTATTTTTTTTTCTTTTATTTAAAATTGCAATAATTGAATTTTCTATTAGAACACTGATACGCTGTTGTGCACATTGGAAGCAAAACAAATACAATTATTATTTATTTAAACAAAAATATTATTCACCATATTGTTAAATATTATATTTAGGAAAAAAATAATACACAGCAACCGAACACAATTGTCTATTTGAAAGAAAGCATAGGTATATGGTTAAACAAAAACCTCATAACACGAAAATCGTTGATTTTTCGCAGCACTGCTGGATCTCCAATTATTATAAGAAGTTTAGTAACAAATACAAGTAACTAAGTAAAAAACAAAACAAAAAAATAATTATAATTCAATCAAATTATATGTTTTATATATATTTTTTTTATATAGGAAAATTATTAACAAAATATGTATACATATAAAAAATAAACCAATTAGTCTAAATATTTTGGAATCAAAGCGTATAAATGATACAAGTTTTTTTATTATTAAAAATTATTACTATTTATCGATAAATGTAGGTAAAATAATAGAGACAAGAAATATTAAAATAGATTTAAAAAATTAGGCACAAGGCATTGAAAACACTTTAACTAAAAGACTATTATTAAAACATATTAACTATAAGAAAAGACATTTTTTAAACAAAAAAATAATATTCAAAAAATTCGAAAATTAAATTTATTAAAAAAGAGAGTAAATAACACAAACAAAAGAATGCTTTAAAGAGTGGTAACAAATTTTCGGAAAAAAGTAGGTAATAAATCAATTTACTAGTGAATATACATAATGCAAAATTAGGGATTAGTATTGCAAAGACAAACACTCAATTGCCCACTGAGGAAGACATGTACTAGCCTCGTTTGTGAAAAGTTAATCACACCTACCACTTATTCCTATGGATCCCGAAAAAAATAGGTAATAAAAATCTGTTCAAAGGGAGCTTCTTTTGGACTTATTACACAACCAACAAAATACCCCTTACTTGGCTCTGGGAACTTGGCATCCAATATGTAAGATATTCGTAAAAAAGTGTATTATCTAATTGTTCAAAAACGCTCAGCTAGCTTTGGACATTTGTCAGCCATAGAGAATTTGTATTCAAGACTTAAACTTTTTCAAAGTCACGCCCGATTTTCAGCACCTCATTTGTAGGAAATTCGCAATAATTATATACCATCCGAAAGTTTACTAGATCAGCCTGATAAATGGTCAACTATTTTTAGTAATGAGCTGCTTACATTCTCTTACACTTTTGAAGAAAATTTTAAAAATTCATAAACAAAAATCTATGGCTTGCCAATTACTAAAAAAATTTGACCTTTTATGACCATTAAGGGGCCTTCAAAATGGCATAACTATTTTTTTAAATTACCCAAATAAGGTACCAAAAATCGTTCGTGACATAGAAAAAAAAATACGAGTATAAACAATCATTACAAAAATCTATAGCTCACTTTTTACATAGGTCTACAGACTTTTCAGGTAAACATGTTTTACGAATATACCTCAAATGAGGTACTACAAATCGGTCGTGACCTAGAAAAAAGTTTAAGCCTTAATAACAAATTTTCTATGGCCGATCAGTTTACAAAAATTTGACCTTTTTTGACCAGTTGAATGGCATACCTACCATTTTTACGAATATCCCATATAAGAGGTAACAGATCCCAGAACCCCCATAACTGTCGTAGTAGTATTTTATGCTAAACAATGGGTATAAAGTGGCATATTGCACAAGACGATGTGTTAGTCGTGCTAGTCCAACAATAATTTAAGATTGGTCCTTATTGTAAGTGTCACTTGTTAATCGATAGACGACTTTTGTCGAAAAATAGGATCATCAAAAAAATTAAGATAACTGAAGATGTTAATATGTTAATATTGTTAATATTGTTAACGTTAGATTTTAACGAATTAAATAAATAAATGTTATTGTATTAAATGCTATTAACTGTGTTTCCACAAGTAGTCCCTATAGCTTTGGGTTTAAATTTTAACGAATTAAACGTTTTGATACGAACAGCCTTTATTGAATCGAAGTTAGACCGACACTCGCAATAAGGGCCATTATTTCAGAGACAAATGTTAACAATATACTATCGATTGCCTTTAAGTCTTTAATATTAGAGTTACACGATTACTGAAGACCCATGTTATCTGGCATTTAAAACCCATTGTTTGTCTTTAGCTAGAACTTTGGCTAAATATAATAAAATATAACAGAAATATTGCCATTTTTCAGTGTTTTCAGTAAGTTTTTCTTCCAAGAAACAGAAAATCTGTCTGTAAGACCTTTAGAGATTACCTTTAAACAGTAATACAAGCTTAATGAACCCTCTTTAAAAACTCTCAATCAATGGCAGTTAAATTCTTAAAAGCAATTGTTTCTTAATTCCTACTGCTATACAATTTACTTAAATATGAAACTAAACTTAAGATGTTTTTGAATGGGTTTAAGGTCAACGTTAGGCTTAAATAGAGCTGCGACGTTTTGAATATGTTAAAGCCGTTCTTCTTGTCTGAAGAAAGATGTAAGCACATGCGAAACGTTACAGCTCTATAAAAAAAAACTAACATTAACGTCAAGCCCACCCAAGAACATAATATTTTTTTTAAGAAAAAGGTCACGAAATAAGGAAACATATAAGATACAAAAAAACGAAGCTAGATAATTTCTTGCACATTGATAGACTTATAAGGAAAATTCGAATTTGACTTAAATAAATAAACATTTTTAATAGTAGGTTTCAGGTCAGTTAGTTGAGGTCACAAACTAATTCTCAAAAATTGAATTTGACTTAATCACCTTTATTTCGATAGTCGTTTTACTAAAAAGCCAAGCCAGCAAAATGACAAGGCTCTAGACACGACAATTGGAATTTTATTCAAGCGACTATTGTTATAATGCTTAGGAAAGTGAAGAACGTAGACTACGCTTCCCCTTTCAAATTATTTGAACATCAGTATGTGGTCTTTGGAGCCCTGTTATTTTAAAAGCGTTTTATTAAAACGTCTACCGAAATAAGGATGAATATTACTACTTCCTGAATAAGTTCGAAAAGTCATACTCTGTTAAAAGTAACACACTTCAGCAATTATTTTAAATCTCCACTTAAAATCAAAATTTTGCCAAAACAGAACAGTTTTGGTATAATTTTAATCCTTAAAATAATTGATGAAATCTATAACTTTTAACCGCGGCTTCACAGTAGTCGAAAGGCTTTCATAAGCAGTGAAAAGTCTTCAATTAGTAATAAGACTTCAAAGCAGAAAAAAGACTTCAATACATTGATTGCATTTAAAAGACTTTAAGACTGCAAAGAATGTAAAAGACTTTTCAAAGGCTTCACAGACTGCAAGCAGTAAAAAAATAATGCATTCTTTTTATTTAAAGTCTTTTGACTGCTTTTGATGATTGCATTATTTAAGACTTCAAAATAGAATGGGAATGGATTTCTGAAGTTAAAAGAATGAGATGATAAATTCTATTGCATTCCCGAAGAATCAGTTGAATGAGTGGGACTTTTCGGAATGCAATACCATAATATTGCATTCTTTTACAACTCTGCTATCTATCTACAAACTGGTACTTCGGTAGTGTATAGCCAATATATATGGTAAAATAGACAGGCCCAAACGAGGATCAAGCAGCTCATATTCTTCAGAATACACACTGTAACAGTCAGGTTCTACATTTCACTTTCACTCGAAATGGAATTGAAATCGAAACAAAATATAATTTCGGTATTCAATAATTCACTTTTACCGTTTTTGTTTCGAAGATAGATTGATACTAATTTCCATATTCAAGATTTCGATTTTTAGATGATTTAAATTCAGTCAGATCTAATTGCGTGAGCTTATTGAACCTATTGTGAAATTTTCAGAGAAAAAAATTACCAAAATGAAAAACATCCTTTTCTATTATAGAATAGCTTTGGAACATGATTTGATTCTTACGTGCATCCTATGACTCCAGTGATATTAAATTTTTCCAAGAAATGGAGTTCAGATTTTCTTATCTCTTCATTGTTTAACTTGAACAGTGTTTTTCCTGTGTTTAAATCTTTGAAACAGTACTTCGACCAATATCAAAATCATTTCAAAATGATAATTGGAAATTTTATTTGGCAAGAAAACGTAAGACTACGACCAGCTGCAACGATGCAGATATGAAAATTTTACTAATTTGGAGACACTGAGGCACTGATGGAAAGGCACATTTATCAACTCGCTCGATACGATTTTTTTAACCATAGCTGTTCCTAGTGGTTTTGAATGATCTCCTAACATTTGCTTTCTTGTATTTTATTTCTTCTAAATATTCACGCCTGGTATCCATTAGGTTATTTTATTGAATTACATTTTTCACAATTTCCACACAAAATTTTAATAGCAGTCAAGAAACCTAACTTCAAAAATAAAAAGTTCTGCATTTTCCAACTGAGAAGTGGCAGATGATAGCTGTTCAACTTTAAGTGATTTCGAAATAATGAAAGCGAGTGAAATGAAGAACACTGAATAAAAATTCAATCGATTTGGAAATTCGTTTTCATTTCGATTTCACTCGATTTTTGGAACCTGGCTGTAAATCCCACATTACGTACAAGTGTCTCAAATGGTTCTACTTTAATGTTTCGAGTATTCAATATTTCTGTAGTGCCATTCGAATTAGAATGATCTTGATTAAATTCAAACAATTTTGTTTTTTTATTACTTTTTGTTATCAAGTTTGTAAATTTACATTTTTCCTTTTCTGTTGTTTCTTGTTTTATCTTGAAAACACATTAAATTGTGATTTTTTGAATATTCAACGACTTTTCAAGAAACATTTTTCATAATTTCAAATTTAATATTCCTACTAAATACGAGTACTTTTTTAGTTTCGTAGACTTGCCTTTAGGTAAACTATCAGTCGTATCGGAAAAGTTAGTGCCATCGACTGAACATGATCAGTCTTTTGTATATGACGCTTCGAGTGCAGAAGGTCTAAAGACGAACTTTTATTTGTGCTTAATTAAAGTTAGGTCCTTAAAAAAAACTAAAATAAATTTGAATGTCCTGATAAGCCAAAAACTAACAATAAAAACAAGATTTACCAAATAGCTTTTCTAAATTTGACTATTTTGCGGTCTGTGATTGGCTACAACTGGATTGACTTTACTTCTTTATGGATGGAAACCTATTACGCCTAGTATAGGTAAGATAATGTTCATAGAAACTTGTCTAATTTTACATTTTTTTAAGAAAGATTTCGATCTTTTTGTGTTTAAATTTAAGCCCAAAATGAAAGCTTAATGACTTTTCACATTAGAACGACCAACGACGGACGAATGAACTAACATTCATCCATTTTGACATTTTCTTCACAAAGTATTTTTTATTCGTCGCTAATGACAATTTTAACAAACAAAGCAAACATAAACAAGAATTATTTTGAGATAAGTTGCGCACGAACAATTCGTTCGGTGCAGTGTGGATGGTATGTGGAACACAAATAGAGTTTCGTGGCCATCAATTTATTTTCTCAAATTTCTGTTACTTTAGCAATTAAAACGCAAATTTTAAAATCTGTACACTAACTTCAAGAAGTTTTCTGACATTTTGTCTAGTTTTTGTGAACAATTTAGGCTTTTAAGTCCCATTTATTATTTTATTCTTCGATCGTTGATCGCTCCCATGAGAATAGTGCTTTACTTAATGGGCAATTGAGTGTTATGAGTCGAAAATAAATCTTATCTTTAAAAAAGGACTCGCAAGTATTTTCTATTTATATGTTTACAGTTTTTCAATTTCGAAATATTTGTTTTTATTTCAATTTTTAATTTTATGATTTTCGGACAACATTAATTAAATTAGATTAAATCAGATAAAAAACAACAATCATACATTGTATATAGTAGAAATAGATAAAGCAAATCTCTGTTTTTTTTTTCTTCAGTACAAAAATTATGATATTACTCGTATTTAAAAAAAACAAATTATTTAAAATACATCTCGCTTAGAACACGACTACAGAAAAATTTTCACACATTTACAATATTTTTTTTTGAATTTTTTTGTGTTGGATATATTTTTGTTTTTAGCTTTTTAAGTTTTCTATTATTTTCTTGTTACTTTCTATTAAGATTTTCATGTTGCTTTAAAAATTGTATACTTTTTCTCTTTACTCCTTATAGACGACTTTCAAGAAGTCTATAAGAACAAATTGTTTGATATAATTATTAAATTCATATACGTTTTTATTTTTGTTGCTTAATTTGGATGAACAAATCTTGAAAAGATTTCTAAGGTAGTATTTATTTTTTTGTAATTTTTTTGAAAATTGTGATTTTTTTTTATAATTTGTAATGTGCGTGGAGGGCAGAAAGGGGAGGAGGGCGAGACTTTATTTTTATTTACTTATATACGGATTTAGTTTATTTTATTTTTTTTTTGTTTAACTAATTTACATATTATTGTTATTGCATTTTTTCTCGGGCTAGATACATATACAGATTTATCTTATGTATTGTTTTATTGTTATAATTTTTTATATATAGTATACCTATACAAAGTAAGTTGTATAATTTATATTTCACACGACACCACAACAACGATATTTTTAATTTTTGCTTTAATAATTTTTATAGTAAATTGGCATTTTGTTGTAAATTAAATTTTGTCACGATATTAATTTATATTTTTTGTATATATTTTCAAAGTTTTTTTTTTCTTTCTTGTTTTGGTTTTATTAAAAGATTGCTTTTTTTAAAATATACATTTACATTTACATTTATAGTTTTATTATTTTTTTTTTTATTTATAACTTCTAGTAAAATTGTTAAAATAGTGCTAACATTTTATTTTAACCTTGTTGTTGTGTTTCTTTTATTGATTTTATGTAGCATAGAATTTATTTTAATTTGTTTTTAAAATATATATATATTTTTTTTTTCACAAATAAAAACTACGAAGAGGCGTTGTTATATGTTTGTTTTTTTAATATATATGAAAAGTTACTAAAACATTACGAATAATAATATATTTATATGTATATACCTATCAGTGTTAAAATACATCATACACAATTATGTGGTGAGTTCATTCTTAATTTTGTTTTTTTTTTTTGTGGTAGATATATAAATTTTGTTTTCTTTTATATTTGGTGAAGTTTTCTTTAAGCATGGCATCACACGGAGGAGGGCTTAAGTTTAGTTAAACACCCTATAGAGGGTATAGTCATTTTTTGAAATTTTTTTTTTATATAATATAAATATTTTTTTTGTTTGTTTTGTTTTATAATTTGTTAAAACAGTGAGCTATAGCAGGGGAGCAAATTAATAAATTGTTTTGGGATCGTTGTTTTGATGTTTAGTGCTGTTCATGAGCTTCGAAGTAATCGGATGCATTGCCACGGCAGATGGGACATGTGCGATTTGACTGAAATGAAATAAATGTTAATAAAATGTTTAACTTTCAAAAAAGAAAATTTTGATTTGTAAAATATAATGTTCTGGTTCTTTAAAATAACAATAGAGAAAGGGAAGGGTAAACAGGGGTAGAATTGGCTTAGTTCTTGTAGTGTATGAATGATATTCAGAATAGAGGAATTTTGCAAATGATAGTTGCTTGCCATATAAATCTAA
Source organism: Philhelius festivus (assembly GCA_963931855.1). Lineage (NCBI taxonomy): Eukaryota > Metazoa > Arthropoda > Insecta > Diptera > Syrphidae > Philhelius > Philhelius festivus. Next base: position 4,355,740 of record OZ007557.1, on the reverse strand, counting down.
ATTTTCGAAGTTTTTGAACTACATATTTATATATAACCTTCCGCATCTTTTGAAAAAATTAGGGACAATTTTTTAAGAGAAACCGATGAGCATAGGTTTTGAAACATTTTAAATTCAAAATAATAATTGGATTTTAATAAAAATTAAGGGTGTTAGAGAAAATTGTTCCAATGAATCTCAACCCAGTGGACATCAACCGGCGAGAAATTAGGTTAGGGACTCGTTTGTTTATTTTGATCTTTTGTGTGGTTTTCATGATGCTTAAATTTTATGATTGAAATTGAGTCAAATAAAGGGCGCGTAGATGTTGAAATAGAATGAATCAAGCTGTGTGGGTGATATTAACAAAATTCTTTTTTAATTTGAAAGACCCAAGTATGTCCTTATGTGTGGAATATGACATCGTTCAAATGCACACATCGCCTTTTTACGGTTTCAAGGATCCAATTTTCAATGGCTCTTCCGCATAGATCCGATTGAATTTGAGCGATGGGCTGTGTTATGTTCACCTTAAGATTGTGACTTCAGCAAACCCCACAAGAAAAAGTATAGCTAAGTCAAATCACATGACCTAAGTGGCCAATTCACTGCACCTCTGCGAGAGATGTCCTTACCCTTAAATCGTTCATTCAGAATGTCAGTCGTGGACTCCGCTGTGTGGCATGCCGCACCGTCCTGCTAGAACCACAAGTCGTCTAGGTCCATATGACTCAATTTGGGCCTTAAGAAATTGGTTACCATCGTTCTGCCCTTAACGGTGATAGTTTGACCAACAATGTTTTCGAAAAGTACGGACCAATGACTTCGCCGGTCCAAATCCAAACCAAGTGGTAAGTTTTTTGGGATGCATTGTCACCAAGTGCACCTCGTGGGAGTTGGTGCCGTCCCATATATAGCACAGCCATTGATGCAACAACATGGCCGCATTTTACATGACTCTCGAACACGTAGGGAAGATTGTTCCAACCTTTCGGCGTAAGTCATAATATCACTTGGGAATCTTTTGCTATACTAAAGCCGAATTCAAAGTCTTTAAAAATCTTTGGTTTTTCATATTTTATGATCTATGGGTTCATGAAGTTGGAAATTGGGCAGGTTTGTGCAACAAGTAGAGTTATAACATATAAAGGTGGATTGATTCGTCTCTATTAGGGATAAGCTGAGAACGAGTATATATGTATTCCGTTCTCAAACTACTCGAAAAGGTGCTTACAAATGCGGTGTGGAAGAAAAGCTCTTCAAAACTAAGGTGCAAGCAATCTGGACAAACGTATTGGATTTATGTCAAGATCTTTAAGTGCCCTGCCTATAATAAAAATTTTAGAATTCCTTCCTTTTGAACAAAGCTTGCTCGGATTCAGATTCGTTAAACATAGATACATGTAGATATCCAAGAAACAAATGGATAGAATAGTTTGGGAGTGTAAGGAAGACACGATTGGTTCTAATCGATGTAGCTAGATTTGTCATCACAAAAAAAAAAATACCTCAGAACATGACTTACTCTTAGCCACTTATCGACGCACTTGGCGTGGAATTCATGCGAGCAGGGCAAAACTCGTAGAATTTGTCTCACTTCAAAGTCGCACATGCAAACCACACATGATGTTTGATCACCTGAAACGAAATTAAGAAATAATTAAATTTATTCTTTACGAATTAGCACAGTTACAAATACCTGTGTGAGTTTCTGGATTGAATTTATAGCTTGGCAATTGATCAATTTCGGTTCGTGCCAGACCACGTGGCTTGGCATCACCCAAACGTTCGGCTAAGCTCAGCAAGGCCTCATAATTTTCAGTTTCGTTGGAATCTGGTGAGCTAAGCTCGTGCTGTCCATATGGTGAAAGTGGAAACATGGCTCTGAAATTATTTGAAATAGAAAAAAAAAACATGAATTGGGAAATCTTAGTTTTTGTTTGTAGTTTTTGGACATCTTACAGGAAATTGAGTAAAAATCCTGGATTGATGATGCCAGCTTGAATTTGCACCGGTGTGGGATGCTGGCCACCGAGAGTCTGATGAGGCAGAGCATGATGACGATGCGGGTGATGTGGGTGGGTACCTGGTGGCCAGTGGAATCTAGCGAAGCGACGCTGTGCTGGGAATGTACGCCGGGCCTGACGGAACAGTTCAATCTGGTTGGGATGGCTCTGCAGGAAACGCTAGTAAGTGAGGTTCAATATTGAAATATTTTTGGGTTGTTTTTGTCTATGGAACTCACCTCGGTGGAGATGAAAATCTGCTGAGGAGCCGCTGACAGTTGAGTCACTTGTGCTGTGGAATGCATATGGTGGGCGGCAGCCGCTGTAATCGGTGTAATGTGAATCGAGGATGCGGCCCCAGCCGGGTGTGGGTGAGGATGGGCATGTGCGTGAGGATGTGGCCCGTGTGGACCATGCGGGCCATGTGGTCCATGTGGTCCGTGGTGGTCTAGTGATTCCAGGGAAATGCTATCGGGCCTCTGTTGTGGGATATGAGCCGGATGGAAGTTGGGCTGATGAGGTTGTGTTGGTGGCGGTGGTGGTTGCGGTTGTGGCACTGCAATCGGTGGAGCACTTGAGGGGAACGTACCAAACTGATGGCTACCTAGATTGCAAGTTTGAGCAAACGGCTGCGAGTATACGCTGTGAACCTGTGTGGACGAAAAAACAAATTTGTAAAGAAGAACGTCCAAATGAAATCGGCTATAGTTTACCACCTGACAAGGTGCCAGACGCGGTGGCGCTGGATAGGCACAAATTGATGTATGCTGACCGGACGAATAAGCCCAAATGGGATCGTGCCTTAGTGGCAAACTAACAGGAACTTGATTTATGTCCACGATAAGTGGTGGTGGTGGGGGTGGTGCCTGGTGAGGCTGTGCCGGTGGTGGCGTCTGCTGCAATAGCTCCCATGGGGAGCGCTGTTGCTGCTGCGATTGCTGGTGGTGGTGCTGTGGATGGTGATGCAAGCCAGCATGTGAATGAGGATGAACCTGGTTCTCACGGAGCCGTGGACGACGTATTGGTGGACTGCCCTGCTGCTGCATTTGGGTCTGCGAATGGTAAAACTTAAAATCAATTGACGAATGTTCAAGGATACACATGCAAAATCACTCACCTGTTGCGAATGCGTTTGGACGCGTGGCGAACGTCGTTGTTCCCACATTGCTGGTGGTGACTGGCTTGGCATGCGTGCTGAGATGCGCCTGCGCTTCCTGGATGGACTATCGGATTTGATGCCGTTACCATTGTTGTTATTACTACTATTGCCACTTGAAGTCCCTGCCGCCCCACTTGAATGGGGATGATCATTACTGGAATTGGTGTTGGTATTGTTGTTGTTGCTACCAGCGCTGCTATTATTGTTGTTGTTGCTATTGTTGTTGTTGTTATTAATTGGGCAGTACAATGGACTTGATGTTTGAGTGTTGTTACTATTGCTATTCAAATTAATATTACTACTATTATTGCTATTAATATTTTGATTATTGTTGTTATTATTATGATGGTAATTTTGTTGCTGATGCTGTGGACTGATGATTCTGCTGGTGTTGTTATTGCTGATCCTCTCCATCATTCCACTCGATCTAGTATCAATGTGCAGTTCGGAGTTCCTGGAGTTTCCGTGGCTCTCAAAATGCTAAAATTTATAGAAATTGTATTATTTTTTGGTAGAAAATGAGGAGCAAGTTGACAGAAAAATAGAAGGTTTTCAAAATTGAAGCATACAATTACATATTTATAAATAGTGGTGTATTGGGAATGTTTTTTTGATATCGTAATGTTGCAAGAACTTAAGAAATACTCGTTGTTTTTTGAGAAATATTTTTAAAATTGGGCTATTTCTAAAGTGACTTCTTGTTTAGACTTAATTCCTTCTTCAAGAAAATTCAAGAAATCCCCATAGCTTCAACATTTGAGCAAACATGTTAATGAACTAGTTTTGCAGGAAGGATAAGTTTCAAATCGCAAGACAAAGGCAAGATTGTTTCCAGGTATAAAGTCATGAGATCCGAAATCTTGAATTCTCAATAATGTTGCTCAAAGTAGACTTCTCAACAAGATGAGCATTATGTTACAAAAACGAACAAAAGCCATAGCCTTCTGGGCAGGATTACCGCCAGCAGTATCAACAGTTTGTGGCTCTTACTATAATTATAAAAATAAAAGAACAAAATGACACGGCCCTTATAAAAACTTCAAAGCTCTGTGGTCCCTCGTTCTATTTATCAAATGCACCGTTCCGTAACATTGCCAGGAGCATCGATCGATCTAACTCTACCTCTCTACCTGAGGTAGAGAAGGTTCACGTCTCGACTCACCACTATTCATAAACTAATCAGGAATATTTTTACTCACCATATTGTGTCTATCAAATAACCCTGAGCTGGTTGCGTTACCGCTATTATTGCTAGCATTGTTGTTGCTGTTGGTGTTTCCAAGATTGATATTCATGAAATTACTTCCACCACCACCGCTACCACCGCCACCATTGTGACGGCGATGATCGACTTGCATCATCATTGGTGGCATATTACTATTCATCATATGGCCACGACGATTCAGTTGATGATCACCACCACCCATATTGTTGATTGAATGGCTTAAGCCATTATTGTTGTTGTTATTGATACTATTTGAATGGCTTGGTCCTGCCGCTCTATTCAGTATCATTTGTTGAGATCTTTGATTATTACTATTACTAACAGGTACAAGTGAATTTGTATTATTATTATTTAAATTTAAAATGTTGTTGTTATTATTGTTGGTATTGTTGTTATTGTTGAACATCGTTGATGAAGTGGTAGTTGTTGAATTCACAACAACATTATTCGTTATAACATTTATTGTATTGTTTAGGTTTATATTAATATTAATATGAGGTGAGAGCGGTTGTTGTTGTTGCAATTGTTGGTGAAATTGTTGTTGAAATTGTTGATGCAATTCATGTCGGCATTGTTGTTGTTGTTGATGATGTTGGTGGTGTTGTTGTTGTTGGTGGTGATGTTGGAGAAATTGTGTTGAAGGCGCATGATGATTATTGATTGGAATTATGTCAGTACAAGAATTTACATTCACAACATCAGTAGTGTTACCAATAAAGCCACTACCACTACTTGTTAACAGCGGGGAATTTTGTGTTGGTTGTGGATTGGTAAGGATTTTTTTCAATGTTGTAGTTGTTGTTGAATTTTTTATTGTTGGCAGTTTGGAAGCGGTAGTAGTAGCAGAAGTAGTAGTAGTAGATGTTGTTGAAAGATTTGTTAGCGGGGATAAAATGGTTGTACTAGATGTTGGTGAATGTGCAGGATGATAATGATTATGATGATGATTGTGATGATAATTGGCGGGAGGGGAATTTGGCGAGGATGGTGAGGAAGACAACGACAACAATGAAGATGGCGATGACGATGATAAAGGCGGCGGATTTGGATTATGATTGGGATATTGTAAAGAATTATGATGATAATTGTGGGGTGACAGGGGATTTTGATGGTGGAAATGATGTGTGTTGTGATTGTGGTTGGTGTGGAATAGATTTTCTTTGCTATTGGGACAACTTCCATTATTATTACTGTTACTGTTTAAATTATTATTACTGTTTGTTTGTACATCGCTGCTTTACAGGGTATAATTTTATATATAATAAATAGAGTATATAATATGTAACAATTGTTTTTTTTTTAATTGTTTATTATATTGTTTAATCAAATATGCAGTGGTTAAACAAACCCATAATGAAGAAGAAAGAAAAAACGAAAAAAGAAAAAATCAAGAATAAATGCCAAAATGCAATATTTATATGTATAAAAATATTAATTATTTATGTATATATATATATATATAATTATAGAAGGTATTAAAAATATTTACACACGCACACTAAGAACAATATTATTACATTTCATTATTCCAAAAAAGAAATAATAATTTTTTTTTCTGATTTTTTTTTGAAATTGTATGATATATATTTTTTTAAAATATTTTGCTCAAAATAATGCACACTACGGATTGAGATTTGATTTCAAATTAAAAACTATGCTGTTTTCTGCTTGAATTTTTTTTTGTCTGAATGATTAATTTTGAATTTCCCTTGAAGAATTTCCCCAAATACAAAACCCAATCTCACTCTTACAGGAAGCAGCTGAAAAGTAATTTATATTAAAAGAAAAAAACATGGTTAAACAACAGTGACATTAAAAAACAATTCTACAAAGATGGAAACTTTCATGGGAAATTCAAACATGTTTCTGGATTGCATTTGATTTCTATTTTTATGGCTGCAGTTTAGTTGCAGTTTTTTTTTCTTTTTATAATTTTTCTTTTTTTTTTAAATAACTGATCTATTTTTGAAAAGAATTGTGCTTGGAAGAATAATAATTATTGTGGTGGCGTTTTTGATTTAGTTTTTTTGAATTTCAAAACATTTACATTATGTGGAATAATTTGAATATAAAATTATAAAGCTCAAGAGATATACGAGTATGAGTCAGGTGGGTGTTCTCGTTTGAATTTGAAACCTAAGAGGGCTTGTTGATCGAAATTTTTGATTTGAGGTGGGATTTTGAAACCGGGTATTGTTTTTTTGTAAGTTTACAATTTTCGGACGTGGCTGCAAGAATGTGGACCCATTTAGACCGTAGCACGGTACTTTGTGATTTCACTTGAATCTTAGAGACTTCTATGAGCAAACCATTTGTATAAAATGATAAAGTGGCTTTTGTAAGTTAAGTCTTTTTTTTATAATTTTGCCTGCACTGACTACCCTTGACATTTTTGGAACACAGTTAAAGCGTTTATGAAAGTTGGAAAGGATTTAAAAGGATATATTTATCCTCGTTGCATTTGAATATCTGAATATCGCAATCGAAAGGTAATATGGAGCTGGGTAACGAATTCTACATTCGTGAAGTGTGGCTAAAGAAATAATCTCTGAACTTAACAGTACGTCTGAAGTTGAACTTCGGTTCAATGAGATTTGGTGAAGTGCAAGTACTACGATTGGAGCTTTGCAATTCTTTATTTTTCTAGAACACTTTATGAAAATACTCATAAAATAATGAACGACATGTCTTAGGCATTGGTTGCCTCCCTAAACCATCCTTACTTCCGAATGAAGTCAGGGATGCTTTTTAGTGGCAAAAATTAGATATCGCCCAGTTCGTCGAAAAAGTATTCTCCGAGGGTGTCTTTCCTAGTTCTGGCTAGGCTGGGGCATTCACAAAGGAAGTGAAATAAGCCTCTTTCCACCTCTTCGTCCTATCATCTTCTTCATAAATCAGATGTGAAGTTGTCCATTCTGCTCCTGTGAGTTCCCATTGAGTTTCTCTGTTTTTTTTTTTTTTAAATACCTGGCCAGAGATTCCTTGAAACCCGACAGGTGTCAATTATAGACCATCTGTCATTTGCAGTCTTGAGGAAATTTTAGTAAATTCTATAATTTTTCTGCTTCAGTGGCATGAGTACCCAGGGTACAATTTGGCTCACTTCAAGCGATGAACCGTGTTTGCCCCGTTCATCAGCCATTCCATTTCCATTAATGTTTTTTTTTGCCGAGCCGTCTTAATTGACTACGGCAACGAGAAACCAGTTTTGACTTCGTGACAATTGATGAAATGGCTCTAATTTGGTTTGGTTGCATACCATAGTGGCTCATTTTACTGTTCATAGTATCTTTACTTCTTTTATACCGAAGAATGTGTTTCATCTTAGAAATTCAAATAGGCGTCTATAGCATGGGTGAGCTCATTAAGTTTTAACGGTTTTGCCTGTTTGGACAAGTTACCTGCACTAGACTGACCCTCAGGGCAAAATGTGGTCAGACTTCATTAAATAATCTACACAACGTGCACGAGAAATGCCTGCAAGACGATGTACATTATTTTTGACATTTATTTATGATCATGTTGGCGAGAATTCTTGCAAAGCATAACAGGAAAGTTTAAAATCCAGAAATCCGACCTTAGCAAATTATGTAAAACACTTGTTTTAGCTCTCTATTGTCATGCTGAAATATAGTTTGTGCCTACATTTCTTGTTTTTCTACTAATTTAACTAATACAGATTTTTCTTCAAATCAATGAAAGCTCTACCCGATTTGGATCAAAAATTTCAAATAAAATCAAACTACATGCGGATGGGGAATTATTTATCAATTTTAAAAACACCCAACTTCTTTCATCTCTTTTATTTAGAGAAAAAAAAAAACAAAAGGCTAAAAATCTAGCTTCTAATAGAAGGCAAAAATAAAATTTTCAAACAGAATATTATTTTTTTTTTTAAATTTAATTCTTTACATAAATTCGTTTTTTTTTTTGTTTTGTAAACCAAGTGCAAATTACAAATAAAATTTTATTTTAAGAAAATCATAAATTATAGTATGTAATATGAAAAAAATCATGCCAACATCGAGTTCTTGTTTTTTTTTGCTCACCACATAGTTTAGAAATTAAAACCAACAAAATCTAATAAGACACACTAAAAATTTAAATTAAAAACAATTTTTACAATAATAAAAGTTTTTTTTTATTTAAATACTAGTTTTTTAAAATTTTTTTTTGTAATTCAAAACAGCCGCACTCACACATTGAGATAAAAGGATTCCATTGCGTAACAATAAATAAAATAAAATTTGATAAAATACACATATTTGAGGACTATTTTGTTGTTGATTTCAATAAATTACTTGTTTTGTGGTATATTTTGTACCGAAAGCACATACAATTTTAGTATCAAAGAAAATGCTCTTTTTCAAAAAAGATTTACTTTTAAAAATTATAATTAGGAAAAAAAAATAATAAAATTAATTATGTAACGCATATTTATATATATTTTATCTAAGCCGCAGTGTGCAAAATGCAAAAAAATCATTACTGAAAAAAAATAAATTGATTCAAGACAAGCGATTCTTTATAAAATTAATATTTTATTTTGTTTATAATTAGTTTTTTAATTTTGTTGAGGATAATTACTCGTATCATTTAAAATCCTGCCACACCTTGATTTTTGAATCAATTTATTTTTCTTATTTCTTTTAAACATTACAATCTATGGATAAAGAGGAAATTTTGTAAACTTTATTTTCCATGTTAGCTAAAAAAAACTCATTTTTCAAAATCGAAATATAAATACATTAACGAAATAAAAACAAAAATACAATTTTGCCTTCTGGAATGTCTAAATTAAATTCTCCTTAAAGAATTTATTTGTTTATCTATCAACGGAAATTAAGTTTCTGTGTCTATTAAGGTCACAATTAGGTAGGTACTATCTTCTGTGGTTCTGTATGCCCTGACTTAAAATTTTAAGTTTAAATTAAATCTATTAATTGATTATGTATAGTTCTTTCCTACATATTTTAAGGTTGTTAAGTGTATCGTCCCTGAGTGCCTATAATAGCAAAATTAGCACAGCTGGAATGATTGTTCTTGAAACGTCTTAAAAAAAAGAAACTCTTTTCGACAAATAACTCTAACTTGTTTCAAAAAATATTTTTTTAGCGTTAAGTTTGTCATCAAATAAGTCCTGTCATGGAATAAAGGTGTGGAATATACGAGCACGAGATAGATTCAATCAATGTTTAGAATAACCATAGCTCTCCTTTTAAAATGTTTTAACGGATTTCTAAATTATACCTAATTATCATTGGGTCTTCGAAGCGACATACGACCTCTCTAGAACCATATTCTAGAGAATAGCTAGTTAAAGCGGTAGAATGATTGTCGAAAAAATGTATCAAACATCGCAAGTTGAGAAAGTTAACCCACCACCTCCACAAGCAATACTGATTTATTTCAGAAAATCGGGTTTGCAATGGAAATTTCCAAAAAAAATTCATGAAATCAATTTCAGCATTTTTTTTTCATACCATCTCTGTGGCAATAAATGAAGAAATAACTTGACGTTTAATGCCAGTGCGGCTGACATTTGTGCTTGTTAACTTACAATTTTCGGTAGAGAATTTAATAATCTCATTTTTTTATAAATCGTGCCTATTTTTAATTTTTTTTTTTCTTATCAAGAACGTCAAAATAAAGCGGACCATAAGTTGTATTTGAAAACGTCAAATCATTGTCAATTTGATCGTCAAAGGATCATCATCGAATATATGAATATAGCTAACTGCATTATCGAAAATAAAATTTTGTAAAACTATTTCCTTTTAAGTTTTTCAACGCTTTGCATTTTTGACGAAAATGACGTTTATCAAACCTGCCATACATTTATGCTGTGTTTTAAAAGGGTTACAAATGTTTGCGAATACAGCCGTGAACAGATTTAAAAGCTGAGATAGCTTTTGACTACAGTTTGGCAATGTTTATAAAATGCATCCAATCTTTATAAGTCGATAAAATTTGAGAAGATAATATTTAGTTAGATCGTCTATATAAATAAAAACTATATTTTTAAAAACAATTCTTAATCTTCTTCCCTTTAAATATTAAAAAGTTATATCAAATTTGAAGCAGTCGCTATATACTCTGTCCAACAAAAATATGCAGAGTGGGCAAGATAGGAGGTTTGCCTCGCATTCTGGCTACAGTGGATTGCATAAATCTGTCCCTCATTAAAGCACTCACAGGGTTTTCGTAGTGTTGATTTAAAATGGACTCTTTTTTTAAAGCTCTTAAATCAAAACACCTCAACAGAAACCCAAGAAAAAAAAACTGAAAAAGCTACCAAATGGACAAGGGTAACTCTGGATGCACATCAGTGTCGGGTCTGCGTCAGATGCAATCGTTGGCGCTCTATGGAGGAGTTGAATTTAGTATGGTGCAAAAATATAGCACGCTACTGATTTTGAAAAAGCTCTCCCATAAGACGTGTACTGCATATTTTTGTTGGATGAAGTATAGACATGTGTTTTTCTTACCAATCAAATATTCTTAGACTTAAAACTGCAGTGACATTTTTGTTACAATAATAAAATATTGGCGACAAATTTCAAATAGCTCAGTGTTAAGGTATTAGTATGACACTTCTTAGCAAATCGCTAGCTTATAAAGAGAGTTAACTCACTATTTCTTAATGTTAAGCTTTTTCTAACTATCGTGCAGCAAATTGCTTCTGAAAGCACCTAAAACAATTGGAGCAGGAAATTAAGTAAACAGACCTTTTTTGACTTCTGGAAGTGTCAAAGAGTCATGAAGTTAGCACGATATTGAAAATTGCATTCGGTGATTTTAAACATAAAAAAATGTTAGAGATAACATGATGTTCAATTCGATAAAACTTTGTTTGAACATCTGCTTAACTTAGTATCAAACTAAAATAGGTTTAACGTCTAAGAATTTATTTTCAAACTACCTATACATTTTTTATTTATTTTTTTCTTTAATATATTAATTTCCTATTTTTACCACGAAAGTAGTTTCTATTTCTATGAAATTTAATTTTTTTTGTTTTTATTTTCTATTTGTTAGTTCATTGGCAAAATTTAAGTTTTTTCTTTCTTTTTTTGTTTTTGTTTCCAAAATGAATAAAATGTAACCATGGCTCTAAATATTACTTACACAAATCAAGCTTTTTGTTGTAGGCTAAAATACTATACACAAAAAAAAATAACGTGAGACCCAAAAGATTAATTGTTTTTTTTTTGTTTAAACCAAAACTCAAAAAGCTAGAACGAAAAAACTGTTTTAAAAATATTTGTATTTTTATTTTGTTTGGTTAGCTGATGCAATTTGAATTGTGTTTTTATTTTTTTAATCACAGCCAAAGAAATATATTTAACAGAATACATTGCAATATATATATATAAATGTATATTTATGGAAGTATATATGTACGAATAGGTATATATAATTTAATTATATATATAATTATTTATATTTATAGTAAAACATTAAAAGCAAAGGTAAAAATGTGTTTTCTAAGTATATAGGTAATTGATTTTGATTAGGTAAATGGTTTTTATTTTTAAAAAAATGCTTGCTCTTTAGAACTAACCCTTGTTTTATTTAAATTTTCAAAATTGGTATGATGCAAAAAATTACCTTAAAAATATAAATTCCATTTCAAATGTGTTATTTTGATGTTGTTTTTTTTTTTAATTTCATACTTTTTGTTCGATTTATGAAAGTTAATGCACTTAGAATTATTTAAATTATTTTCAAATAACAGATGAAAGGTGTTCCATATGGTTTACATACATTGGTATATTAGTTTTCTAAAATTCCATTTTAACTACCAGTTAATACATTTTTGACACGCATTTTTAATATTTGTTTTTTTTTTTGTGATTTTACCAACGAAATTCCTAAAGAAGCTTTATCATGCATTTAACAAAATTGAAGAAAACCTAAAAACCCAGTAAAATAAATATAAAAATAAATAAAAACGCAGGATATGAACGTGAACTAAATTATCAAATGCAAGTTTTCTTTTAATCGATTGCTTATAAATTCTGTTAAAAATAATATCAAATCTAATAGACATAGGTTCAAGCTCAAAATTGACAATACCTCTTCAAAGGATTTTTGACAATGAATTCAAACTCATACATATTGTATATTCCCAATCAGGTTTCATATAAACTTGGTCGATCCATAAACAAATTATACATATGAAATATTCCACTTTCAATTTTTGGAACTATTCGAAAGGCGTTTTCGATTTAAATTTGAAAAGGTCATATCTTTGGAATTAAGATCCAAAGTATATTACTTTTTTTTGAAACCAAAATCTCTTAATTGGATTTTTCGTTTATCAAAGTGAGTTATAAAATTACAGAAATGTAAATTTTGGAATTGGAACATTTTTTTTAGAATTGAACTAAAATGTTGGGCTAAGATACATTTTTCAAAAAACAACAAATATCATATAAGGAAACAGCATTGAGTTTTTTAAGTATTAAATTCTACGCGGTTTTCAGACCAATTTGACAATACTATCGAGATCGGAGTTATATTAGCTTATCATATCTTGCCGTACTTAGCTTACATCCGGAGCAAAACAATTTAATGCATTAGAAGTTTCAGACAAAAGATTATTGATTAATATGAGAAAGAGAGTCGGAGACAAATGGAGCCCTGTGGCACTCCTGAATTTATTTTACGAATTTTAGACTTAAAACCGTAAAACACAACTTGTATTGAGCGGTTCGAAAGGTTGTTTCTAATCCAACGAAGAAGAGGATTCATTAATACCAAATGCACGCATTTTCGATAGGAGAGCTTCATGCCAAACTTTATCAAATGCTTTCGAATTATCAATTATCAATAATCTTACTTTATCCAAAACGATGTAAGGATTTGCGCCATAGTTTGGTGAGATAAGCCATCGGATGATAAGTGAAAATATTGCTACGAAAGCCATACTGCCTGTCATTGAGAAGTTTTCGTTCTTCAAGATTTTTCTAGAGCTAAAAATTTATCAGCGTTTCCATGACCCTGGAAAGAAGAGACCCAATTACAATTGGGCGATAGTTAGAGGGGAAGAAGTTTCGGATTTTTTAAAGTCAGGCTGGGCAAATGCTGTTTTTCATCCACTCGGAAAGAGACCAGTAGAATAGGAAATATGAAAAGGCTTATGCAATGGTTTTGTCAGCTTTGAAGAATAACTGTCTAGAACAATGGGGGTGCTATCCGCACCTGTGCGATTGCGAAAGAAGATGTGTCCCATAAATTTGCTTAGTTTCTTAAGTAAAGGAGGTGTGATGACACTTTTGCGTACTGTCAAAATAACAGTAAACTGTACTGCAGCAAATTGTATTTTTCTTGTGAGCTGACACAGAGAGCGTCATTAAAGACGAGCGTTGGAACCCAAGACGAAGTAGTATTTCGTAAATGTTTTTCAAATTACCAAATTACCAAAATGTTCACAACCCTTGGGACAATGAAGTATATTTTGTCTTAGTTATTGGTCATGTAAAAATTTAGTTCGTCGAATATGATCATCAGTTTCTTGCCTGTTTAAACTTATTCCGGTTTTTCAGTAGGGTTTCCATTTATACCATCGGAAACTTAGTTCTCTGACACTTATGAATGAATTAAGTATTGGAGATAGTGCACTGCGACCTGGAGATCCATTGTAACAACAATTTTCTTTCGGTTTGATAGATTTTTCATATTCGGGATCAAATTTCTCCTTCCAAAAGAAATTCAATATGGAATCATATCTGCACTGGAGTCCCCGTCAGTATATATTAGGCATAGTGACTAGTAAAAGTTCCTGAAGAAATCCTGAAGTCCATTCCAGTTGGCTTTCTCGTATTACCAAACGGTTGTTTTGGAGATTTTTCTCTAACTGGGTTTGTGGTAACTTTTAATTAACTTTTACAGTAGCAAATAAATACAAAAATAAAGCATTAGAATTATGTTGAAAAATCAAGCTCCAACCCTCTTCTAAGATATTAACACCGATCACAAGACATTAATAAATCTTAAGAGAAATTTCTTAAAATTTGTGACAAGAGTCGATAAGGTTCCTCTAGAAGCTTATAATCAATCAAGACTGATGTTTTTAAATCCAATAGGATGTAAACAGGTGTACAAATTATTGAGTTCGTCATGTATTCATATTCATAACTACCTATGATAGTTTTGTTGTGAATGTTTAATATGAGCGTATACAAAAAATTAACCTACAAATAAGCAACCACACCTTTTTGACATTTAGAAGTGTCTACGCATCATATGAAGTTAATACGATTCTAAAATAATCAAAGTAATTAAAGACAGGGTCATCCAAAAAAAGGTTTCATTCAATTTTTTTTTTTTTTTTTTTTTTTTTTTTGTTGAAAGTTAGGATATTTTTATGTATTTATTCCAACCATGCGGTTAACAATGCCGCACTGTTCTACGTTCAAAAGGTGCTTCTTTTGATGAAATTTCACATGGCTGTATTTCGGGAATGACAGCACTGATGTTTTCCTTAAGTGGATACATCGTTGCTGGAGAATTGGCGTAGAGTTTATCGTTGAGATATCCACAAAGAAAGAACAAATCTAATGGTGCACGATCTAAATGGCAAATTGAAGTTTTAAATTCGTCATACTAACGGCCAAAGTATAAATTTTAGACAAATAAAAAGTCTCCATTCTCTGAAATGCCCAAAGAGTACTGACGAGAGCTTGAGCATGTCGAGTAAGCGCTGAGCGGAGTTTGATCAGAGCTCTCCGATTTTTTTTATGAAACACACTGGAGCACTGATCTTTCAAAGGCGTCGTCTCCATTTTTATTTGTTTGTTAGTTTTTTTTTTTTTTCGCAGACTGTCTCTGTCATATCACACAAAAACAAAGTTAGTTTTACTACATCTTCTCTGTAATTTTATTCTGAACTCATAGAGCGCGTTCCGAGCTCCCCGAGAGCTCTGATGTGTGTCTGAGCTAAAAAAAGATACACAGATGTTTTTTGACAGCTCAGTTCTCTGCTCTTAGCTTTAAAGGAAAAACGCAAAATGACACCGTATAGCCTAATACCACACTAAACTGTCACGTTCTTCCACTAGTACTATTTGATTGACGGAACCACAGATGCGATAGATTTGTATCCAGATAAATGGAAATGAGCCCCATCATAATAATTTTGTGTTAAAAATTAGCGAAACATTCCCTGGGTATTGTTACCATTTTTATAGTGAATTTTTCACTATTTCAAAACGGGTGAGTTTTTATCGATTCCTTATTAATAACCGCCTTGTTTTAACTAATAAAAGTGATCCCAATTTAAAGTTGCCAATTCAAAAATGGCGAAAGACTTGAAATGTAACCTCTTTTTGAAAGATCCTTTATTTAAAAAAAAAAAATGTTTCTTAATTCAAAATTATTAAAAAAAATAGATTTTATGCAAAAACTCGATAGTGTACTTAAAAACCTAAAAACCAATTTAATTTGTATACAATTATTTAAATAAATTCAGACTTTTGCCTCCAACTCAACCCAACGATACCATTTTCTAACGTACAAAAAAAAAAAACGTGCAATTTGTATATCATTTGGAACACCCTTCTTAAAAATAGCATATACAAAAATAATGTAAGCAACATTAAACAAATTTAATTCTAATTCTTAATTTCTATTATATTTTTTTTTTTTACTTTTTAGTGCATTAATTTTCAATAAAAAGCATTTAAAAAAAAATAATTAAATAAAATAAATATGTATAAGAGAAACACATACATAACAGCAGCAAACCTACTACAACTAAAATGTCCATTGTATTTTTTGTATTTATTAGTGGTTAGTATTAATATAAATTTTGTATTTAGTTTTAATAAAAATAAAACATATTTAAAAAAAATAAGTAGGTATACTAAAAATTATTGCAAAATTCTCAACAAATTGTGACAGATAAACAAATACATTCTTGAGAGTTCAACATTTAGGCTCCTCTAATTTAAGTTAAATTTTATAAAATATAAATGATATTATGTATTTAAAACGAACACGAAAGAGATATAAAACAAAATTTAAACAAAAAAAATGGAATGTAAGATACAAAAATAAAACACCGCTTTCTTTTGTCTAAAATGGTTTTAAGATTTTAATTTGCTCAGAAACCAATGGAGAAATAATTAAATGAAAAAAACATTAAACAAAAAAAATAATTCTTTTTTAAACAAAACAAAAAATGAGTGCACTAAGAAGGGAGACAACTAAACCTAATCAAAAGGACCATGAAATAAGTTTTTAGAATTTAAAAAAAATTAATATCACTAACGATATTTTTATATAAAAAATTATATACTCGTATGAATGGGTTAATTTAAATGAATTAAAGATTTTTTTTAAAATACTTTTGAAGCAGTATAATTACGGAAAACGTATACAAGATGTATAGAATTACGATGGTGCCAATTAAATTATTAAATAATAAATATAAACCAACAAAATTAACATTAACAAAAAAAAATGTGAAACAAATAATGAGAGTAAACGAAACAAATTAGGGAGCAACGAACGATAAAAATATTATTAATCGATTTATTATATTATTTTTGTTTTTTTTTGTTTATTAATTACAAAATTCACCCTTTAACCTAAAGCAATTGTTTTTTTTTTTTTTTTAGATTTTTTGTAATATTTTTTTTTAATTCGGTTAGAAGGAGTTGAAAGGATGGAAAGCATTTTGTGGAAGATGTTCTACAAATTTTATCGGTTATTTTCTGAGTTGGTCGGTCGGTTGAGGGAATTGATTTTTATTAGAGGGATGTGGTAAAATGGTGGTATAGTGATGGAATAAGGGATACATTTTTGTTGTTGAAAGGTTCATATATCAAATTTAAATATTTAATAACAACATTTTTTTTTTGATTTTTTGGTGTGTGTATGTAGATATATATATATTTTTTAAAGGAGGCGAACATTTATTTATAACAGAGAAAAAAATAATGAAAATTAAATGGATAAACAAAACTCTTACCCAAGTGAATTCCAAGGGTCCATATCCTTATACCACTGACCATGATTGTGATTATTATTCCTTTGAGAATGATGTGGATGGGGAGAGAATAGCATACGTCCGCGATGATTTCGTGCTTGGGCGTTCCTAGAGAATGGACGTCTCGACGATCCGGGGTGGTTTGGATTAAGCATTTTGTTGGTAATGGGGCGACGTTGTTATTGTTCGAGAAATGTTTGATACTTAAAGTGGCTTTTGTTGATGTTTTTCTTTCGATTTGGTGATTTAGTTTTTTTTTTTTAATTTACAAATTTTATGGTGAGGTTAGGTCTTCTTTGGATCTTCATCCACTTCTACAAAGGATATGAAATTGGATGATAACCGCAATTGAATCTAAGACTTTAAAGATTAGTATATTTTTGTTGTCTTTTGATGTGGATATTGATTAAAGAAAAAGGATAATCTTACTTGTGGGAAAATGTGAGTAGTTTTTAATCAATTGTATAATCTTGGGGAATAATAATGGAAGTTGCTTCTCCGGCAAAGTTGTTTCTGGTTTTTTTTTTTTATTGTTTGGTTAAACAACTGGAAATAGTAAAAATATAATTCGTAAGTACACAATTGAAATTTAAGTCTAGGAAAATATAACAAAATTAAAATATACGCATTTTTTTCTGTTGATAAAAGCTTCGAGGTCATTTCGTTTGTGTGCAAAAAAATACTTATGTACACAAGTGAGGATTGAAAATGTTTTGAAGATAATAAGATTTAAATTGAATTTGGACTCATTGTGTGGACATCTAATAATCACATTTTTTGCTTATTTGTTGCTTCTGAAGTTTTCTATTATTTTGATTTTATTTCATTGCTAATTTTGTATGAATGAAATTTGTCAGTTGGCATATGACAGTCGAAGAGACAGAAGATCGATATCAATTTATTACATTTGCAGAGAAATTACCATTAAAGTAAGCGATATTGGAGTGCTCGAGTTTAACAGCTCGCTATAGACGAGCCATTTTATGCAAAAAAGCATTATGAACGAAGGAGCACAATTTGACTAGGCTGGCTGTGTTAATAAACAGGAAAACCGCTGTTTGGGCAATGAAAACCCTCGTTTGATACCCTCGTTTGATAGGCCATATTTCTTTGAGAGTGAGATAGGCAATGGAGTAACAGGTACTGGTGACCGCTAGCGGGCCATGTTGGACAACTTTCTTGTGCCCGAATGGGGTCAATCACGTTCCAATAACTCGGTGCCTTATTAAGCACAGCTCGTGCTACGATGCGAAGTTTACGAGAATTTTTTTCTGACCGTTTAATGTCAAAAAGTGGTCATACAGAGTGGCCTCAACGATCCTCCAATTTGACGCTTTCATATTTCTTCTTATTAGAACAACATTAGAAACAACAAGAATAGTTGTTATCATAGGCAAACAAAATGTGTCACTTAAAGTCACGAGAGGGTCTATATTCTGTTTTCCAAGTTCTATAAGTCGAAATTACTATGCAGACAATTATTCTATATTCTTTTTTTTTTCTTGCTCTATACGGAAAGGTCTGCTTTACAAAACAAAATCGAGGTTTTCATGAAACAAAACATTAGAATTCTGTGGTTTTTGTCTGTGAGTCCGTGCATCAGTTCGTCTCAACATTGAGCTGGAGCTTAAACGGATGAACGGAGGACTTGGATCAAATTCGTTAGAGAGCATTTTGATGTGACTGCCTTGAGGAAAAAAATCTAGAATGGGTAGCTCTCATAGGTCAAACGTTTAAGAGTAAGGTATAGGTAGGTAGAAATGGCGACCACTGGCAGAGTGCCGATTGATACCATGACTCGTTTGAACCTGTAGATGGAATTGCTATAGGCAATTGTGGCCACGTTCTCACGGAGTCGTCTTGGACTGAGTTTAAAAAAAAAAAGATGCAGTTTTGACGAATCTTATTATTGTGGAAAGGCGCGAGTTTGCTTTTGATTAAATTTTGTATACATACTTAATGTTAGAATAATACTGCGTTTAAGGTTTTTGGTAAAAAATCACAGTTAAGAAAAAGAGTTTCAGTTTTATTTTTTCAGAAAACTATACTGCCTTGTTTTTGGCCTTTTCCGTATAGCTTTTTATTGACATGATCGATATTGTCATAATTTTGTAATCTGGTGCCCATAAGTAGTTAAAAAAATACTGCATTAAAGCGATTTTCAATTATTTTTTTTTTTCTAAACGAAAAAATTTGTTTGAAAAATAATTTGTTTGATATTTTGCATCTTTTAAATCCTTTTGTTACCCAAAACATAAAATTCGTGAAATCCATTTCTATTCATTGTTAGTGTTAAGCCTGGTTACAGAATTTCACCATAGGAATAATCTCTATTTTTTTTGTTACTAAAACTATTTATTTATTTTTATTAAAACTAAAAGATGTCGATTTTGATTGGCTTATTTTGATTTACAAAATTTCCTATTGATTGACGAAAGTTTGTGTTAGATAATATAGGTGTAACTAATTTCGATTTTTTTTTTTCTTTAAAATTAGTTGAGCAAACGAAATGACCTTGAGCTTAGCGCTTATATATTGCTAAACAAAAAATCCAGACTTACTGACCAGCATTTTGATTTATGAGAGACTATCTACTTAACGTCCAAAATATAATCAGATTGAATGATTAATCAAAAAAGATATACATAGATAACATTGAAAATCACCATTGAAAAAATCATCCCAACCAAAACATCCACATAAAATGACTTGCTTTTTTTTTCTGTCAATGATTAAACTACTTAATCAATGATCACTGAAATATTAAAAGTTATTTTATGTGGAATTTTTGGTATTAATAAATTTGTGTAGTACAAGTACTTAAATCATATTTAAAGCCATCAACTTTAATTTGGCATCGAAACTAAAATAATCAATCATGAGTTTCAACAAAAGTTTTCTATGTATTTAACTAGGCCCTAAAGCAACTATCAGTATCATTGAAATGATTGCTTCATGTCCTCGGGGTGGTCGAAACTAAAAATTTGCAAACTTGTTATAGCCTAGATTAATAGGTTCGGCGCTTCTTAGACCTCTCAACGTCAATGTGAACGTGATGTATATACAAATCCAAAAAAGTTATATTAATTCTTTTCAAACTATGCCTCAATAAAACGAAAATTCAAGTAAGCGATTTCTTAAACACTATATAGTAGGTCCTTTATAAGCTTACCTCTTTTTGAAAAATCTTCTATATTATTTAAAATTACTATAAGTGTTTAATCAGTTTTCAGCAGCAGCACCTTCGTCGATTTTCAGAAATAAGTTCTGAAAAAATAAGCCCGGATTTATATTGTAAGCCGTTTTTGTTGCAAGGAAAAAAGTTCGAAATCTGTAGTGAAATTTGTACCTACTGGGGCCTATTGCACCAACTACAAATTACAAGTACAAATTCGTGATTAAAAAAAATTACATATGAAAAAAACTCGATTTCTTACAAATTTGTTAAAAAAATTATCTGAAGTACTCGTATGTACAGTAGATATAAGGCTCAAACGAAATTTGATCAAACCAAACTGCGGTTATTTGATATTGGGTGCGGTCAAAATTCTGAAAGATTCTCATATTGAATCTATAGGGGGATACTTCTTAACGAATCTGCCAAATTATCCATTGGATATAATTTCTGTTAAAAAATTTTATTGAGGAAGTCCATATCCCCGAACTTAACTTAAAAAAACCTTAACCCAACCGAGTTAAATTTATTACCCTTGTCCGTATTTTTATTGGTCCTAAATACAACTTAAATTGTGTTAATTTTTCATATCTCAATAACAAAAAAAAAACATAGACAAAATGTATTCGAAAATGAAAAATGTTTTTTCATTTTAAGTTGTTTTTGATTTATGTTTTGCGATTACAATCTTTTCCATCATTTATTTGCATACGTCTTTTCTGAATTTAACCTCGGTTTATACTGTCTTAATTTTTGGTTAATATTTTCTTCGCGTTTAATTGCCCTAATTTATTATTTCGAATTTAAAATGTTATGAATTGTAAGTCTAACATTTCTAAGCAATTAATTATTTCCATATGACTTAACACTATAATTGACCGCAGGTTAAAATTACATCTTTTTGAGCACGATTATATCTCTCTAGACAAATAAAATTTCATGACTTTATGTCTTATGAACGAACGAAAAAGCTTCAAAAAATTAATAGATTACTATGATGTGGGCATGTTGAACTTCTCTTTTTTTTATAAAGCTTTTGAACTTGAACACGAAAAACCTTTATTTGAAGCAAGGCAAACATTTTGAAATAGTTGGTTGATATAAAATGATAACTCTGTCTTCACTTATCACTTTAAATTATCTCGAGCAATATGGTTTGTTGGTTTCACTTAACCCAACTATAAACACTTAAGGACATGTTACTATCGAACTTGCCAAATGAGCTTTTTCCTAATTGTCATTCCATATATTCACACTACAAAATTTGAGACTTGATGTCATGTAAAGCCCTTCTTCTATTGAATGGGACTTTTCTGGAAGAACGTCGGATAGTTTGCACTTAAAGAAAAACTGTGCGTTTTTAACGCACCCCATTTACTTAAAATTAAAAAAATTCAACAGAGTGATTCAGTTAAGATGCACAATAAGTTTTTAAAATTGAATCGGTAAGTGTAGGAACAGTTCAAGCGCCAAAATTTCAAGTTTTAGGTTTAAATGCAAAAATGCTTTACATTTGTAAACCTACTTATGAGCAAAATAACAGTACATTTAGGGAGCCGAATTTGTACTAAACTAGTCTACAATTTTCGTTGAGTGTAAGAACAATAAAAATTCAGTACTTGTACTGTTCTTATACTTAATCGGCTTTCATCAAGATAATCTCTTGATCCTACAGAATATAAGTATTATTTATTCAACTGTAATTTTGCATAAAAACGAGTTGAGTGTAAGAACAGTACAAGTACACCTAGTGTACTGATTTAACATTTCTTCTCCCTATAACATTCTTCTAATTTTGTTCAACATATTGTGGGACCAAAAATCTTTAAATCCTCCATATATTATTTAGCGAAAAAGTTAATAGATTTTGTGTAAAATAGTTTTTTTTTTCTCAAAACTAAGATTTTGTACTTGTACTGTTCTTACACTCACCGATTCAATTGATTTCTCATTTAAAACATTGACTTCGGTGAAATGCTTCCTCTTGATGTTCTTAAGAAACTGGAAAAACTACATATCGATGAGCAGATTGCAGGGTGTCGAAAGCCTCAAAATAGTTTGCATGAATATAGTAAAGCAATAAGTTACTTTTTAGAAAAAGCGTTCAAGACTAACTTTTAACTTAGAAAATTTCCTACAAAAAAGATTATTTGAGTTTTTTTTTTTTCAAAACGACTACCCGTTTTTCAGAACTTTTGTTTTCAGAATGACCTGTTATAAATTATTTAATTTTGTTTTTGTATTAAATTCTCATTACTGGAAGTACTGTACGTGCCTAGGGCTGAAAACGAGATGAGAATTTTTAAGTCTCATGGATATCTCGTTAATATCGAAAAATTTAAGTATCACCTCAGTATCGGACTCGAAACAACTAAGTCTCGTCTCTGTCTCATCATGTTTTGTGCGTCTATTGTGGAAGAAATATCAAAGTCAGATTTTCAACCTAGATATATGCACATAGAAAAATTATTTTTTTTTTTCGTTTTAAACTTTTTGCCGAGGCCCACTTAGACCACCCAGAATGTTGTGTAACCATAGTCCACAATATACAGTCTCGTATCGAATGCTTTTTTCGTAATATTGTCTGGATATCGAAAACGAAAGTTTTTCTTATCTCGTAGCTAATAATACTTGCGTTCTTCAAAATACATTTATTAACCTCATAATATACAAATAAAAACCCATTTATCTAAAAATGCTTTCTCCAAATACATCATACACAAAACTACACAAAAAATTATTTAAAATTGACGTGCAAGTTAATATTAATAATTAATTTTCAAAAAAGTACCTTAGTAAATAGAAAATAGATACATTATTTCTCTTGTTTGCAATGCATACCCTGACATGCAATATTCACTGCTTTCCCTTCAGCCTCCTTGAAATTCAAACATAAAAGCGATTTGTTTGTTCACCATAATTGAAAAACCTTTTTCAATTTAAAATGTCATTTAAATGCACAGCTAAACAAATAATATTGTGCACTAAATTTATTAACAAAATGTCGATTGTTTTTTTCATTTTTAATAACAACAGAAGGAGAATTAAAGATCTACAAATTAAAGAAAAAAATACTAGTTTTTTTGAACACAGCAACAAACAAATCCAATTCCCATACAAGTATGCAACTATTATTTAAAATTTGTTTTATAAGTTAGCCCAGAAGAAATTAAAAAAAAATATATATAACAATTATGAAATACGCAGCACACAGCCTTAAATAAGTGAAACACAGCACAACAGCATTTTTTGTTTGCTTTAAAATAAATAGTTTTTTATTTTTTTTATTTTTTTTATTTTTTTAACAAATTCTACATAAGAACATATTACATATAATAATATTAATTTTTTTAATTTATGAATAATTTATTTATTTTTATTCAACTATATAAAGTGAAACACTTAGAAAAACAAATGCAGGTTACAAAATGATTTTAATGAAATAGTAATTTATATTGTTTATATGTATGCAATGTATATAAATATTTTTTTTACAGGAGAATCAATTAAAACTAATATTTATTATTAATGTTGTTAAATTATTATCATCAGCTAGTATAAATTTAAAGCCATGCAAATAGAGTAAGGGTGTATTTTTTTATTTTTTTTAATAGAAATGAGAACTAAAGTATATATAGTTTATTGTCGCTGAATTGGTGGCGATTTAGAGTTAGGTAATTCAAATGTGTTTAAACAATTAATTAGTCTAAATGTGTTGGTTTTTTCTTCTTCTTAATTTATATAAAATGAAAAAAAAAAATACATAGAAAGAAATGCTTACCACAAAATAGCACACTTGAGTTTGTTGCAATTTTAATTAATTTAAATTTATTCTACGAGAATGTATAAAATATTTTTTTATTTTATATTATTGTTTTTATTCTAGGTATATGTAGAGTAGATAGAAATAAATATAAAATGCATTATGAAAATGTACACAATAAGCCAAACATATACAATATTTCAGTGAATTTTTTTTTTGTTGAAAGGGGATAGTTAAATAAAAATTACATAATAATTTTAATTTTTAAATATAATGTTACATACAATTTTAAATGCAAATATTTATATTAAAAACAAAAATCAACAACTAATTTTTCGTTGAATTAGTTTCGAGAAAAGTGTTGCATATTTATTGATAAACTACATAAGTCATTCAATTACAATTTTTGTTGTAGTAATTTCTATAGCAAGTTTTAAGTGAAAAATTAACAAAACAGGAAATGAAAAACGTGAATAGCAACATCAAAAATTATTATTATTTTCACCCATTTTTTAACAGATTTTGTTTTTTTAAATTTAACTTAAAAACAAAAGCAATACAAGAATATATTTAGTTTATTTTTAAGAATATGTTTTTTTTTTATTAAAATATACAAATTGCA
This sequence comes from Philhelius festivus, assembly GCA_963931855.1. Taxonomy (NCBI): domain Eukaryota; kingdom Metazoa; phylum Arthropoda; class Insecta; order Diptera; family Syrphidae; genus Philhelius; species Philhelius festivus. The sequence continues at coordinate 4,330,814 of OZ007557.1, read as the reverse complement.
ATGACGATTACAATGAGAGCATTAATATTATTTTTTTTTATTTTATCACAAATAATATACCAAACCACCATACATTATCTAAAATTAAAAAAACCAGAAAAATAAAAATACATTATAATTATGAAAATATATATTAATTTATTTTTGAATGTATATATTGTAGCAAATGAAGAAATGAAAAATTATTTTTGTTTTGTTTTGATTAATAATTCAATTAGAATGTGCAGAGGAAATTTGTGAATATTTTTGGTTAGTTTTGAATAGAATTTTGTTATGTGAAATTTTTGGTTTATATTTTTAAACTAAGATTACTCATTAAAAACAAACACAATCAAAAAATGCATTTTTCTCTAAATTAAAATTATAAAGAGCGTAAATAAAGTACAAACACACAGCAATACATACATTAAATTGAGGAAGAAAATAACACATCATACAAACATACCTTGTGAACATTCATAAAGAAGAGGATAAAGTTTAACTAAATTAAGTTTAATATATTTTAATAATTTTGCTAAAATTGAGATTTTTAAGCTAATTAATAGTGATTTTTTAAGGAAGCAGATACGAGCTTAGGTTGTTGACATTAGACAAAAGAGACAGAATATATGGGTTTACAGAAAATGAGATAAAAGGTTGAATAAGGAATAAGGTTTTTTTGCCAATCAAAAATATATATATAAATTAGTATATTTATTTAACTAAATGACGAAAAAATTCTATTTGATTTTCATATTTTTTTTTTTAAATATAGATAACTATTTTTGGAACAAACAAAGTGTTCAGAACAGAATCCAACAAAGCTAAGGACACCCTGTCATGAAGACTTAAAGTGGCATCACTTGCGAACAAACTTCAAGTGTCATCTTTTTTTTTCTCTCACATACTTTTGCTTACTAAATTTTAATACCCCCTCTTCTTAACATTGTTAAATGTTTTAAAAATTAAAACAGAGAGTAAATCAAATTAAAAAATTTTTGGTATGAATAAATAAAGTGGCATCCCTTAAAGTGGAATTGCTAGGAAGATTTTAAGATTTCACAATGTTGAAGAAATGTTCTACGCCTGAAATCTTGTTCAATTATTTAAACAACTAAGTGAAGGAAAATAAAAATTATTAACTTTAAGTCACAAAGAATAATTTTAATGCGTTTGAGCTTTGCCTAACAAGCTATCAAGTTTATAATATGTAATTTCTAATGACTGTTGCGTCCATGTCGTTATTTTGAATTGATTATGAATCAGAATTGATTACTTTAATATTTTTAAGTCAATACTTTTCAGACTTTATGCAGCAGGTATTTCCGTGAGTTTTTTAATTAGTACGTAAATAATTGTCTTTTATGGATATTGTTCTTAAATCCATATTGATAATCACTACAATTAGAAAAATGGGCTATTATTTAGTTTACGTAGAATGCAAAGAGGTTTGAGATTTTTATTTACATTTGATATTTAAGTATAGAGTATAAAGAAATATTTCAGTGAGAAAAGAAAAAATTTGCATCAATTGATTGAATTGATTTTTTAAGTAATGTTGTTATCCCATTTAGATTGTATAACAGTTTCAGTAAATTCTCAAGAGTATTTCTCATACCTTATAATTAAAACCTTGAATCTCTTAGTACTGTAGACCAGAGTAGTGTTAGATCATTTTTTTAAAAAATGTACCATATGAATTAAGAAGATAAACAAAAACAAATTTAACATTTAACTAGTTATAAATGCCTCTAATAAAATTTCTTAGACCATTCTTCGTAGAAATAATGTTGTATGATAGATAATTGTATGTCTTTTTTTATCTCATACAGTTCCAAATGAAATATGTTTACAAAAGTGACATATTCTGATTTCTGTTCCTATTCAAGAAAAGCTTAGAAAAAAAAATTCGTGAATATCGGTATTGTATCCTTGATTTAAAAGAAAAATGCATGCATCACTGCATGCGTGAAAGCAATTTGAAGATATCAGCCTTCTTTTTGACATGATTTATGACAGGCGAATAAATTTACTGTGGACTTGATGCATTCCAATTTAAAATTTCACAAAATGAAATACACTTTTAAATGATTTTTTCTTAGGTCGTGTTGTTGTCTCATTTAATATAACAGTTTTAATATTTTATTATTTAAACCTTGAATTTTTAAGCATAGTGAGAGTGAGAAGTGTTGGATCAATTCAATATATTTTTTTAATTTATGATTTAAAATACTTTAAACAATAATATATTTTACATTTTATCTTCTTTTTAAGGCTTTACAACTAAATGTTTAAGCCATTCTTTGCCGAAATTTTCTTTTATAAAAAATAATTCGGCATACAAGTAATTCATAAGATTACCAATCGAATTATTTTTTCAATTAGTTATTGAAATATTATTCTGCGTAACAATTTGTCTACATTTTTAAGAATAGTTAAATAATTGTATTTATTTTCAAAAAACAAAAAATTGAACAACAATATAAACACAAATATTCCTTCAAAAGTGACATATTCTGATTTCCATTCCTATTCAAGTAGGGCTTAGAAAAAAAAAATCTTGAATGCCAGGGCTGTTTCATCGATTTAAAAAGAAAATGCATGCATCACTGCATGCGCGAAAGCAATTTAAAGACATCTGCCCTTTTTTTGACACGATATCCGACAGATGAATTCCAATATAACTTTAAAAAATATAAAAGTTTAAAAAAAAATACCTTTTTGATGAAATAATCTTTTCATAACGAATATTCCAACTAAAATTAAATCCTTTTTCGTCGAGTTAATGAACTAGTTCAAAATGTACAGTAAAACTGAGAAATCACCCATCAATAAGTTTTTCGGCACGTTGGTAATAGCCACCCATTCGTCAATTAACCTCAGCGATTATCTCCGACAATTTACAAGAAGTGTGTTTATTCTGCGAAAACAAGAGTTCTCGCAGCTTCTAACCTAGTTAAGGTTATAAATATACACTGTTTAATCGTCGAAACTTTGGACCAAAAATCGTTCTCTAACAGGATTCACATTACAACCATTATCAAATTATGATAATTTTCCTGAGCTCACTCTCAATAACCATAAATTTAAACTTTAAAAAGTTATATTTAAGCCCTTTGTCAAGACTTTAACCCAGAAGTATTTCATTGTGAATGTTCTTGATTAAAGTGAAGTCATTATGTTATTCGTCATTCCTATCGCGGGGTCTTTAAAAATGAAAAATTTAATTTGAGAATGAACAAATTTTTTTGTAGAGTTCTTTGTTCTACAAAAAGTTTAGCAAAGCACTCACAGTATTGTCTAACCAAAACGAGAACACCAAAGAATTTAATTCCACAAATTCTTAAGTATCTACATTTTATCCAATCCAGACATATTTGAATAAATAATTGCAGTCTATTTCTTGTGATTAATCTAAAATGTAAATCACTTTGGATAAAAATGTAAATCTAATTACATTCGATTCTCGTAACTTACGTATCCAATTTTCAGTTAATTATTTTTTTTTTTTTTACTTTTTGCATAATTCTCCACGCCAAGATGCTAATGACTTCATTTATCACACAACAAACTTACAATAAAGATTCTATACTATTTTACTTGGCTGTTTGTATATTTTTAGCATAATTTTTTTTTGTTGTTTTGCTATTTGTATTTCATGATGTAATAAATTATTATTGTACAACACAGCACATTTTTTTTATGTTTTTGTTCTGAGAACACTTTCAATCGTCACCGAGAGTTAGATTGAGTTCAACAACTATACAAAAAAAAACACTTGATTTATTTTTCTTTTAAAACAAGTTAAACTCAATGATAAAATGGACAAATATTCGGGATGTTCTTTTTTAACGGCATTACAAAGTATGTCAGCAACATGTTGTCGTATAACTACGAATTTATATGTTTCACTTTCATCGGGGAATATCTTTTATGTTTTTTTTTTCTTTTTTGTTGTTTTTGTATATTTTTGTGAATATATCTTGATTTTCCACTCGTGTGTAATTCTGATCGAAAGTTTTTTTTAGAGGAAACCAGAGCCCAAACCATCCGGTTTGGGAATTCAAATTCAACAAAACCGAGCCGAACCGATAGCGATGAAACGACCGGTATGAAGTGGGTTCCAGCTCTGAGCTGAGGTGTAGAGTTCAAGAAAAACACAGTCCTCCACGATTTACTTTTTTTTTTTTTTATTTTTGGGTTTTATTTTTTTCTCTTCTGAATTTTACTATATAATTTTTTTGTTTTGTTTTGTTAAACAACTTTCCCTTGTTCGGTAGGCTGCTGTTGCTGCTGATGTTATAGTGGGTATGTTTTTTTTCGGTTTCGGCAACCAACAGTGGGGTATGGAGAATTTCTTGGTGGCCCAATCAGAATGAATGAATGGTTTCTTTAAGTTATTGCACTGCAACCTGTTGTGCTTTCAAATCAATCATTTTAATAGAGTTTTTAATGTTTCGTGAGGTAAGACGTCTATTGGGGGTGAGGTGCTTTAATTAGGACACTCATCGGGCAATTAGTTGCGTGCAACTTTTTCATACAAAATGCGAACAGGAGCAACAAATTGCTAAGAACGCATTCATCAATATCGTAGTCTATATTTTAATACACGTTGATGAAGATTCTTTTGTCTTTACTTGGTTGAATTGAAGGAGTGTTTATAGCCGGCAACATTGACATATAAAACTCGAACGGAAGCAACAAATCGCTATCAATTACTGCTCAGCTGGGCCTTTATAAATTTAACCTCCGTTTATAAGTTTCATTTAGTGTTTACTTGGGCCAGAGGCTCACTTGTTAATTGGCTGCTAACTAATTAATATTGCTCCCGTAAGTATGGTAAATAGGTTTTTTTTACATCTCCAGTTTCCAATTTATCACTTGCAACTTTTTTGGCCACGTACCCAGTTTACAAGGAAATTTATTACCAGGAACTTTTTTTTCTTCTTTTTCAGCAAGATAACTTACTCCTCATCCCGGAGGGGTCACATCGGTCGTCATTCAACAAGTTGCCAGCAACTGATTGGATGCTCGATCTCATAATGTTTAATTCCTTGGCTTTATTTTGCTTAAACGTAAAAATACAGAAATCCAATTTAAAGGTTACTTTTAATTTGTCAGCCCTGTCGGATCCTGCTCTTAAAATCCCATATCTTCAAAATCAAAAAAACAAAGTTTTGAGAAGAAAAATATTTTTTTGCCACAATTTTCATCATTTTGTCCGATAGTGCGATGTTGACAGAAATTAAAAAAAAAAAAAAAAACAACCATCGATAAGAGATGGATGTACTTTAATTTTGTAATTCGAAGATGACGAAAATCGGATTGCGTCGTCTTCCTCGTCCACGGCCGTCGTCGTTGTCCTGCCAAGGTATTTATTTGTGAAAATAAAAATACTCAATTCTGTATTGTGTTTAGTTATGTACTTTTAAAATTGTCGTTTAATTTTTTTTTGCATTCCATTGTTATATGACTGGCATTCTAGATTTTTGTTGAAATTCAATTGAATTGGAAAGATGAATTGCATTGCAGAAAAACAACGAAAAAAAAAAACGTGAGTCACTGTTTTATAAAACCACTGGAAAGTTTAAAACTTTTTAACTCAAATAGTCACGTTGTTGAGTGGATATTTTTGTTTTGTTATTTTCTTATGAAGTTTATTTTTATTTTTGCGTTTTCTACACGAATTTGTAAAAACTTTATACACAGGGTGATTCTTAGTTAAAATAAGAATTTCTTAGAACTTATAAGGTAGGCAAAGATTTTTAAGTAAATGATGCAGACCACTGTTTTGAAGACAGAAAACAGTCTCTATCGGAGAGGGCTGGATGAGGGAGCAATTCGTACCCTAATTTATGCAATTTTGCAGTTTTCACTACAAACTTGTGTGTTATCCTGGTGGAACACAACTGTTTTCGTCCTTAAATGAGTTTTTGCTTCAAATCTGGATCGATTCGGTCCAACAACTCTCCCTTATATGGGCCAGTGATCGTTTTACCCTTTTCCAGGTAATCGATATGAATACTACCGCACCCATCCCAACCTTGTTGGCAGACGGAATAACCTAGGTCTCGATCTCGATTGTCCATGGCTCTAATATATTTTGTCATGAATTCATGTTTCGTCCGCGGCTAAGAAACGACGATAAAACTCTTTTGAATTGAGATTAAACATGACCGTAACACTCTATTGAATTTTTCAAACGTTTGCCTTTGTTGTCGCTCGTAAGCAAAAGCGACACCCATCTGGCGGTAAATTTTTCATATCCAAATATTTATGCAAAGTTGAAAGTGTTTCATCAGATAAGCCGCCTTTAGCCTCTTCAAGTTCACTCATCTTCACTCGCGTCCGATATCATATCGTAGATTTTTTTGATCATTTCTGGTGTGCCGAACCGAAATTTTGTACACCAGTGCTTGATGGTTCCAATCAATGGTGAAGAGTTGCTATAATATTTGTCAAGCTTTTTATTTGAAAAGTTTTTTCGTGAAAGAAGAAGTTTATACTTTTTTTTTTTTTAAACTAAAAATTGTAAAAAAATTTCTCAGATTAACTTTTGAAACACCCAGTATATGTAGTTATACGCTGTTCTCTGTGATTTTTCTTACTCTCAAATCTCCAAAGACCTTCAATGCTATTGTTAAATTCATTTATTTTTTCTTGGTGTTTATTTAGATTGAGCCAAGGGGTGAGCATGCTATAAGTTTGAGTGTAGTTTTGCGTTTGCTTTAGCCCGACGACGGACGACAATACAATGAAGTTAAGTTTCTTTGTGTTTTTGAAAGTCAAGGATATTTTTTCTGAGTGAAAATGTTTGTTCTTAAATAAATTTTAAAGTTTTTTTTTATACTATAAAATTATAGTAATTTTCAGGATATTAAAAAAAAAAGTACATGAAAGGTCGACTAGAATTTAGCAAAGCAAATGCATAATTATTGACAACAGGGGCGCGTCAAGTATAAATGTTGATATATCATTATCGAATAAAGAGAATGTACAAGTATGTATGATATTCTCTACTCATACATATGTATAAGAGAAATAATGGTTATTTTTAGCATAGAATGTCGATTCATTGAACTCCAGGGACAGTTATTTATTACCTACATATATATATTATTTTATTGCTCGGCATAAAAACTGGTTTATAAAATTGAGAAACAAATTAAGTATGTAAGGTATTAAGTTTTGTATAGGTAATATTGTATGCGGGTATAGACTACTCGTATCATCATCGTGCGGTGTCGTAAGGCAACTTGATATTAAAACATTGAAAATGAGAAGGTTAATTATTTAACCCTAGACACGTTAACTTGTGTCATGTTATATGTAGGGAAATGGTCTTGAAAAAATGAATGCATGACGATCGATTTCTCGAAAAAAGTTATTTTTAAAATTAAAATTGCCGCGTTTGGAAGGGGATTTCGTTTGAGAAATTATTATTTTTCATCTTGATTTGTTTTAATGTTCAGTTTAAACTATAGAGTCTTAAAATATTAAAAAAGAAAAATAAGACTTTACTAGATAGTACCTGCGCCAGAGGCAAAGGTGAGCTTCTAAAAAAAAATTAAAGATTTTCGTACACGATTGTCTGCAGACGAATAGTTCAATTTTAAGCTGGGTGCAAAGTTCGATGACTTAGCTACATTCGAAATTCAAATTAAATTAAAGCCTTTGAATGATAATCTAATACACCCTCAAGCTAGTATTAAAATTAAATTGTTCATAATCCCTTTCGTGTTTTGGAACAAAAATAATGCTATTAGAAGATTTAATTTAAGTGAGACAATACCTATTAAACCTGCCCGAAGCAGGATTCAAGACGTTAATCTAAGTCTATTGATCTCAAGCGGTTTTGTTAAAAAAAAGACATTAAATAGTTAATTCGGTTCAAATAATGATAATTTGAACTATGGCAGTTTTGAAAAATATCAGATTTTGTTTTTGCTTTTTTCATTCGAAAGTCTACCATTTTTGCTCTGGTAGACAAGTTATAAATCTACAAAGAAAATAAGGTTAGAGGCAATATTCCTCCTATTCCTCCAGAATCTCAGAAACGTGGCTAGTTGATCATTTCCCGAGCAGATATAATATACATGTCATTCATACAGTGCCGAACTTGCTTATAGACAAAACAGGGAATTGCCTTAGGCGAGACTTTATCAAAGGCGGCAAAATCAGTGCTATTAAAAGGCTTAAAAAGGGTAGCAACCCGTTTCCTGATACTTTATTTTGTTCTTATATGTTTTATGAAGAGTTTATTTGTAGGCATCTTCATTTCTATATTTCAGTCTTGTTGTCGAGCAATTATACCCGTGGGTCATTTTAAATTACAAGTTTTTTAAACTTGTTTTTTTTGAAAATATTTGAACAGAATTAAGGTACTAGAACGCCAAAAAAACGCACGATTTTTGGAAATTTTTTTTCTCGGAAACCTTATTAGGTAATAACATAATTCTTTTTTAAAATAATGAATACATGCGTCAAGAGTACAAAAAAAAATTTGTTGGTCTTGATTTTCGAATTTTGGCCGAACTATAGAGGGCACCAACGTCGACTCATCAAAAAATACATTGTCCCATTGCGGACAGTTAATCTCAGGATTGGCTGGACTGAAACAAAAAAAACAAAGTGGGATATTTAAAGGAAGGTTTCTTACGAAACAATTTACCACAATTTGTTCAAAAAGACAAAAACAAAAAAAAATGACAAGCTTTGAAAAAAAAAAAAAATTTTTTTTTGGCAACTTTGTTGGCCATTTTTGGGCCGCCATTTTTTTTTGTACATGACTTTTTGGTCAAATTGTGGTAAATTGTCTGAAAAAACATAAATCCAATCAAATTGCAACAAGGTTTTTGAAAATCGGTTCAGTAGATCCGGAGATTAACTGTCCGCAATGGGACAATGTGGTTTTTGATGAGTCGACGTTGGTGCCCTCTATAATTCGGTCAAAATTCGAAAACTAAGACCAACAAATTTTTTTTTGTACTCTTGACGCATGTATTCATTATTTAAAAAAAAACTATTTTATTACCTTGTAAGGTTACCGAGAAAATAATTCCCAAAAATCGTGCCTTTTTTTGGCATTCTAGACCGTACATAGTACCTTAAATATATCTGTAAATGTTATTTTGTATGGCTTTCTTTGTTTAAACTTTTTGGCGGAAAAATAGCAAATAGCCTAGTGGGGCAAAAACTCCAAGTTCAGCACCGCATTCATACATTATTTATTCAAGAACTATTAACATTTATGGAACTATGTATATACTTTTACTTTTGAAAATTTTAATTGAAGAACATCTATCTAGTTTTGTCTTTCCATAAATAAAAGTACCTCATATAAATTAAAAAAAAAATTCCAAGAGCGTTTAAAATAATCAACTCTAAACTAAAGTTTTTTCACTATAAATTTCCTCAAAAAAAAAGGGATTAAATTAACTGCATTCAACGTTGAGAATAATTTTTCATATTGTACATAATAAGTTATTTAATGGGATTTTGCACACATAAATTATTTGTATGTGTTCATTTTTCATTCGCCATTTAACGCCATTTTGTTATTTATTAATTTTTATTTTTCGTTCGCTATTTAAATGAAATTTAATGAAAAATAAATTCCATTCCCTCTTTTTTTAATATTTCTTTAGCTTCGTTTTTTGTCATTATTTAATTTTTCGATATTTTATGTGTAAATAAATTAAATTCAATTGAAATTTTATTAACACACAATTTGGTGTGATGAGCTTTAAAATAAATCCTTAAAATAGCATGCAATGGGGGAAGAATTATCTGATGCAATTTTTTGGATTCCATTTAAGCAGAGTTAAATAAAGTAATAGTAAGTTCATTCACAAATAAGTGGCGCGAGCCTTCCTAAACTTATTTATTCTGGCAGTTTCTGATTCAGATGAGCTGTGAGCTTTCAAGGAGCTTTGACCAGTAGGGATTTCAATGTCCATAATCAAGAGGCACGGTTGAAGACTGCTTAGCCTAATTCTAATTTAGATGAATTGTAAGCTTTTATCGAGCTGTGACTCGTTAAAGTTCCAATGTCTAAAGTCCAGAAAGACTGTTGAAGCTTGCTTAGCCGAAGCTATAAAGTAAAAAATCCCAAAAAATTTTGGTCATATTTTAGACATCTAAAACAATGAAAACAAAATGTCAGAAATTGCAGTGATTTGAATTCAAAGAATTCATTTTTTTTCAAATGCAGTTGAGGAAGCTCTGGTGTATTCTATACTCTTTTGTTACTCGAGGATTTTGACGCTTTTTTGGCCAGTCTATCTTCCATTTATACCATGGTGAATTATGAACCAAGAAATATGTTTTTGAGCTATAAGTATTTCCAACTTGTTGACAAATCCTCCAAGAGTATCTCTTGTCATAAGAAGTGCTTCTCATTAGCCGTTCGGAATCAGCAGAAATGGTTGACACGGAAATGGTTGAGAGTTAGAAGTCACTAGATTTAGGCTCTCTGTGTGAGCCGCCATGGCATCTATTTTATTTAATTTTTTCATGATGATTGAAGAAATGTTTCAAATTATCAATATTTCTATGGGGAAGTTCAAACTTTTTGACCTGAAAAACAGCAAATATTTCTAATTCAAAAAAATTGCAGAACTTTAGATGACTTTTTATTAATTTTATGGAAAGATTAAAAAATTATTTGTATTTGCCCAGAATTATTTTGTTGTCATATCTGTTACGGCAACTAGATACAAATCTGCATATTAAGGAGGTTACATACTTGGTTTCTTTGTGCGAATGAAGTTTGAGGCGGATATGTTCCTTTTTTTTAAATTGATCCCGCCTTAAGGGTGCTTTGACTAATCTTATAAAGATTTAAATTTGTTAAAGCGTTAAGAAAATAGAAGAGAACTCGTAGAAGGCATATATATGGCGAAAAGATTATACAAAGGTCTTTGTACCACTTCAACGATAACTGTCTTATCACATCATTTTAAAAAATATACCATGTCAAAATATTAAAATTTTTGTTATTTATAATTTTACTTCTTCAGATTTTAAAGGAAAAATCCGCCATTTTGTGTCGAAACATGTGGACCAAGTACCTTTATTTTAGGTTGTTTGTTAAAATTGATTGGAAGTGAGAGAAACTTAAATAATTTAGTTTGGACTCAATAAGAATACAATCAAGGACTGCAAGAAGGCAGTTCGACTGCTTCTCTGTTCTAAACAGATAGGTCGATAATTTTCGACATTCTCACGACGGGTTTTTTTTTAACTAAAGTTTTTTTTTCCACAAAATACCTTCTAAAGATAAACACTACCTTAACAATCTCTCCAAGGATTGTAAATAGATGAATTTTGATTGGGCACACATTTTTAATCAAAACCCGCTCTAGACACAATATCCTGTAGTGTTTCGGGCAGTAAGAACTTACAAAATGCCTTTTTAAAGGTACGCACGTACGCATATCTCCGTTCCGTGTGTCAGAAAGAAGGCTAGTTGATGCACATTTTAGGTCAAATTCCATTTAGATTACAAAGTTTGTATTTTTAAATTAATCTGTTTTCTTTTTTTTTAATTTATTTTTCTATTTTTGAAAGAATGCCTTCTTTGGAATGTTGAAACAAAAAAATACCAACGCAGAGTCCCAATTTATTTGTTTACATGTTTTGTTTGCTTTAAAATATATTTTGTATTTCCTTACAATATGACTTCTAAAGAAAAACAGGGTTGTACTGATCTCTCCTCGGGTTGCCAATTGGTAGATTTTTAGTGGATGAATTCAATAGTTTTGAATGAACAAAAACATTCCTTTGTTCGACTAACTACCGTAGTATTTCTGAATTGCTTATACACAAAATTGCCTTCTACACAAGGCAGATATTTGTAATCCTAGATATTTTTTTTTATTCAAGTTTCGTTAAATAAATTAAATTTTCAAATTCACTTCTGCCCATAAAATAAAACTCATAACCTTATCATAACTTATACTCCCTCTCATAACAATATTTATACAAAAAAAAAAAAAAAAAAAAAACAATCAAGCAAACTAGTTAAGTCATAAAAATTCTCATAAATCTAAACAGACTTTTCCTTAAACCTTCGTGTTTTTGTTTTTCCGTGGCAGTGCTGTGGTGTATCTTTGTATCCATGCATGTCTCTATCTCCCATGTGTAAACCGTATCTACATTTTTTTACATCTTGACATCCTTTTTTCGTAATGAAAATTCTTCTCTTTTTTTTAGTTTTGTTTATTTATTCATTTTTTTTATATTTCCTCATATTTCTGGCTTTGTTCGTTGACAGAGTATTTTTTTTTTAACAATTTATATACAATAAATGTATGTAAACTTATGCGCATACGTTGACAATATAATGGTTAATGTTATGTGACGGCATTGATTGTAATAATAATAATAGCCTACCTATATGGTTGATGAAAAATAAAAATAAAATAAAAAATAGCACGAATTCGCTGACCGTGCCAAGGTCGCACTGATAAGTTTCAAGCTCTCTATAGGAAATGAGTACATTGTCTGCTTTAATTGTGATTTGAAGTTTTTGTGTTTTCTCTCCTTTGTGTGGTGAACAAAAAAAAATGACTTCAATTATTGATATTCGAAAATTGTTCGTTTTCATAAATTGTAATTGTAATGTCGACGGATTTGGGAAACAAAAGAAGCTGTATAGTCAATGCGAGTTTTTTTTTTTTTTAATTATGAACACGGATCGAAATTCATTGGTCTTGAAATGAGCATTTTATATTATTCAGGGGTACCAGCACGTAACTTGATACAATCGAGTCTAGTCGATGTAATCGAGTATAGGGAGTTCCTTATTTGATTCAATCGAATCGAAAACAATCGGCTGATCATAAGAAAGAACTGCCTGTTCTCGATTGCATCGACCTAACTCGATCGTATCAAGTTACGTGCTAGGGCCCCAGTTGTCTGAACGCGTTCATTGGAAGGCTTTGACATTTCGGTGTATTTTTTCTTATTGAAATATTTTTGTTTAAAGTTAAATTAAAGTAAATATTTTGCTAAAATTGATTTTAAGTGAGAGCTACTTAAGTTATTTATGTGTATTGGGCCCAAAAAGAATGCAATCAATTGAACAGCATAAAAATAGAATGTACTCGTATTTATATGAACCATTCAGTACGCCTGTGTCTCTGTTCGACTACATCCTAAACGAACTTGGTGTCTGTCGTACTTGACATTCCCACTATAGGTTTCTTCGTTTTAAGCACTAAAACTATCGTTACCTGGTCATAAGAAATAATTTTCAATTTTTGAAAGAAATTATAATAAATATAATGTATTATTTTTTTTTCTCAAAAACCATCATAAGATCAGGACATGTATCGCGTAAGTGTAAAGTGATTACTGAATTAATTGATTATCGTTTTGACAATTGCTCTCTCTGTATTTCTTTATTGATATGATAGAGATAGTTATAGTCAAAATGACAAATACAAAATTGATAATCAACTATCACCTTAGTTCCACCCCAGATATTTAAAAACAAAAATTTTAAAAATGTCTCAAAAAATGGGTATTTTTTCGTTTTCGATTTTTTAAAATACAGTACATAAAACTATTTTTATAAATTATTTATGTATGCGAAAGATCCTAAATATTTTTAATAGTATTGTGTATTTGAATCTTTCATTTTTTTTTTTTTTTTTTTTTAATTAATTTCTCGAAAACAGTAAAACTGATTTTTATCAATATCAATTTTTGTACGCAGAAGCTTCTTGAAAGACTTAATAGTATTGTATTGGACTTACAAATAAAAAAATAGAATAAAGTTTTAAAATATAAATACATATTCGATTTTTAAACCTGTTTTTTATTCGTACGTTCCTGGACCTCAAGCGACTAAAAAAATTTGGAAGATCAGATATCAAATTTATAAACGTTCTTTCATTATCAACCTTATGGTTTTAAAGAATCACGACTTCTCCATAATGTCAAATAACGACAATCCTGACTTAATGATAACTCAAATAAAATATAGCGCAACTAAAAAAGATGATATACGACCTCGTTCAAGAATGCGGAACCGCGTCACCACTGAGTGAGTGAAGTTGGAAGCCATTTTATTGTATTTTGATAAGCAATCTTAAGCAATCTCATACGAACTTATGATTCTCATAGTCTTTGCATTCCTTTGAAATTCAACGTTACAATGATTTTTTGTATAACTTTGCTATAGATTTTTGCTAGCTAAGATCTAACACTTTAATAAGGGAAAAGTCAGTTAATAGTTCGAAAGATATAACTTGCTCTTAGATATTTTTGACAAAAATCTGGGGAATATTGAAATCAAATTTATTTTGTAGGTTTTATAAAACCCTTTGAAGTTTTTTTCTTGAATTTGTCTTAAACCTTTTAAAGTAGTATGAAGTCTTTTTCAAGTTTTTCTAAATATTTTAATTTCTTTTGGAAGCTAAGAGTAATTTTGGAGTATATCAGAATCACTTTGTTTAGTCTTTTAAAGTCTTTTGTAGCCTTCTTCAAAATTGTAGTAAATAAAATAACCACAACCCTATCTAGAAGTTCAAATAAGAAACATTTTAAGATAATTTTTCATGGACTTTAAATACAAAGTTTGACCTACTACTTACTATAATGATGCCCTCGAGATAATTTAAAAGCAATGCACAAAATTAAGCACCTCTTGACATGGGGGTTGGCGCGTTGGACTGTCATGCAGCGGGTCTTGGGTTCGAATCTCAGTCGCTGCCAACAAGTTTTTCAAGGGTGTACTCCCTCTTGCGAGGGATTGACAAATCCTCCAAAAGTAACTATTATCATGAAAAGTGTTGCTCATTGGCCGTTCGGAATCGGCTGAAAATTGTAGGTCCTCTAGATTTCACCAAGTCACTAGGTTAAGACCCTCTATGAGCCCTCATGGCTTTAATTTTATTTCTTAAATACTAAATTCCGATCTGTCGAAAATAAAACCCAAAATAACATTCATTTAGAATTCAATATTGTTGCGCTAAGAATTATCAGTGCTATTTTTCAAACAGAAATCTATTTAAAATATTTTCTATCACGCCACCATATAGTCTGTCGGGTTGGCAAATCAATGATAATCCAATCCATGCCATACGAAGAAGTGGCAATTTGCGTGAAATCATCTTCAATACCCATTTTTATTTTCTTAAATTTTCAGAACTAAACAATCGATTTGATTCGAAAGATAAAAATCTTTTCAAGCACTCTCATTCCATTCCAATTCTTGCATCCAATACCTACATGTTCATGTCATGGCGAAATTAGAAGAAGAAAAAAACCCACATCATCTGGGTTCAGAAGTGGAATTACGGATTGCGTGTTAAAAATAATCACATGACAAACATTTAACACAAAAATACGGTTCCCCAAAATGAGAGTGACAAACGAAATTATACGTTTGCCTGCAAATTTCAATTAAGCAGAGAAAATTGCTAATAGCTTTTTCTTTTCATTTCATTTGGATTGTTTTTTTTTTATAATTTTATTTGTTTTTACTCTTCAAACCGAAAAACCAATTGTTTTTTTATTGTGTCACCCAAAAAAAAAACTACATTTTCAATCGTCTTCCGCGCGAGGGAAAACTGAAGGAATATGGTTCCAGCCATCGCCATCGGAGTCATTGCAAGCAGCGATTTCCTTTTTTTCGTAATTAAAATGATGGGGAAACCATTGGTTGTTTTTTTTTTTTGCTTGTTTGTGATGATAGCGATAGTGCTTGTCTCGGTTTTGCTAGTAGACATTTCGGTCCATCATTATGACATCATAAGGCCATGAGACCAAAAAGTCAACAGTTGCATTAGTGGCAAGCAAAAACGAAAAAAAAAATAGAAAATCTGCAATAAAACGAAAAAGCGTTTGAAATAAATCTGTTGGGTTTCACTGTTTTTGCTGAACGGGTAAATTCAGTTTCGAAACGGACAGTTGGTCTGTCTGGTTGGTCACTGATTGAAGATGACAGATTGGAAATGAAAAATTGCAGTTTTTTTTTTGTAGCTAGGGAGAATTTGGATTGTTTTTTATGGTCACGGATATTAAGTAGGTGTGGGTTTGCTTTGTTAAGGCTTTATTTTTTTTTTGAACGAATACGTATTTTCAGAGCTTCATAAAAGACAAAAGGGAAGTAAAATAGATTGAAAGCTCTCTTGAGTTTTTTTTTTTGAATAAGGTTTAATTTTTTCGAATTATAGTCTATAGATCTGAGTAAAGTTTGTCTGGTTTTAACGTAGACTTATTGCATGTTTGAAGGGTTGTCAAGGTGTCAAACGTCTGCCAGACGTGTTTTGATGATTTATTGATGTTTAAGATTTGGATTTGAACTAAATGTAACAAGTTATACATACTTTTCTTAAAAAATAAACTTTACTCATTTACAAAACAAGTTCCGCCATATGTTCATCAAAAGGCCAAATGTGTGCCAGACGTGTTGAAAGTTTACATTTAAATATATTTTGTTTTTTTTTTTTTTTATTTGTTTAACTTCTCGACAACCAAAAAAAAAAAAAAAAACAATTGGAATGTACGCAAAAATCGTTTTAGGTGATTTTCCAAGTGTCAAATGACCCCGATGTGTTTTTAAATCATTCCAAATCTTGACTCATTTTCTTAATCAAGTATCCAATACCCACATGCTTTGTTCAATTTAGCAAAGGCGTATGTGAATTATAACATATGGTGAACAAGTTTTCACAATTGCTTGCTTTAACACAAAGTGAAATTGCTAAGGTAACTAAGAGTAAGATATTGTAGGTGTGGTTGGTTTTCTTAAATTGATAAAAATCTGCTAGAAGTTTCGAAAGTAATTTAGGATAGGCTGTTAGCGGCACAACTGACACATTCAGACCAGAGTTGGTCCTTTGTGATTTGAAAGTACATTACGTTTACAGAAACAAAAAACAGATTTGTTAAATTTTGGTTTTTCAAACAATTATGCCTGCCAGACGTCGTCAAACTATACGAAAATTTGTATTCTTTGTTTTTACTTAATTTTTATTTTTATAAGAAAAGATTGAGTTACTTTCCAAAAGTGCGTTAAAATAGCTAGCTGTCAAGAGACGTGTTCCTATTCACATTTTGTGAACAAAATTTTGATTTGATTTAATTTTTCACATTGCAAAAGAAATTTTTTATAAGTTGCCAAATGCTTGTCAGACGTGATCAAATATTCTTTTCATTTATGTGTCAAACTTTTAAAAAAAGTGTTTTACTTTTGGCCAGTTGATTTTTTGTTCTTTCTAAATGAAAATGGGATTTGTTTAGGCTTGGAAAAAATTCTTTAGGCATTTTCGAAAGGATCGGATCTAGCAGACGATTTCAAAACACGTAATAAGTTGACTTTTTGGATTTTTGATTCCTTCGTTAAATATTTATTTCTAAGACACAAATAGACTTGAGATTTTCGGTTTGCCATAAATTTATCTTTAAAGCCACCATTAGGGCGAGTGACTGCTCATAAAGAGCGTAAACCTAGTGACTAAAAACTCTCAACCATTTCTTGGTGTGGCGTGTTATATACTCTTTGAGAATTTGTCAATTCCTCGCAAGAAGTAGTAGACCCCCGAAAAACTTGCTTGCAGTGGCTGAGAATCGAACCCAAGACCCTCTGCATGACAGTCTATTACCAAAGGGTACTACTGGAAGGCAATTAGGATTATGGAAACTAAGGTTTTTCAAGTTCCAAATGCTTGCCAGACGTGTTGAATTTTTTTGTATGTGAGGTGCAACAGCTGGATGAGAACTAAGGCCTAGTGAGTTACAACTCTCAACAATCATAGTTGCGTATTACCAGAAAATAAACGTGTTGAAATTAGGAACATTTATTATTATATTTAGAATTATAGCTATTTGAAATTGATTTTCTTTATAAAAGTAAAATTGAGATACATGCCAGTCATACACATTTCAAATATGTAAAACTCCCACTTTTTGATATAGAACTTATTTATTTAAAGGTTTTAAGCAAAGAAGTCAGAGGTATATGTAAAACTAGTTCATAAAACCATTTTTCAAATTCCTGCCAGAAGTCGTTGCAAACAAAAAGATAAATCAAAATCTGTGAAATATAAATGCCTTTTTCATGGTAAGGAACTACCTTATATACCTCCTATCATAAAATGATTTTTTCAAATTCGACTTACTGGTTAAACGGCTCATCCAGTTTTTATTAAATCTGATAATTGAGTTATCCCTAGCAAGCTTGATGTAGATGACATACTGAAATGAAAACGCAAATAAATCTAAATTAAAATTTGTGAATGAAATGATTTTTTTTTTTGAAAATAAAATGTTTAACAAAAAACAATTTGTTTCATTAAAACTTAAAAAAAAATAAAGAACCTGTATCCAAATTAAATCACCATTAAGTGGACTAATTATTATCTGTCAAAGTGTCATGTTCAGGTAATTTAAATTCAAGCCACGGCAGCCTCACACTTTTATTGTTAAATTGTCAATTAAATCGCAGGGTGTAATATTTTAATATATACAAACAAAAACAATATAAAAAAAAATTGATATTTTTTGCAAGGGCATTCACATTTCACACCTATTAACCTGTTCATTCTAATATAACAGACAATTTGTTCAATCAAAAGTTAAAAAATAAATGAAAAGACAAAAAGTTCTAATTACAAAACATCTGCTAAAAACGTGTTTAGTTTTTTTTTTCATTTTTCTAAAGAATAAAATTTTGTTCAATAGAATTAAATTACTACTGAACCCTAATGACCCCCGAAATCTTAACCTCAAGTTATTATTTTGTGATATTAAGTGTCTGAAATGAGGTAATTTACCTCAAAATAAAATAAGAGAAAAAAGGGGAAAGGGGACAGGGTATAATATCTTATGAAATGTTGAGTCCTCAGTTTACAGGGTGTTGTTGAAAACACGTGAGATAATATTATTTTTTGTTATAATTTTTGGATACTTTGATTTTTTTTTGCTAACCTTCATCTGACGATAATGAAGCTTTCAACTAATGAAATGATAATGAATATACATATTTTTTGAAAGAACGATTCAATATCAATGATAGGAGATATAATCCTGATAAAAAAACAAAGTTGTATAAGTACAGTACATACATCCCAAGGTAATGTTCTATACTTATCCTCTTCTATGGATTATAATCGGGAAGTGGTGATTTGAGTTCTTGTTGAGTTGAAAAGACGTGGATTTAAAGCATTTTTAAGGATTCGGTCTAACATAATTTTTATCAGTCAAGTTCACTTTGCAAGAAGTTAGTAACACGATCAAAACCTAAATGACAATACCACTATTTTTACTGATATTACTGGTATGGGTTTGTCGATGCTATAATATTCGGTTGCCTCGTACTCTACATTAACCCAACAATGGGGGACTTGAGATCGTAATCTTTAATATTAACTCCAAAGTCAATCTTATCAGAGTTTCAAATCATAGTTATATTGAAGGTCAAGTTTGTTTTATGGCAATTTGTTACTTAATCCTTGAGTACCACAGGGCTCGGTTTTGGGGCCACATCTTTTTTTTTTCACTTTTTCTAAGAGATGTTCTGATCATATGTTTACTTACTAAGACTGACCGAAGATGTAATGGGCGGAACTAGCGGGGACCTAAATCGAATCCAACTTTGTGCAAAGGAATATAAAATCAGAGTTAACACTTTAAAAACTGTTGGTGATTTGTTCTAAGAACTTAATTCATTATACAGAGCTTTTCCTAATCAACAAAGAAAAAAATTCCGCATTTAGAAAAGGCTATTTAGGCTTTTTTTATTACCATTTTATGAAGGAAACTTTTAAGCAAAATAAGATAAGAAAATTAGACCCAAGTAAAGTGCACCACATTCGTGAAGTGCAGTTAAGGTACCAATCTCTATATTTGGCTGTACCTAAGTTATTTTTAGTTCTTGATTGTAAATGTCGAAAAAAACATACTTTTATGAGATACGAGTAGGTGGAATCGATTTTGAATATTTCCGTCGGTTTTTTTGGTCACTGTTATTTTGGCAATGAAACAACTAGGTTAGATAAGCTTTAACGACGTTTCGGCAGGGGTTGAAAAAACTTTGAATGTTTTCAGCTAAATTTAAAATGCCCCAATGACAAGTCTTTGGACTTGAAGCTCAATTGGAGCTATCAAGCCAAATCCGTTGCTCAAAAACACTCACTTCAAGTTCTATAATCAGCTACTAGTAACGAGTTGAATGTATATCATTTTCTTTAAAGAAAATATATGTTTATAGTCGGCTTTCTTCCAAAGCCAAAGTTTAATGAAAAATGACATTTAAAAAAATCACTGCATTCAAACATCGATTCCTCCAAACTGTTTCGTGATTACTTTTTCGTTTTTCAACCAGTTAAAGCCCTCAAGTTTAAAAAATTTCGTTTTATTGCCATTGTTATCGCTTTTCTGTATCTTCTAAGACAAAATTATATTTTTGATTTTTAAGAAAAGCGACGATGTGCTTCCATGTTAATGATACCCAATTATTTTTGGCGGGTCTAATATACATATATATTTTTCTTTTAATTGGATAAACCATTAAGTCAGAAGTTCATAATGAAATAAACAAAATAGGTTACAGTCTCAAAGAAGATCTTCAGCAGAATAAATCGCAGTCAACGTTGTTAATCAATTTATAAATAAAATAAATCATTAACACCCTGTTTATAATTAGAACACAAAATTCAGACACGTGTATTTTTTTTATGACGAGAACAAAGGAGATGCAATTTTTTGACAAAACCTACTCCAATTACATTTTCTAAAAGAAGGGTTATTGACCACAAACCTTTACAAAAGACTTCCTTTCTCCATTTTTTGGCAAAAAGAAACAAAAGTTAGAAGACGTGAATCACAATTAAAGCCTCACTCCAATCATCTGTCTCGCCTTTTTGAAACAAAAAAGAAATACCTAACAGAAAACGAACTTTACAATACTTAAAAGTCAGTTATCCATGAAATACGTTCGTTTTTTTTGTTCGTCCGCGGTCTTGAGGGCAGTAATTTTCTCTTTTTTTTTTGTAATTCAAACATGCTACCTCTTTGAACCGCAAATTAAAAAAAAAAGAGCTCAAACCTGTAATCTTCGTTATTTTTTTTTATCTTCCAGTTTTTCTGTGAAAAGAAATCAAACTTAATTCAGAAGAAAGGGAAATTTATGTTCGGGTTCTTTTTGGATATTTTTTTTCGCCAAGTTTTAAGAAAGAATTCGCTCAAAACAAAAAGCAAGAGGGTTATTATAGAAAAAAGAATCAGCATAAGAAAAGAACCCTTTAGAAGGTTAAAATCGGTTCTCACAACAAAAGTACAAAAGATTGGACAAAAAAAAAAAAATGTTTCAATTCATTGAACTATGTGAACAGAATAAGGATTTTCTACTTCTTTCTATTTAATTTAAACCGAAACACAAAAACAAAAATGACAGGGACTATAGAATGCATACCATTAAATAGAGGCCAATAAACTGCAACAGTATAGGATATAGATACACTATCTAAGTACATAGAGATAAAAAAAGGAAAAATAATATCAAAGTATAAAAATAAACCAACAATATCGATGGACATTCGAATGAGTGATATGAGGGCGGCTTTGCGATAGAAGATATTGAATTTCTTTTGAAAAAAATATCTAAAGAAAGAAAGATGAGTGACGGATCCGGCTAGTGTATTACTATGACCGAAGTATAATGTCTATCCCTAGAAGCCTTCACCATGCATTTAATATGCCTCAGAGGATAATGGATAATACATATAATGGGAAAACTAAGTTAGCTTCAACTGCAAAGGAAACACTTCATCTGGCCCTAAAGGCAAATCAATCAGCCTCTATTGTATGTACAAAGCAATAATAAAGGCGAAATTCAAAGGATTCTTTGTTCGAAATAAAGAAAAAAAAAAACTCTGGATACATTTTTGTTTGTTCTTGGTCGGTTTTTTGCTGTCAGATGTTGAGTCTCCTATAGTAGGTGTGACTGTTTTTCTTTTATTCCATTTCAAGACTATGGTTTCTTTTTTGTTAATGTGAATCTAGGAGTCATCTTTTTAAGAAAGATTCTGTAGAAAAGAGAGAGCTGAAAAATTCGAACTTTATTATTTCGCTATTCATTAAATTGTTTATGATTTTCTGACTCGGTTTTTCAGCAGAGGATCATTCGATTTTTGGCATCAAAATCAAGGAACTTTTAGGACATGTTTGATAGTCAAATTATAATTCCAATAGACTGTAAATTGACCTATTTTATTTTGTTGAGTTGGGATAAGTTAAAGAGATGCTGAATCGGCACCAAATAATTAATTGTAGAAAGGATAAGCCAACTCTTTTGACGCAGTACTGACAAGCAGTTCCTAAGTCAAATTAGAGGTTTCTCCTTTTTTTAACGTTACTAAAAGTGGCTTGAAAATTCCTAAGCTATATGAAGCAGCCGACCACAAGAATGAAAATAGCTTACAACCACTTTCAAAAGACATAAAAACAGGTCCAGTGCGACAATGATGGAACTAACGAAAACGACTGAACGACTCATGTGTGTTTTGTAAAAGCAGTAAGAAACGCACAATGGGCACCTCGCCTATACACAAGGTTTCTACTGTGAACCGTCAGTGAGTTGATGGGGCCAACTCTCACTAAGATTGCTAGAATCCTCTTGACGAAAGGGACCAGCCCCTTCGACTTATTCAGCAATCCTGATCAAGCAAATGTTCACATACCCCAACTAGTCACCTATAGAACTCGTCTACCAGACATTCCAAGGAACCACATACTCCAACAAGTCTGTTGGAGGGATGATTTCTCAAGGAAAGGATCACGCCCTTAAAAGGCGGCGGCATCTACCTCGCCTCAACTAGGTGATTATGTGAGAACAGACATTTCTTCAATGACTTAGAAGTATAGCTTGCTGAAATTTATCAACATCCTTTAAGGGCTTGATTGATATAGGATTTATCATAGGTTTCATTACATGGGAGTCGCAATCCCTGGGGTATCACAACGGATCTACTGAAAATGAAATTTTTGATTAAGCTCCAAAACCCTATGCAAAATCTCATTTATCTCAAAAACAACTCTAACGATTTTGATAAAAAATACAAAAAAAATTAATTTTCTTCAAACATGTCGCTCTTTTTGTATCTGATACAAAAGACAGTTAGAAAAAAAATCTTAGGATGTGTGCCTTGGGTTTGAATTTTTTCAAAAAACCATAAGCCTAAGCCTTCATTAAAACAAAAACTATAAAATCAAAGAATATACATTTTTCGACAAGAAATTATAAAATTGTACGTTCATCCATTCCTGTCGACAACATGCCCATTCCTGGGTCGAGAGTTGTAAGTCACTAGGTTTGTGTTCTCTACGAACTTCTTAATATTTGTTTTTTTTTTTTTTATTTTGTATAATCGAAGTTTAAAATATGAACAAAGCTCTAAGATCTAAAGTTAAATAAATATATTTTTAAATGCATTTTTGTATGCAAGATATTTCGAAAATAAGAAGTACGAGTAGAGTATACCTACTTTACCCGTCTTAATTTTGAAAATTTAAAAATAATTTTCGACTTTCAATTCTGATTTAGGCATGTAATTTACGTCACAAAAGATTCTAAAAAAAACCTGTTGGCAACCATGATTGCAGACACTATTTTCCGAAATATTCAAGACAAATCTCCTTAAATACTCCAAGTGTTTTAATCCAAAATAAAAACAACTCACTCAGAAAATTTCATTAAACAAATGTTTATACTTTTTATTACATATAAAAAGTATCACTTTCAATCTATTTATTTTTATTCGGTATCTGGGTTCCGGGATATAAACGCAAATCCTCATTTCTTTTCCTTCTCTTTTGTTTGTTTGTATTTGTATTTTAAATGACCTCGTCTGTGTCGAGTACTTATCTGAGATTTTCAGTTCCATCAATGACAAGAGTTTTGGTATTGTTTTCACTTTTTTTTCTTTTCTATAGAAATCAGTTTGAGTGTTGTAGTCTTTTTTTCAATTTCGTAAATTCCACACAATTTATTGAAGAAAATGGTTGAAATATTTTTTTTTTGTTTTTTTTTTATGGAAGATAGGAACATTAAACAAATTTGGGAAAAAGAAGATACTTTTAGTTGGATGAAACTGTCAAATCTTTTTAACATTTTTTGAATAAAAAAAATATAGAAATATGTACTCGGAGAAATATGTACTGGAGAAATTCTGGTTGTTAAAATACAGTATCACTGAAATTCTGTTTTTTGAAATTTGTATAAGTAGAAATAGGTTTTGTACAAGTAGAAATTAGATTTATTTTAGAGGAACTGCCCCTTGTGTAGAAGTGACAAATCCTCCTGGATCATCTTTTGTCGTGAAAAGTGCTTCTCATCCAAAGCCAAGCGTTTCATACTCGCTGGAAAATTTTACGTCCTCCCTATTCTTGTTTCTTGAGCTTTGAGCAATTCTTACAACTTACGTTTTTTTTGTCTCTGAAATCGGACAACTTCCTCTCTCAAAAGCCAAAAACGCGATTCCTAGTGAAATGAGGAACTAATTTTTGGAGATTTTCTTTATTGAAGATTTGACGAAAGAAATTTTTGAATTTTTGAAAAATAAAGTGAAGAAATTTATAATAAATTTTTTTCTTCACGTACTTAGCAGAATTTCTTTCGACTTGAGTTTCGAAAAAAAAACAATCACTTATTTCTTCTCTAAAATGGAGAGTAGATGCTTAATTTAAAATCAATGGACTAAAATTCCAATTTATTGAAATGAAATTTCATAACTTTCGAAAAGTATGACAATTTTCAATAGATTTTGAACCGTATCTCAATTTTTTTCTCTCCTCTGCCTACAACCAAAGGAATGTCAATATAAAATGGTTCCTTCCATCTTCCATATCGCAATATCACAGCAGTAGCATAACAAAACCTATTTTTCAAAAAGTGGATATTGAAAGAAAGTAAATAAACAACACAAATAAAACAATTTTTTTTTTTTTGAATAGACAGAACGCACCGGCTCTATTTTCCTAAATCGATATTCTTCTTTTGTGGAAATTTTTTTTTTGTTGTTACTTCAAATTCTCTGAATGATGAGCTCCAGAGAAACCATTACTTTTCGGTACACATCTTAGTTTGAAAGTGCTCATTCATTTGGACAGCTGTTTGGTGTAAGGTTACAGGTACAATCATCGTTTTTCTTATGCGAAATAAAAAAAATAGTCTTTGTTTCGTCTTGCTTGGCAATTTATTCCCTTCAAGATTTTTTTTTTTTTGTATTTGTTCTCATCGACCTACGGGGTTACAACAACCGATGACGCCGACGACTCACCACCATTCGAATACGTTTGAAGGAGGAAAATGTTTAACTACTTAAAGGGTAGGTTATTGGTTCATGGAAAAAAAATGTTATGTTAGGTGTGTTTTTTTTTTGTAAGCAGTAAAATTTTACTCGTTGAACCACAACAAAATTTCTATATTTGTTTTTGTTCAGCGTATACAATTTTACTGTGCTGCGTACCAAAAAAAACACACCTATTAAAGAGTATAATTCGGTTGGCAATATTTCTGAAAATTTTCAAAAAAAACTAAATTAATGATAAGAAAGACAACAACATCGTCAGAAGTGTGATTTTCTGTATTTGTCTAAGAAATGTTTACTCGTAAATTAATACAAAAATGCGACCAAAACTTCTGTAGGTTTTTAATTTTGTTTAGTTGAAAAGGCAGAATTTTAAAATACTACTCATTTTTGTATTGACAAAGTCTTATAATACAAAATTTCGAACGACAAAAAAAGAACCTTGATAGAAATTTAGTCCAACCCAAACAAAATTTCGTATTAGGAATGAAGAAAAAACATGAATTTGAACTATATAAGTATAAAAAGGAAAAAAGCTGAATTTTGTATCAACAACATTTTTAGGTACAGAATTTTTAAAATTAAATTTCGATGAAATTCAAGATTGACTGAATTAATTTTGACCTAAATCTGAAAAAAATTCTTATATTTTGTTTAAAATAAGAAATTAATCAGTTCAGAATTTTTAGAATGCGGAATATTAAAACTTAATTTTGGAGCTCAGATCATATATAGGTACATATGTATAACTTTAGTTCTTCAAGATTTGTTAAAAAAGAAGTCGAAATCAAATATGAGTGAAACACGGACGTTGTAGAGTATTCTGGATACAAATTTTAGGAATTTGGAGCTTTTTAAAAGCAGACTTCTGAATCAAGACCAAGAATTCTTGAAATTGTGTTTTGATGTCCCAAAACAATTTTTTGGAATATAAAACATTAAGCATGTATGAAACAGATCTATAAATTTGAACAATTTCGAACACAGAATTTGGAATTAAAAAAATCAGAAGTAAAGATGGTGCGAAAGCTTTGCACCCAACTACTGCACGTATGTATGTTATCATAAAAAAACCTACTTCATTAAAAATAAAGCTATTAAGGTCTTAACAATTGTGAAAAGTTTTGCAATTATGTAGGACCTACACTGTAGGTACTTAGAAAAATATTTTTTTCAATGCATTTTTCGGAATATCGACGACTTTGATATTTTAAGTTATTTTAATTTTAAACCAAAGGTTGGATCAGAAAAAAAATGAATTAAGTTTTAAAATATTTTTTTAGTTTGTATTTATGGGTCTCAAAATTTGAGTTTACGAAATTCTTCATATAGTTTCTTAAAATTCATTATTAGAGTTTTTTTTTAACTTTTTTATTTTCATACTTTAACTCTATTAGACTACAATCATCCAATACATGCGACCAAACCGTACCCCATACCATTTATTCTTCATCTTCCTGAAGTATTTTATTTCTTTGTAAAAAAAAATCATATACAGAGCTCTCTTCTTTAACCAAGCACCAAAAGAACCAAGTTGTGTGTGTAATTTGCGTCCATTTTTCCGACCATAAATTACAATTTTACACGAAGCAAGCGTAGAGAGGTGAGAGGTGTTGGGTTCGATAAAGGTCCTTATAACATATGCATATAATAAGGACGAGGAGAGCCAATAGCTATTTGAGCTGAAGTAGCAGGAGCGCAGCCAGCAACAGCCATCTCAGACTCAGAACAGGACACACAGGAAGGTGGCTATGCGAATGCATTTTCCCCATTTTGATTATTACAGGTTCCGTTTTCCGCTTTAACGATATGTTTTCCTTTGCAGGAGGTTTTTTTTCATTTTTTTTTTGTTTCGTTTTTGACCTCATTTTATATGAATATATAATATGAGGTTATGGCGTTGGGGCGGAGGGTACTTCTGATAAATTCTATCGTGGAAAAGCAATAAGTTAGTTTCTTATCTTTGGGTTAACGTTCCAATTTTAGATGGGCTGGCTATGGGATTGAAATAATAATTACACACTCATGCGCATAATGCAAACAATAAATACGTTTATGTATGTAGATTTATACAGTTGGTTGAGTGTGAGCTAGATATTGTTGAGAAAATATGTTCACAGAACAGTAGAATCTCTCTTTGTTGAAATGTCCTTTACAAAAGGATATTTTTTATTGAAGTTTCTTCGTTTTCGAATGTCGATAATGTTGAACGATTAGAAAATCACTCCTTGTTTTTTCACACGATACCTATAGATGAGTCAATCAACTTGCTTGCAGTACACACTTGAAATTCAACTACCCGAACACTAGGAGTTTTTTTCATTTAAAGGATATTTATCTTGATAGAAATTAATTTGATATTTAAGAATTTTCATCAAACAGACTAATTTTAATGCAAGTGCCAAATACATGTCACTTTTCGCTACTGGTTGGTAAAAATTTCAAATAATATTTAAAAGCGCTTGAAAACTGATTAGAAAAATTCGACATTTTTTAAAGTTATTTTAACTTCAAAATTAATAAAAGAAAGAAAAATCCTTCCACACCGGAAAAGCCCCTGCATCTTCTTATTGGTGTTCAGCATCACCATCCACCAAAAAGAGAGATTCCACTGTAGTTAGATTGGCATAAGGAAAATTCCAATATTTATTCAATGATTATTATGCTGGAATGGGAATAATATTTATTAGTGCAGCCGTTCGATAAGACTTTTGAAATTATTATCTTTATATTTGGACAAGGATTATTGCTTCGGTCACCTTATGAGTATAAGCATAAGGAAGAGATGTATGTGTGTGACGTATATGAGACCTTTGTTGACTATAAAATGTTCATATCACTAAATTTACTTTTGAGAGAAAACATTATTGAATATTACCACACATGCCCGTAGTTATCAATCAAATAGAATTCAATACAAATAATATTTACTTGAAATGTCATTATTGCCTTTGTCATTGAGTGATTAAGTGTTGTGTTTACACGAGCAATGTTAATCAACAAGCAGGATAACGCGCACCGTGTTTGCATGTGAAAGGGCAATAAACTCACAAATGATTGTTGTGCAATAAATCACAAAATTGATTAGGGTGTGAATGTGCACTTACCTATGTTGCAAGGGTGGTTTTAGAGTAAACTGTTAATGCCAAAAGGGGGTTTTCAAGAAGAAAGTATTTTTATTTCATTCGCAACTAAGATAAAGTTCATTTACCCAAGAACGTTAAAGAGCTTTGTCGAGGACGAAAATATAAGAGAAATCGCCGTAAATAACAAGTGAAAAATGAATGCCTAAGTAATCACGGTGAGTTCACGTGAATACACGAAACACATCATGGCACATAATTGGCGTTTGAAATTATTCAAATTAATATTACATTTAATTTGAACGGATATTATATTTTGATTAATATGTATAATATTAAACAGGGATGCCAAAAGCTCAAACTTCAGCTTAGCTCACAGCTGAAATAAACTAAGCTAAGAGAGCTGAACTATTGACTGACCTGTGAGCTGATTGTTGAGCTGAGCTGTTGCGGCCATTAATTTCCTGTATGCACATACATGCATTTGTATTTGCTGCATTTGGTGAAACACTCTCCATGAATATTTTTGTGCAGCATTTCTTTTAATTGTTGGAGACCCAAGAGATATGATTTTCTGCGTTTGTTTTCTATGTTTAAAAATTTTTTGATAAAGGGCAGGATATTCGTTTTTGTGAATGTGAAAATTGTTAGGGGATGTCTTTGTCCCATTAAAAGATCAGAAAAGACAAAATAAATTTGATTTTATCTAGAATCTCTACCATAGCAGTCGCATTCTTCCACTAGAACAATTCAAACGTAATACTCGCGCTTCAGCGAATGTCTGTCAGTTTACCCTTGATTCCAACTTCGGACGTTTTGTTAAATTTAGAGACTGTTTTTTTGAGCCACACTACACGAATGTGGAATGCTTTACACTGCTTAATATTTCTCTCCAATTGCGATATTTAGAAATGCAAAACCAATGTTCTTCAGTTTCTTCTTTTAAATCCTCACAAACTTCTCTAAGCCCTTTCATTGTGCTCCAAAATGTTAAAGATATTCATAATCCATTTTCGAAGAAAAATCCGCACCAAACTGTCACTCTCTGTGGATGCATTTTCATCTGGACATTAACATGCGGGTTTTCCAAGCCCCAGATGCGGCAATTTTGTCTGTTAACGTAGAAAATGCTCCTCGTCAGAAAAGATGATTTTTCGCCCGAAATCGTTGTCCAATTCAAGCTGCTCGATGGCCCAAACTGCGAAGAGATAACGAAGCGGATGGTCGTTTGACTTCAATTGCTTAGTCAATTGGACCTTGTAAGCGAATAAACCGAGATCCTTGTGCAGAATTCTCCACAGGCTAGTGCGTGAAATGTTAAGCTGTTGAGATCGATGGTGAGTTGATGTTCGTGAATTGTGTTTCACCCACTCGGCTACAGCAGCCACATTC
The DNA here is from genome assembly GCA_963931855.1 of Philhelius festivus. NCBI lineage: Eukaryota > Metazoa > Arthropoda > Insecta > Diptera > Syrphidae > Philhelius > Philhelius festivus. The sequence goes on along the minus strand of OZ007557.1, from coordinate 4,301,038 downwards.
TCGTCTTTGCGCACCGTAAGGCTAGGACCGCACTTGCAATTTCAATCGCACGATTTTTTAGTCGCAAAAATAGAACACATGAATTTAAATGAGAATGAACGCCCTTGCTACCAACAAATCATGACGATTTAAAAGTCGCAATTTGTTTCATTTTTCCTGCGATGCGATTGTCGGTAAACTTAAATGAAACACATGTACTCAAATGGATATGCCCACACTTGCGATTTAAATTACTACGACTTAAAAATCGTAGTCGCAAAGAGAAATTGGCATGCACGCACTTGCGATTTTTAATCCACGATTTTTTAGTCGCAAAAAGTAAGACACGTGGCCTTAAATGTGAATGCACGCACATGCGACTTAAAATTCGTAGCGATTATAAAAATGAAACAAGTTCTATTTTTTCAAGCGATTTTTCTGTCGCTACTTATTTGTAGCAAATGCATGCACTCACCTAAAAAATAGTGTGTTTTATTTTTCGCGATTAAATAATCGACGGGAAAAAATCGCAAGTGCGTGCATGACAATAATTTGTAGTGACTACGACTTTTTAATCGCCTCGACGAAAAATCGCAAGTGCGGTCATAGCCTAAGGCGACGGGGAGCATGTTGTCCACTAGCATATCAGTCTCACGAACTTTTTGCACAAACTTGAGTACATCAGGCGCGGTGGATGCTTCATTTCTTAATAAGTTTTCAATATTTTTCAACGTTATTCAAGCAAAAAGCGAAATTTTTCGTTCCGCGGAGGTATGAAACCGACTTTCTGTAAAGATTTCAAGCGTGAAACAACTCTCAGTGTCAAAATAACCTTTGATTTAAAAAGAAAACACTAAATGGCTCACTCTTTACACATCATTTAGAGAACACTTTCGACGTCATATTGAAAGCCGTCGGATCATTGTCAGAGGATAGTTCAAAACTTTGCCAATACCATCACCGAAGACATACTACACCGAAACACACACAGAAACGTGATGGTCCAGAATTGAATTTCAGTTTGGTAGTTGGGTGGGGCTTTAGAGGACCCTCATCCGCTTATCTCAAACGTCGTATTAATGTTTGTTGTGGCGGCTCCATTCAATACTCAAAATTGATATTTTTATTTTTATTGTTTTTGGTTTCGATTTTTATTTTATTGTGTGTGTACAAAAGTCTAGAGCTTTGAATCCATATTGATAAAAGAAAAACAAAAAACAAATTTAAAATCTCCCTCTGTGCTGTTCGAATTAAGTTTTACTATTTGTTTTGTTTTGAGCTCCACCACAGTTTACCCTCCCTAACTGAGCAAAGTGTTAATGTTTTTTGTATATTGTTTACAGCATTGCCATTTGCGAGAGGTTCAATAATTTGTCTAGCAAATGTTCTCTTCCTTATATCGCGGCGGTATAATTGTTTAGTCGAATGTTCAAATGACAGTTTGGAAAATAAATTAACTTCTAGTCAATGGCATCAATGCAATTAGAAATTAACTTTGAACCGGAATCAACTCAACCTGTGTTGCTCCCGTTCTCGTTTCCAATATGGCTTCTTAAAAGAAACTCGAAACTGTCTGTCGTCTCTGTCAAATGACATAGGTTTTATTCACAATAAAAACATTGTCATCTGTCATGTTGAATTTGAATTTTGGATTATTGATTAAATAATACGTGCTATTCAAATTTCGAAAAAATAATGTGTTTTAAAATGTTTCAATGTATAAATATGACTGTAAACTGGAATGGCCTGAATGAACTGGCACTAGTCAAAATTTTATTAAGTATTCACTCAATATTGATGAACAATTAAATATAAAAAGAAACTCAAAAACAGAGCCAGTATTCGCTGAAATAAGCACGTCAAATTGGAGTAGATAGTATGTTTGTTGGTTAACCACTCTGACAATGTTTTATATTGACATTCGTGTCAGTTGCTGTCAGATGTATTAAGAAAAATGAAATTTGGTATCGTAAAACCACACAGAAATTTGGTAGAATTTGTAACTTTTCTTTGTGTCAGTCACTGCCAGTTGTGTCATATTATTGACTTACGTTTCCAGATTTAATTTGTTCTAAAATTAAATTTAAATTTCCTTCATGTGGCAACGCTGGAACTTACTTAAAATACAGCAGCAGCGGTTCGTCTATATGCAAAAGATACAAAGAACTAAAGTGTGTAATCGCAGAATAAATATTCTTCTGTTCTCTCTTTTATGTTTCCGCTTTTGCTTATATTGTGTGTATTTTCTCTATTCTCAAACATTCGCGCCAATCCAACTATATTTATAAAAGATACGAGTAGCAGCACACATTTTGTTTTCATACACTATTTTGGGTGGGCTCTCTAGGCTGTGATGATGATGAGGATGATATACAAGATGGGGACGAATTTAAATGTGTGTTTTGTATGTGTGAAGGCTTTGAAAAGAATACAAACAAAAAATATAAAGGGAGGCCTCTGGTGGATTTTCATGCAAATACATTTTCGGTATGCCATTTGAATAAACAAAATCTCGTATGCCTCCTTTTCTTGAAGTTGAAATCGCTATGCGTGACTGAGAAATGAAATGGATGGCAAACTAATGACAAACTTTTTTCGTTTGACCCAAAACCAAAAAATAATATGAAGCAAAATTTGAAGTGAAACACAACTTGATGGATGAACGAATGGGGATATTATTTACGTGAAAATCCGACTAAAAAGTCGAAAAAGGACCAAAATGTTGCAGAATAGAAAGTTTTGATTGCCATTTGCATTTCTGGGAGAGTTTTTTTGTTCATTTTGTATTTTAAATGTTTTCATCCATCAGGGTGTTTAAAATGTGATAGTCGGGAGGAGTTTTTTGTTCCTTTCTCTCTGAAGGATAAAATTTTGTGTAGTGAGAAAAATAGGATTAGACATCTTTTGTGTAGGTTTTTTTTTTTTTTTTTTGGGAACGAAAGAGGGTGGTGTTGGGAAGGATTTTCGTTAAGCTTGAATGATACATTTTTAAATGTACAAAAAATAAATGGGGAATCATTTTTCGCGTTGGGATATCCTTTCTTATTTTCGAGGATTTTCGAGGGTCATAATGTGAGCTTAAGTGACAAATGTCTTTTTAGAGGGATGCTTGTATTTATTTATGGCAGAGTCCTTGTAACCAAAGAAAGAGGGTGTCGTCTGTAAGGTTTTTCTCTTCGATTTTATGTTGTTGTTTTTTTTTGTGGGTGTAATAATGCGTGAAATATCACACATAAACCGCACGGGAATTGAGAGCAACTTTTCCTCTGACAAGGACTTATTGGAATAGGTATATAACCTTCGATTCGACTTTCGCCTTTTTGAACAAATTCAAAAGGAGTTGTCTGTTGGTTTATCTTCGAATCAACTGAATCGATCTTTTTTAAATATTCATGCGTGAAATTTGACTGTTGTATTTTCATAGATAATCATGTCTATTACAGAATTCGCAGAATTTTACTCCCGGTGAGTTGACTCCATCCGTTGACCTTTCGCATCCCCTGTAAAACTGAATTATGAAATTCGCCGGATGAACTACATTGTCGATTCCTAAAATTACCTTATCATTTATGAACTTTCGTATCGACACTGTCAACTACAGACATTTAGTTGACAGCCTAGGCTTCGCCTTCGCTTCAGATTCATCTCGAAATTGGTGCAAATGTAAAATGATAGAAATTGTATGGAGTGCGAATGGATTGCGAATTCATAAATACCATATAAGTTGAACAAAATGTCGGTGGTGCAGGAATTGTTACCGACATTCGTTCAACTTTCATTCGTCGGATTCAGTAAAAGCAAAAGTTTGGAAATTAATTGAAACTGTCAATTTAGCTCATTCGCCGAATTCTGTAATAGGGGTGAATAATTATAGGAATTAAAGGAAATAAGAGATACTATACTATACTTTACTGTGGGTAGGTAGGTATACATCTCACTGAGTTGAAAAAATAATTATTTGTGGTTTCAATTAATAACCCCCAGTTTCAGTGCAAGTTTAAACTTTACTTTTGGATTCAACTTTAGTCAAAGAATTATATCGGTTTCACAGTTTAGTTTAAACTTTTCAGAGTTTATTTTGAATTTTATGTTAAAAGACTCTATTCTGCCTTTAAAACATAAGTTCCGCGTTTGGACAACTACGTACAGTACTGCCAATTTATATTCATACAATTTAGTTCAACCACCTTTAATTGTACTGAAGTCTATATTACTCTTCGAAACCTTCAAATTCAGGTACAGAGAAAATTAAGTTTAAGCTTCCGCTGTAAAACGCGAGTTAGATAAATTTATTGCCTTAACGAAAGTATTGCTCTGTTGTTTGACTTTTAATTTTGGATTGGAACTTCTGGCAAACATCAAACTTAAACCATTATCAACTCAACAAAGTTTTACAAGAAAGTGAAAGAGTAGTTCAAGTATATTAAACAAGATATCTGTCAAATCCACCTGCGTTAGGTCAAAATATCAAAGTTATAAAATTCAGTCATGATGATTGCGATAATTTCGGCTTTTCTTAGGTTCGATTTATTAATTTGAAGCTCAAAAAATAAGTAAGCTTTCACTTTAGGATTGATTTTCTACCTACATACCTATATAGGTACATTTCTATTAGAGAGTTTGAGTTTGCAAAATTACAATCAATACTCTGTTCCAAATTCAAACCACCCCATTCCATAATCACAGAATCACTAAAATTCAAATACATTTTATTTCAGTTTACAAACTTAAATCCGTCTGTCAAATTTAAGCTCGCAAATGACAAAATTCAAACCAAAATGTCAGCCAAAGAAACCCCATCTGAAACATAAATCACACCCTGTATATGGAAACTTATTTAAGTCTTAATGAAATTCACAATTCTCTGGTGAACAATCCGTTCCTATGTAACAACATTAGTATTTTATATTTTAGCTCCCCTCAAATATTTTCGCTACTGCAAATTTATTTTTAGAAGGAAGTACCTATTTATGTCTATGATGACAACGGTTCTCTTTCCTTTAGCATAAAATATTTTAACTTAAAATTTAATTTACCCCCAAACTGATTTTGCAATTGCAAATAACACAAAATTTTATATCGATTTAATTAAAATTTCATTATCGCAACCTACCCTTCTGCAACCCACTCTCCTGCAAACAAACAAAAGAAATTTAAACAAAAAGACCAAATAGCCGACAAAAAAAGGCAATCATATCCCTCCCCCTGTTTCAATGCAAGGAGAATACAATTTAAGAAATACAAATTAATTGTGAATTTATTTCTGCAATGCATCAATGGGTTAAAAATAAAAATGAATACATTTTCTACATTTCCGACTTGGGGGGCTTTATTAACCAAAAGCCATGCTGCGCTAATGGGGGACCAACCACACATCAGCCATGCCGAATAGTGAAGCTGATACCGACCACCGGCCATGCCCTTGCTATTGTGAATGTGGCTACCTTTTTTTTTTTGCTTCGCTATACTTTGTATGGCAGCGTCAACAGATGTCAGAGTGACAGATAAATTAATATACGGTGGGGAAGGAAAGAGAAAATAAAATCCATAAGAAACTGATTGGAAAGTGGAAACAATGCTGGAGGAGACCAAACTAAAACACAAAGAAGAAAATGAATTGGAAATCGTGGGGGTTAACAAATCTACAGTCACCGTCATTTAAGTAGATACAGTTTTTTTTTTAGTTAGTGTCTAAGTGTCTAATTATTTTCAATACATAGTTTTAGTTTAAAAAAAAACCCTTTGATTTTTCGCTCAAAGTTCATAGAATGAACACACTATATGAGCTTGCAATAAATACATTTATTTACTGAAAGAGAAGCACATAAGGTTTCTTTTTTCTTACTTTTTTGGCCCAAAGCTATGGACTTAATTGTCCAACAAATCTGTGTTTCCTTTTTTAGTCAAAATTTGTGCCCCTTTTTTTTTAAATCGGAGCAAGTTCGGTTCATACTCCACGAGCTCAGATTTAAATAAAAAAGTAAATTAAGTAAGTTCCATTTTTCATGAATATTGACAGGTTTGTAATCGTTTGACAGATTAGTCTTAAATTTTTTGACCAAAGCAAAACATCATAAGAAACAATTTAAATGGTGGACAAGGTTCGACAGCTGCTCAATTATGAACCATAATATTGGACTTGTTTGACAGGTACATTATATATTTATAACTGTCCATTGGATGGTTTTTTTTAATTAAATGATATTTTGACAACGGCAGCTATTTCGTGACAGAAATATTTTACCATACTTCCGTTGTGCTTAAAATACTTTGTGAATTATTGAAAGCTCGTTTCCAAACTAGATGGACAGCCAGATGAAGACCCACCTCATAAAGTTAGTTTCATGAACGCTCGAATTTCTTGAAATTAAATTTTCTAAAACCAGTTGTGAACCTATTTTAATGAAGTTGAGTGTAGACTATATGCATTCATATTTCTTTGATATTTCGCTTACGAATATGGAAAAGCAGATGTTCTCAGTATAACAACGCTTTTCCTGCGATATTTCTTTATTCCTTTTTTTTATATTTTTCTGTGAAGGGAAATTTTAATGAAGCGTACAAAGAAATATGCGACATGATGTCATATGACAAAGAATAAAGTGCGTAGATATGAAAACTGATTAAAAGTGTTTTCTTGGGTATCGACGCATTTTAACATTTTATAAAGGATGCAGTTGTCTGCTCGATTTTGTCCTGCGAATACTCACTGTATAGACAACAAGCTCATACGTAAATATGACAAGTCCGAAGGAGTGGGTGGGCCTCTTTTAAGCAAAAATACTCCAAAAGAATCTCTTGTCATGGGAAATTTTGTTTTCATCTTTAGGAGGTAGGTTATCTATCAATTTATTGCGCAGATTGGAATTTGCAGATAAGAAGTAATTTTTAAACTGGCAGTGCCCTAGTTCACTCATCCCGACTAAATTTTACAAAGTTTGTTACAAGTTTTTCAAAAGAGATCGCAAGTGATGTTTAACTTAACGAAACTGAATATAGAGCAATTATAAGCAGAGTGTGAACGAAAGCGATATTTAAAAGGTTAGCTTCTTCAGAATTGTGCGTACATTTTTGTTGGTCGAAGATGTAAATGTGAACGCTGTATCAAAAGTGAATGCAAGTGATGGGAAACTTAACGAATCTTAACTTCTATATGTTAATATTGATTTTAATATATTTTAATTAACGAAGGCTTCCGTCAAAATGTTTAAAATTTGTAAAATTTCGATTTTAGTATTCTAGTCTGATTGTTGATGCGAAAGTAAACGCAAGGGAAAAATAAACTTAACGCAACTGAACTAAAAATCAAACCACTGTGTGAACAGAGCCGACTGCCAAAGTGGTGTCTCATTCAAACTTAAATGTCAAATTTTGGTTCACAAAATAAATCAGATTACAAACTCTTTGGGAAGAAAGACAAAATTTAAAGAATCTGACCTCTTATTTCCTCATAATGACCTCATCAAGAGTCTTTTTTTATTACCACAATAATTTCGGAAGTGATCGATTATGCTAAGTGTTTCTTCGCTTGCTTTGACAGTTTCTATCATAGAATAATTTTTTGAAAAAAAAACTAAACTAACAGTTTAAATTGATTTAAATTTTTGCAATGACTGCTGTGATTTAAATTGGACAACAATTAAGCAAGTGTCATATATATCAGCACCACAATTTTCAGCAAAATATTTTTCTTTATTTTTAAACTACGTAAAATTTAAAATTAAAAAAAAGAAGAAAAACCATTGAATTTATCACCCGAAAATTCCTTAAAAATTTAATTTAATCTTAAAAACGACCTTCAAACATTTTTCAAAAATTCTTACTCATTCGTTTTTCCTATACAATTCAATAAGTAAATAAACAAAAAAAAAACTCTACAAACATATATTTATTTTTATACTCAAATATTCATATGGAAAGATATTGTGTTTACAATTTGCAAATTAAAAGTATTAATATCAATAATATTTTGTTTAAAAATTTTGTATACAGAATTTTTCTTCTCCTATTGTTGTTCATGTATGTATGTTTCCAAATGTTTGTAAATATCTACGTATTCACTCACATACATTCATAGAATATTCGAGATTCGCATGTCTCCAAAACAAAAGCGAATTCTAATTTAAGAACAATTTTTAGTTAATTTTTTTTATTTGTAAACAAACGTTCAAATACATTTTAGTGAATTGGATTTCCTTGTCAAAAACAACAGATGAATAAACTATCATGCAAAACACAAATTTGTTGTGGCTTGAAACCAAAAAAAAAATATAAAAATGGAATGTGATGTGTGGTTATGTTTGCATGTTCAATATATTTTTTTAGATATTAAAAAGTAGATTTAATATGTGGAAAACACGAACACGTGTCAGGGTTTTGTTTTTTTAATAAAAAAAAATTAAATTTCACATCGATTTAACAGTGAACAACAAGATTTATGAATCGATGATGGAATTAATTTGAAAATGTCAGTGGTTATGTCATTGACAGTGGCTTTGATTGATTTTTTATTGAATTTGAAAACTGAGTTTGAACAATTTGTTTGACATGAAGAGAACAAGAATGTGACATAAGTACTTTTTTTCGGTTTTAGTAATTAAGTCATACGAGTATGGATGGAAAAAGCAATTTAAATGAATTGATTTAATATTTCATTAAAATAGGATTTATAAGTAAATATAATGGTAGATGTTAATGGGGTATAAACTTTTCTTTTTTATTTGAAAGGCCCATGTATGCTATGTATGGACAAATGTCCTCGGCTTTTTATGGTGACACGGATCCTAGTGGTCCAATTTTTAACGACTCTTTTGCATTGATCCAGCTGAATTTGAACGATGGCCTGTGCTATGTTCACCTTAAGTGCATCGGTCTATTGTAATTTATTCGCATAGACTTGCGACTAGAGAAAAAACCACAAGAAAAATCCTAGCGGGGTCAAATGGACCAATGACGCTGCCGTTCCGATTACTTTTTAAGGATGCTTCTAGTTAAACTCGTGTGGGTTAGTGTCGTCGCATATATGGCAATTTTGCTTGTTAATACAGCCTTTCATTCAAAAAAGGGCCTAGTCGCTAAATATAATTTTCCGGCAAAAATTGGGGTCCTTTTCCAAACGCTCCGAGGCCCAGCCAGTGAACAAACGGCCATATCTGTGGTCAGGAACATTCAGATCTTGGGTTAGTTGGATCTTGCAAGGGTACAGGCCTATGTCCTATGGATTTCACTGCCTCGGATTCTGCTGTAAAATTTCAAGAGACCGCGGCAATACTCTCGACCGACCTTGCGTTCCTTTGACGTAGTAATGTTGGCTGATTTATTACTGAAGCGGACGTATCAAATTTGGTAAGACAAACGTTGAAGAGTCGCCTGTGAAATGCCACCACGTAAAATGGGATAACGAACACTCATTTTGATAAAAAAGTTTTATCACTTGAAGGTGCCGTTCAATCGTGTTACTTGCCTTGGTGATTTGGCATCAGTAACTGAATAATAAACAACAGATTTGACAGATGTCACCAAAGCAACATGACCGAAAAACTCTTTATAAAAATTGATTGACAATACTACCAATTGCAGTCTGCTTTTTACTTTTCTAATTGAAACCTTGCCCTGCACTTAAGGAGCAGCTTTCAAATACAAAAGTGAAGGAAAACTGAACGAAAGTAGAAATTATTCACTTTTATTGCAATGTTTTCTTTTTTGTGAGTTCTTATGAACACTCAGATTCTTTTGAGTCGTCCAATATATTAAGTTTATGTGTGTTGTTAGCTAATTAACGAGATTTTGTAATCTTGTTAACGAAGTCTGAATATTTGGGTCGGTAAAAAAAACTGAATGGCAATAGTCAACTCATTAATATTTATTTTGGCTGGTGTTTTATAAAATAGTCTGTAGTACAACTTGCAGAACTGTACAAATACAAGAGATGTCTTATCTTGAGCATAATTGTTTCGTTAAGTTTTCCATCACTTGTAGTAAACGTCGAAAAATCAATCTTATTCGTGTATTTAATTTGGACTGTTATAGTTCGACTGTGTTAGTTGATAGAATTGTTTTACTTCAATTTAGTTAAGCCTCGCAAAAAAAAAAAAAAAAACAATTCCAAGGTTGTACTCGCATCAACTATATCAACAACGACTTAGCAACTATCCGGTTTTTCGTTGAATTTAGTACAAATTTAGATTTTTACTTACATTAGACAAAGTTGACAGCAGTTTTTCGTTCAGTTTCATTAACCTTTGAATGAAACATCAACAACCATGAAGAGAACGTATATCAGTTCAAATCCAGACACCTGCTAAAGCAAGTTCGAAGTTTTTCACAGAAAATATCGCCGGAAAAAGAGTAAAGAATTTCTCATATCTTTGAATTCCTGACTAAGAAATGCTTTTGGGCAGAAAATCACAGCTCAGCAAAATGCCAGTAACGACAGCAAAAGCATGGAGATTTAAAATCGAGTCGTGTGTTATATTCACATAATGTAGAATGCAAAACTTCAAATTCGTGCCAATTTCCGTTCGCGGAATTTTTTGCAGAATTAAATTTTTTTGAGAGAATTTTCAAAATTGTCAGAGTCTTATATCATCTTAGATTTTCTCCATTAGAAGGAAAAATAATAAAAAAAAAAACAAAACAAAAACAAGAAAAAAAAGCCTTGAAATTCGTTTACGTTTTATTTAAGTGAAAACACCAACCGCCACGAACCGAAAAAATCTCTCAAATCTTCTTTTTATTCAATTTAAAATAAATCTTTAAAAATCCACTTAATTTGTCAATTTATCCGCGCACCCAGAAGACGCATATTCACACATTTTTTGTTTTTCTTTTCTTTTTTTTTTTAAATCCAATTGCTGGCTTATTTTATCAATTACCCTTACGACTTTTGCTGCTTTAAGTAGGTAGAATGCGAATATTGTATTTAATTGAATATTCTACTTGACACACAGTTACGTTACGTGCGTGGGATTTAAATTAAGTTAGCCATTGTTGTGTAGGGACTTCCTGGAGTTACGGTTTTATACAAAAACATATACCTATTCCAAGAATTTTCATAGCATTTTTTACAGCTATATTCAAATGCTGTCAGATTACACGTTTTATCCGGCGGCCATTTTTCAAAATGTCATTTGAATTTATGATATGTCAATAATTCATGTATCGTAAGAAATATATTTAAACTGTCAAAGTTTCTGATATCAAAACACACATTGACATCTAGCTTCCTTGGATAAATTCTGACAGATATATTCCCAAGACATTCTCAAACGGTTAAACAATCAAATGCAGAGTTGCATAACTTAACCGTTGTGTTAGCATGTAAATCTCATTCAAATTCATAATAGTACCTACCTACCTTCACCAGCAACGCAATGAGACTTTCTTAATTCGGTATCTAAAAAATAAAACTTCAAAAAAGACCCCCTCTTCGCTTAGTATGCTTATGAAATTTCAATGTGAAAAACCTTGAAAGGAAGAAAACAGAGCAAAAGGCACTTTTCAAAAAGAGGAAAGTATATAGTTGCGGGCTCTATACGTGTGTTGTATTTTAATATATATCATGATACTTACACACATAGGTATATATTTTTCGTATGAAATAAACAAAAACCTCTATAGATACTTTGTATATTTTTTTTATACAAAAAAAAAAACTGAAAAATAAACCAACGTAACGATGCGGGAAATTGCATGATAATATAGTGCTACGAGTTGAGAATTTTTAAAATCATGTTAAGCGTTTTCATAATTTATGGCCGCCACCATTACTATACCACCACCAACAGCGCTTGCCACTGAATAGGTTGTCATTTAAACCAAAGGGACCAGATGGATAGTATAAAGGATCTCACACCATATTTATAATATTTTTCTCTACATCTATCTCTCTCCTCCCACAGGACATACATATTCATATTTTTAATACAACTTGTGAATTATAATAAAATTTATGTTTAAAATTGAATAAGTACTTGCCACGCTTGGTATAATATTTTTTTAATAAAAAAATTTAACATGAACTGAGTAAAAGCATAATAACACTGGATGTATTTATAGGTTTTGATAAATATTTAACAAGGCTGTCACGTTGATTATAATGACAAATGAGATAAAAATTTGTCAATGTTGTTGTTTTTGGCAAATTATATGAACATTTATTATTGTAAGTTTTAATTCTGTTTTTTAATGATATTTTAATGACTTTGTTTAACTGACTAAAGGAAGGTAGATTTAAACAAAAATATATCTATATAAACCTTAATCAATTTATAGCCTGTTTAAACAAATTAATATTTGAGTATTCCAATTTTTAAATTTATTTCGAAAGTGAATCGGAATATCGGAAGTTATGTTCCCATTTATAATTAAGTTTGTAATTCAAACAGAACGAAAACAAACTGATTTTGTGGCAGATCTGTCAGTGTCATTTAAATTTTTGACAGCGCACCAATAAGAGCGTTTGAGTAATTAAACAAAGACTTGATAAATTAGTCATGACTTGGTTTAGTTAGTCATAAATTCCATTCATTTTCTCCCAAACTTGTTATTATTTGTTTAAATTAATTTGTTATACTGTAAGTGTCAATTTTTGACAGCTAACTATATCAAAGCCCTTTAGACTAGTTGGCCTTTTGGATTGGTCACCGAATGACATTTATTTTTCTGAAATAAAGAGGAAATTTGTTCGGATTGTATTAAAGAATTGAAGTCTGAAATATTCCACAGATGACTCGTGTGCAAAACTTCAATCTAACTATGGATATACACAACTAAAAAATATCCATATGTTCTGCCATTTTGTACACTTTGTGTCTATAAAAAAGCTTACGTCAGTGAATATCCAAAAAATGACAGAAGTAATGGCATTTTGTGGGTCGTTTAGATCCAGAATTATGCCCGATTTAAACAACTGAGAAGCTGTCATAATTTGTTCCATTTTCTTGACATTTATGACCTCATCATGTAAATGCCGGTATGTAACAAGAACATTAGTCCTTAATCAGTTTTGTTTTTATATCTCACACTGTGCCATTATGACAAAAACAGATAAACAAAAGAATGATATTTTCAACAAAGTGAAGATGTGACGTTTGTGAATAAAAGAGTGTTATACAATGCTATTTGAAAATAGTTTTTTGCAGATTCAACCAATTTGACAGTTGAAAGCTGGGGCCAAATTACCGCATCAGTTTTCGAGTTATACGTAATGACTGAATTATGTGAGTTTGGCATTGCCGCTTACGTCATCGACCAATCGATTAAACTAATTTGACATTTTCATTCGATCACTGATGGGACTCACTTACTCGGTCACTGAAGCGGTAATTTGGCCCCTGATTTTTTTGTTTTATTTAAGCAAAAACCCTATAGCATCGCAAATTTATTTCGGACATCTTCAGGTTCAGGAGGAAAAAATTATGCACATTTTGTTCAAAAATGAGTCTTCGTTCAAAATTCACGCTTTAAGGGGTAAGCAAATTCTCACAAATAACATTTTGCAAATACTGTGTACGTAGCTATTATTGAACCGAATTTAGATAAAAGTTGCAGGATGCTTTTGTGAGAATTTTTTGAATTTCAAATACTTTTTCCAGCAATAAATTTGACAGATGACTTATGATCAGTTCGGTTTCCCAATTCACTACGAGTAAGCTTGGAAATTTCAAAAATTTATGTCAAAAATCATGGTTTAGTTTCCCAAACTTAATGAACCTACGATATCTCAATTTTATTTAATTTTTTCACATGTGCCACAAGGGTTTATTTAGAGACCTTTATAATGGCTTTTTTAAGTTAAACTGTCGCATTCACAGGGATGCCACCGTTTAATCCAAAAAAAAGTAATAAATATGATTCTTGATAAAAAAATATTTTAAATTTGGTAGAACAGTATATGTACATAGATTTAGATTTATTTATTTGTTTTAATTTTACTCAGTACGATGCGATACCTTATGACGTATACAAATTTTTTGTAACAGTAATCCAACTCTCTGTGGGTAAACTCAAACTTAACTCGGTACTAGAAACTGATTCGAATTAAATCATTTCTATTCGTATTCCTATTTAATTCATATATGGTAACTCCCTTGAATATTTCGAAAAAAAAAACTGATAAAATAAACGTCAGCTGTCATTAAAAGTCACAATGAATTTTCTGCATCGTTTGTTATTTATACGAATGTACATACGAGTTACATCACACGTGGCAACTTTTTTTTTTCAACAAACTTTATTTGTTGATTTTCACAGTCACTGGCCATTATAAATCACCTTATCCAATTCCTGTCATGTTCAATCCTTAAGCTTCAAGCACAATATTATTTTGGCATTGCAACATCTGAGAAAAGTTTGTATCACATCTTTTGTTTTTTTTTTGTGTAAAGCCACACCATTCCAAACCTATATATTTCCCATTTGGCACATAACACCGAAGAGATAAGCAATTTATGCCGTAAGACTTAAAAAAAAAAGAAACAAAATGGTGTTATATGGCAGGTTATTATGAAATTGTGCCATTTGCATTTAATTGGGAACACTGCCCAAATGCCAAACAAATTAAGAGGAGGTGTGGGTTATAAAAAACAGTAAATTTTCCATTTTTTTTTTTCGTTTCCAACATAACACACTTCCCTTTGCGTGATTCGTTGCCAACTATACAAAAAGTTTGATATCGAATCAGGAAAGCTTACTACCTACCTACTACAGCCGAGACTATAAACAGGCTCAAGCTCACCATAGAAGTGAAAATAAAGGAGGAAAAAAAATAAAAAATAAACTTTCATTATCAGGAAACCATTGGGAGAAAAAATGTTATTTTTTCCTCCTCCAATGTTGTTATTATTGGGGGAACATTTTTTGGCACGAGTCGTTCGCATGAGAGATTGGGGATGAGGAGGACTTCCAGCAACAAAAAGAAATACACTGGGGGGATGAAAATTTATTCATTTTGGTCCTTCATGGTGATTATACCGATTTTAGCTCAACTTTAATGCCAGGGTTCGTCGTCGTCGTCGTAGTCCTACATAGTCCTAGTCGTCATCGTCTGTTCAAACACACCATGGAACATTTGTACGAAAGAGCCATTATTATAGGGGGTGTCAAATGGATGACTGAATGGAGATGGAATGATGGTATGGATGGTGGATGGTATAGAAGCAGACGCTTGAAGCCATCTAATGACGATGGTTACCGACCATAATCCCCCTAAGCGTTATCGGGTATATTTTCGATCTGAGTTGTGTGTTTTTTGCTCATTTTCATTCAATTCTCATCTCTCGTAGTAGAAGAGTTCGGAAAAGTATTTTGGCAGCACCAACCACACCCTATAATATGACTTGTCTCTATGTGTACAACTGTCTGTATACATGTATATGTATGTATGTGTATGACATGTACGTTTGAATGGGCAACTCCTAAAAGGGTTTAGACGTTTTTGTTATTCTGGTATGTTTTTTGTGACGTTTAATGAGCCACACAGGAATAACTTCACCCTTTGGTTGTATGAGAGTAAAATTTCTGCGGGCGCGACCAACGGTCGAAGAGCGCTAATGACAGCCTTAGGGCTAGATAGATGTAGTTTTTCTTTGTCACCACCTCTAGCCATGCAACAAAAACTTTTGAACATCGTTCATTTACTTAATACGAGACATTTTCCAGTTGGCATTGTTTTCACTGTGTGTGCAATTGTCTAAAGACATTTATTCACCTGTCACTTGTCACATTACTCACACAACATAAATTCACCAAACTAAATAACGCCCCCAACGTCGTCGGTCGTCGTGTGTGTTGAGTCTTATTATGTGCCAAGTGTGCAAATGTGGTGCATAACTTTTTCATCGAAGTTTCCCAACAATTGTCTGCCTATCTCTATGTCAAAAAGTTTGTTGGCAGCAAATTGCCTCAGACAAAGATATCTCTGAGACTCTGGTTACCCTGTAACACTTCAATGATGACATTATTTTAACGTGCGTGAATTACAATTATTCCGTAGAAAAAAAAACAAACCTACGAGTATGATGTAAACTGACTTTCATTATTATAAAAATATAAATGTATTATCGCTTAGAGCGGGTCATTTGGAGCAACCGGAAGATGTGACAGTCAATCAGAAAGTCACGCGCATACCCGACAAAGAGCAGAGTATTTTTTTTTTTTTTTTAATTTTATTTTATAAAACGTAAAGAGACCGAGAGTTGAAAAGGGAATTTTTAATTTCCTTTGTTGTTGAATAATTCATAAGTTTTCTTGACGTTATCGTCCGTCGTATTCGTTGGTATTGTAATCGTGGGCCGGTTAGGTTAGCTCATGCAGAAGAAGAGAAATTTTCATGCACATAACACAATGTGAAGAAAAGTGAGATTTTATATTGTTTTTTTTTTTTTGGAAATAAAAATAAAAAACCGAAATAACAGAGGGAAAAGAAAAATTCCATCATGTAGATGGGTTTTTTGTGATATTCATAGCTTCCTATTTATTCACAATCGAAAGAATACGTAACGAAATTTAAAGGAATGTTAACAGATTGAATTCAATCAAATAAAAATTAAAATAAATTGAAAAACTACTAGGTAAAATATAGGAGTTCCTAAGGGTTCGTAGAGAGCTTAAACCTAAGTGACTTACAACTCTGAACCATTCCTGTGTGTGGTAAACACGAAAGGAGGGGACCTACATTTTCTGGCGACTAAGCAGCACTTTTCATGACAAGAAATACTCTTAGAGGATTTGTCGATTCTTTACAACTAACCATAATTTTTATGAAAATATTTCATTGGCATATGATTTTTTCGATCAACATAATTCTCAATAATAATAATGGTCGTCAAATTTATGGAAGTAAAAAAAAAGACCTACCCAATAAGTAGTCAGATTTAATGGAATGCCTAAACGTTTCGTGTATGTAGTACATATCGACGGCTAACTATGAATACCTCCTATGTCGCATTTTGTAAACTTTAAAGGGGACACAAAAAACTGATTATAGTCTCAAAATTAAAACGCATAATAATAAAATTTTACACATAATTATCAGTTTTGAATATCTATGATGTGAAATAGTTTAAATTTTAAAAATTCAGAGAAGCAGATGGAAATTATTAACGAAACTGCATCAAAAAGTGAATTTCACAAAAATGTATGTTAGGAGATATTCATAGTTAACCGTCGATATATTGTTTTAGTCTAAAAAAAATATATCGACATGCATGCTCAGCACGTATACATGACGTGCCAACACATCATCAAGTCTGTGTATCAAGTTAGAAAACAGTCCAGCAATACTCTACCACAAAGAACGTCCCGATTTGTCATAATTTCGTACAATAAATTATTTGAATGATGAAACAATTTGGCATCTAACCTTCAAAATGTTGAAAAACATTAATTGTGATTCACAAACTTCATCCACCAATGGGCCATGTTTTCTTTTCGAAGATTAAGTTGTTAAGAATTATTCAGTGAATGATAAACTTTTTCAAAAGAGTGTAAATTCGAATTCAATGTGAAATTCAAATAAATGACTCTACAACAAACACACCTCACCAAAACCGACAAATTATTGCGAAATTCGAAAAAAAAACGAAGGTTGCATTATCTCACTTAGTCGAGGAGAAGTTAACTGTCAAATTATGTGATTTGGTGCCATTAAGACTTCTTTTAAGGGGTTATTTGAAAAGTTAAGTATTCATTAAATTTCAGATTTTAAACACATCAGTGCTAACAGTACGAAATTGAGGTCGTAAATTTATTAACTTCGCACAAAAAACACAAGACAAATTTGACATTCATGATCACGATAAAAATCATTTAAATTTTAAGCATTTTTTTAGCCCCAAGCAACCAACTTTTTATGACAGCAAGAAGAAATCAAATTCGCTAAATTTGACTTAACCTAGTGAATAAGTTTAAAAAATTAATGTCATTTATAACACTTACTGACGTGACGCACGCACTGTCATATTCTTTCACATCGACTAAATTCACAATAAATTCAGATGTCTTACAACAATATTGGTACACATAATTCACAATAACTTGTAAACATTTTTCAAATGTCACAAAATACAAGAAAAGATCAATTTTTCCTTAGATTTCATATATTCGCAATGTTAATGCAACGTGATATTTTTAATAATTAATAGGTGTATATGTATAGATATAAAAAGTAAAAGATTATAAGTCACAATAAATGTTTTCTTTGTTCAACAAAACCCCAAACATCACGTAACGACACTTTAGGTGTGTCAATAACAAAATAGAAACAAAAAAAAAAAAAAGAAATCAAAAAGAAATTTCGTTTGGTAATAAAGAGAGGTTAAAAGCCCTTCCAAAATTAAGGCCTTCTCGTAAACTTTTCCAGTTGAATGTGAGCTAAACTCGCAAGTCAGTTAGTTTAAAGATAAATTTCTATTTGACAGCAATAAAAGTAACAAAATCCTAATCATTATAAATTTGTAAAAGAAAATTCAAACACTTAACTGAGTTTTAATTTAATCCAACTTTAATCTTCTTCAAATATCGAGATTAAACATTGCTTAGATGAACGAGACCAATCTAGTCATTTTTTAATAAATCTTCTTAAAAGATTAATAGTTTTTGTAATTCACTTTGTAAATATGTAAATTCACATAATAGTTAAAATTGTACTGGACACTTCATTCAAACGCCATTTTAACTGTTCGACAGAACAAGAAAATAAAAAGTCAAATGAAGCTTTTTTCTTGACTTTTTTTCTCGTGGCGGTCTATAAGAAAAAATTAAACATAATTTACTTTTTGACACATACTATCAATGTTAAATGTTTTTGAATATTTTTATCGGAAGAACTTCATTAGAATAAAATGTATAACTATCTTCGAACACATCCCTTATTGTGAACAATTTTTCCGTTTTCTTAATTTGAATTATCTCAATCTGTCGGAACGCATCCCATTCTTCATTTACTGAACACATCTGAATGATTAATAATGAACATACTTCACTAATGAAATCTCAAGAAAAATGCAACAACTATTCACAATAGGTTCATCCAAAACAAAAAAAAATATTTTCAAGTGAACTAGTTTTTGTCCATGAAATCAACAAACTAACAAATCCCCGAAACATCTCAATCAGATAAAATTGCAACGACTGACACAAGAAGGAAAGAAAAATAATCAAGTGATGACAGTGCCTTAAGTAGATTATGTCAAGTATTTTTTTTATTTTTTTCGTTAAAACAAAAGTAGGTCACAATATCATACATAAATCAATTTGGAAAATAAAAAAATAAAATACTAAGATGCATAGTAAATTAACCAAGTAAATCAATATACCAATTAGTTATGGTAAAATAATGAAAAGGCTTAAATTAATGGAAAGAAAGTTGTTCTTTATTTAGCTGAACATAAAAAAAGCTTCAACATTAAAAAGACATGTGTTTTCACCCTAAAACATTACTGAAATCGAATACTATGTAATTAAGTTTCCTTTGTTTATGACATATAAGTACAAGTAAGATGTTCATATTTTATACTTTTTAATTATAGTTTAAGCGTCTTCTTTTCAAGAGTTTTGTTTTTGTATTTGTAAAAGAAAACATAATTATACGCATATATTTTTCCAAGGAGAAAAATGTCTTAATTAATTTGGTATGCAAGTATATAATTAGTTCCGCTGAATTGTTATCGTCGGTTTTTGAAAAACTATAGTAATTCAATACTGACATAGAAAACAAAACAGGGAGTTCCTTATGAATCAATACTATTCAACGGATAGAAATAGATCAATAATTGGGGGATCACAATGGCCCCCAGTGGGTTTAAATAAATTGATTCGGGAAGAAAGCATCCGCAGAAAAATATTCCTCTTAAACTTAACCTAATTCTTATGAGAAAAATAGGAGATTAGTATTTCCACTGCCCAAATGAATCTGCAATTTGATAGATTAACTAACTTTGACAGCACTTAAGGGAGATGAAACTATTCATTTGACAGAAACGATGAAAATAGCATATCGAATGAATGGATCCAGCGCAAAAGGCAAGTTCGATTTGGAAATAAGTTGGTATTTAAAAGTTTGACAGAAGATTTTTTTTTTAATCTATTAGATTAGCTAAATAAATTTGTAAGTCTTGAGATTTAAGGAAGATCGAAGAGGTATAGATTAACATAAATCTGGGTTTAGTGGTCGATGAAAGCTAGTGCCTACGAATTCGTAAGTGTTTTTGTAAATCGTTGAATCTTACGTCCATAAATGGATTCACAAAAACCCCGGTTATAATGATGAATGTATAATTTTTGTATGTTGCACAAACATGCTTTTATGCCTAATGCTAAAGTTAGCTTATTCTAATAAAAAAGGGTATTCGAATAGGGATTTCTGTGCCTTGATAGGTAATTGCAGCGATATTGTGAAAGCTACATCTGTAAAATTGGCTGCCATTTATTAAATCTGTTTGGCCAAAATCAAGATGGAAAGTTATATAAAGCAACATGTGCAAACGATTAAATTGTTTTATGAAAATGGATCTTCTGTTCGAGCAACATTTCGCGCGCTTCGACCATTTTACAGTCGCCGTAATCGTCCTTCTGAGTGGATAAATTCAAGTCGATCGGTTCAGTGAATAAACCGACAACACTCGTACGTCAACAAAAAGCAAAATATATTGCTTCTGTCCGTGAGAATGTTCTGGAGAATCCGAGTCAAGAACTCGGCCTTTCGTAGACCACAACTTGGCGTTTCCAGGTTGGGGCCTGCACCCCTTCAAACTTCACTTGACCATATGGAGCTCGAGTTAACGACCATAGACAAAGACTTGTATTCGCTAACTGAGCTGTGGAGCCGGTGAAAATTGACCCCAATTTCGGTCGATAAATCATATTCAACGGCGAGGCCCATTTCTGGAAAAATAGGTTCGTCAACAAGCAAAATTTTCAAATTTGGCAATCACAATCCACATGAGGTTCACGAAATTCCAATGTATTCAGAGAAAGTCACTGTTTGGTTGTGGATTTCAGGCTGGCGACATCATCCAAACATACTTCTTTGAGAAAGACGTTAGCCAGACCCTCACCATCAACGGAGAGCGCTATCGGTCGATTATAACCAAATTCTTTTGACCCGAATGGGTAATATAGGCACTGACCACATGTGGATTCAACACAGGCGCCGCCGGCGGCTCTATGTACCAAATATCCCTTGCCACAATCGACATATTGCAAAAGCGATTTTTGAACACTTATATAGTACCCCTTGGCATAATGGTTTATTTTTATTTATTTATTTATATCTTTATTAACAAGTAAGTAAATTACAATGCTAATATAAATTAGAGCTTTAGCTACCATGACTACCAGCTCGAGATAAGAATATAATAAGAATAATATAAATATAATTAATATAAGACAATAAATGATGATGATGACTTAGATATAATTTTCCAATTTGAGTTCACAGATCAGTTTGTAGGTTTGATTGATGTTTTCTATGGATGGGTTTTTAAGTAAGTCCAGTAGGGATGAGTTGGGAAGAAATATTTTTGAGAGGTCTTTGATTTTCGTACAATCGTAGACAAGGTGTTTGATGGTAATAACTTCATTTTTGTTACAGAGGTGACAGTTTGGAGGATCAGATTTTGAAAGTGTGCCCCATTCGAAGCCGCAGGTATATTTTGATCTTTTTCCATGAGCATTTTGTGGGGTATATGGTCTTTTCGGCTGCAGGGTTGATATCCGAGTAATGATGTCTGTATTGTAACCAATCGGCATATAGTTTTACGTCCCAATAATGTTTAATTTCTTTTCTCGTGTCTCTGTTATTTGGGATGTGAAACAAGGTTAAAGGTTCGTGTGTGCCTGATTTTGCAGCCTTATCTGCTGTTTCGTTGCCTTTTATGCCAACGTGCCCAGGAATCCACATAAGTTTGATATTATTTCCACTGCCGATTAATTTGTTGCGTATAATCTCCGGAAAGGGTGTTCTGTTGTCAACATTGCGGACTGCTTCGAGGATGGAAAGGCTGTCGGAACAGATAATTGTCTTTTTGGAGGCTGAGATTTCAATTGCTTTCAAAACAGCCATAGCTTCGGCTGAGAAAACTGAGGCAGAATTTCTAAGAAGTACTTTCGATATAATAGTTCCGTCCTCTGTGGAAACTGCAAATGCTGTTCCAAGATCGCTTTTAGATCCATCAGTAAAGATAAAATTAAACTTACGTTGTTTTTCAGTCTGCATTATTTCGAGGAAATACTGGTTATATTGCTCATTTGATGTTGTCATTTTGGGTAAGCACTTGAGTTGGGTATTTACACAATCTTTTGGCAAGGTCCAAGGGGGTTTGGCGGCAGGTCGTAAAACGTTGTTCAAGATTGGGATACCCATTTGTTTTGAATATTCTATGGCATTATAAAGCGTTGATGGTGTTTTAGGGATTTTTTTTCGTGTTAAACATTGTTTTGCATCAGTTGAGACAAGGCAACTTTCGGTTGTACTTAATCTTTGAATAAGGAGCGATGTGAGGTGTTGAACTCTTTGCTCTAGTGATGGAAGACCGGCTTCAGCTAACATGTTCTTAATAGGTGTAGTTCTGTACGCTTTAAGACTCAGACGTATAGCAGTATGGTACTGGGGTTTAATTATGTTTAATGACGACTTTGAGCATTTTCCATAAATACTCATACCGTAATCTATTTTAGCAAGAATGGTTGATCTGATAATACTTAGGCATAATGGTTAGTGCGCTATCTTGCACAAGGTCTTGGGTTCGATTCACAGTCGCTGCAAACAAGTTTTTTCAAGGGTGTACTGTTTCTTGTCTCCTGTGCCTTTATGGCTTCCTATTTATTTTTTTTTGATTTCCGAACATGGATATCTCACGTAGATGAGATTTAAATGATGAGAGATCGTGCGAGTTTATCCCATTAGACTTCTTCTTGTGGAAATTTCTTAATGCGCAGGTTTATACCAATAAATCCTAAGCCACTACTGCCCTGAAAGTCAAAATTATCAATGCCTTTAGTCAAACTCAGCTTGTTTGAATCGCTAGAGTAATTGGAAAATTGAACTCTTCGGATGCCCGCTATCTAGTTAAGCTACGGCTGAAATTTGAATGATGTTATATTCCATACATGTGTCCCTCTATAAGACCCTCATCATCCCGGTCCTTGTCTATGGTGCAGAGTCATGGGCTTTGTCGAAAGTGGATGAGAGCGTCTTAGGATGTTTCGAGAGGAAATTTCTTCGTATGATCTTTGGTCCCGCCTGCATAGACGGGGAGTGGAGGAGAAGATATATCCACAAACTGTACCTGCTGTACAGCGAAACTGACCTAGTCAAAGGAATCAAAGTCCAAGTACTGAGATGGCTAGGTCATGTAGAGCGAATGGACCCGAATGCTCCGACCCGAAAAGTCTTCGAATCCAAATCCGATGGACGGCGCAGTAGAGGAAGACCTTAACCAACTTGACGTGCGAAACTGGTGAAAGCTAGCTAGGGACCGAACTAGCTAGGAGAAGCTTGTTAGATGAGGCTCTGGTCCACCTCGAACTGTAGCGCCACCTTAAGTAAGTAAGTAACTATATTCAATACATAATATAGCACACATGGGCCTTCTAAGTAAATACAAAATCTTACAGCTTGTTTTATTCAAATTTAAAATGAGGAAACGCTTAATGGAAAACCCTATATTTTCGTTTGATTAATATTAATAATTATTTGGAAGAAATTAAGGATATTTAAAATATATGAATGCACAGACGCGCGACTACATGTGTTCAGACTCTTACACCGATACACGAATTCAAATCAGGATTTTAGATTTTAAATCTCTAGTTGAAGCTTAGTATTAAAAAACAAATAATAACCCGACATTAGGACCGGATGTCTTTAAAATGCAACCTTTATTGCACGGCACTAGTTAGAAGAAATGGAATCATTTTAACAAAGTCAAATCTCACGGGTGTCATCCACTTAATTCTGGGGGTATATAGAAAAGAATGCTGCCTGTAATAAAGCTAGGACCCTCACCTCTATGTTAGAAGTCAACCACTATGATTATCCCCTGCACCTTGATCATCGAATAGATAAAATTCTCTTACTGTCGCCATAAGATTGTTAAATTTGAAAAACAAATAAGTAGGTTTGTTGTTCGACATCAAGCGACAATTGTTTAAACAAATTAAAGAAAAAAAAAAGATTTAAAAGAATTATAATATGTAGCTATAGAAGTATGGCAAAGTTGGACTTATTGGAAGAATCATATTTGAAGACTTTTTGTTTTGTCATATTTTGTCATTTCTTGGAGACAAACGAGTTTGAAATATTTTTTGTGAAACAACCTATTCAATCTTCACTCAAGCGAGCGGCAACAATTGTTTAAACAAATTTTGTACGAAAAATTATTTCGGAAGCAGTATCAAGCCTATGGTATTGCATTAAGAAGTATGTACAATTTTGGAGTTGTGTTATAAAAAAGGATTGTTTTCATTGCAAATCTCCGAACTTACCCCTTCGGTTTTTATATATATGTACATATATACATAAGTAAAGATTTTGCATATAAGAAAATATATAGAATTTATTTCCATAGTGACGCAAAGTTCACCATCAAACCTGCCAAAAGTACCCTGACATTTAAAAATTACAATTTTATTATAGAATCATGTATCTTCAATCCAAACAACGTGCTTAGATTTTTGTTGAATCATCGTTTCCGTTACCAGGAAATGCCTACCTATACTACATCAGATAATTATTTTTTTCTTAGAATGGTTTAGTAACCTTTTCTATTATAGACAATACCTGGGATAATGTCACGTTGCTGTCGTCAGAACGCTTTTATGCAATATATTTTTGTTAAACACATAAATTAGACGCGTAATAAGACATAGTATGTGTTGTATTGAGATACGTATTGAAATTCTATGCTTTCACGTGTTCGTGTATCTACTGAAAATTTAAAAGAATCAGTTTTAACCAATTCTTAAAAATTATTCTCATTGTTATAGAACTTCAAACTAGACATTGGTGGGAATAAGTGGTTTCGGCTGTTGATAAAGCTTAGGAATTTTCAAATCATTTGGTAGCGTTAATAAATCTTTCAAAGAGTTCCTCCAAGTTGTTGAAGAAGTGTCTCTCTAAATAGGAGCATGTTTCTCAGATGTTATAGCGCAGAGCAGTGACACATGTAGTCTAGATCCACTGCATAAGTCGTCCATACTGAGTTTCATCATTTTCTTGTGGTTACCTAGTTGGTTGTGTCCGGTGGTGATGCGACTTTTTACTCAATTGGATGATAATATCGGTCTTTCGGTTGTTGAAACAAGGCCATAGTTTTCTAGTTATAACACAGGTATCGAGTCTAACTTTCTCTTGTCAAAGCCCTGTAAACTTTTGTAAATTTTTAAAAAAAGGGCCGAAAGACTTTCGCGAAAAAATATTTATGACTAGCTGAAAAGTTAATTTGTAGATATATTCACAAAAAACACCCAAGATTAATTTTTCTTTCTGCAAACAAATTAATAACAAAAAACATGAGCATTAAATACTAATAATTTGCAATACTGTACTGTTTCTATGTGTAAAGTATAAAATACTGCACATCCTGTTCACCATTATATAAAAAAAAATAATAACATTGTGCTGGACGCCGCTGATAAGGATAACATAAAATAGCATTTTCGGCCAGTTCTGTCGAAGGTACTATTCTAGTAATTTATTTCTGTTTAAATGGTACTAATAGGTACTATGCTACTACTTATGTCTCCAATAACACTAGGATGCTAGAAAGAGCATGGAAATAGCCACAAATTATAAAATACTTATTAGGACCAACTTTTTCGATTTTGGAAAATTTCGGACAACTGAGTATGACATGCAAATCAACCGCTTCCTGTAATTACTGTCATTAAAAAGGAATTTTAGATATAGAAAGAAAAATTATATGAATTGAGGAGCGATTTGCGATGAATGAGACATTTTGCAGAATGCAATTAAAATTTAAACGCCTCTTATTTTAACTTCTTCTCCGAAAGAGTCCTGCTTACCTCCTGAAATTACATTTATAATAGCGGATTAGTTTCTTAAAAAATTATCTGGCTAAACTAAGCTAATGAATGAAAATAAAGCGATTTGTTTGATTTTATTAGAACGAAAATATATATCTTGAGGTATCTCATATAAGACCCTTTTTGCCCGATTCAAAAAATTAAGGACGTGTCAAATTCATCATCATTCGCAACTAATTCAAGTATTCCAGCACAATTAAAAAAAAAAAACATTATTTTCAATTCAATCAAACTAATGAAATGAAGCGTTTTGCGAGATTCGAATTAACCTAGAAGAAATACTAGGTCCAACTGAACTTTGGGAAACTTACAAAAAAAAAAGAACAAAAAAAATGCAAATGCGTTATTAGACTGTCATCTGGTCAGATGATCGATTCTGCTCCGCTATATAAATGTTTTTTAGGGATGTATGGCTAAAATTGACAAATCTTCTATCAAGTCAAGTCCTTGTCATGAAAGGAGCTGCTCGTTAGCCTTTTAAAACCGGCAGAACATTTTAGGTCCCCCTATTCCTGCCGATTGCAATAATAGACTTTTTTATTTATTTATTTTTTTGCGCGATTCAGAAAAAACTGAAGGGTTCCTAACAAATTAAGAGCTCTTCAATAGAGAAATATTTTTTAAATACCAAGAACTATTAAAGCAAAAAAAAATGAAAGAACTAAAATTCGTTTGCTATTTTTTCGTTCCTCGATTTAAAAAAGTTTCACTCAAAATAGTATTTATGTTTAAGTCCTGATGCAACGACAACACTGTCCATGATACCTTTATGCGTTGAATTTTCGTTAATGTTTTCCTTTTATCATGAACCCTGAAACCTTAAACTTCCAGTGTACATAATTCGTGTTTATGTTGGTTTATGAATTAACAGCGGACCTTTTTTGTATGTATGTGTACATGTACATTAACACAGAGTTAAGTAGCACCCTTAAGCAAGTTGTTTTTTTTTCATAAGCTATTTTTTATTTTCCTAAAGAGTCATTATCTTAAAATGCAGTTCGACCTCGTTTGCATTATCATCTGGGTTTTGATAAAATGATGAGGGAGGATTGGTTGTGGCATCGAGGACAAGAAGCTTAACATTTTATTTTTGATACGTTTTATAAAAGTTTTCATTTATTTTACGAGTTTTTTTTTTGTGTATATTGCTTTTTGAAAGGAAGTAATTTTTGAAGCAGACCCTGGAGACTGGTGATGATGGCAACGGACATGGAGGTCTCTTAATCATCAACTCAGTCGTTGTAGTTGTCGTCATCATCATTATCATCATCATCGCGTCTTTGCCACACGAGTCTCTAAAAGAAACAGACGACGACCGACGCACAGGAGAATAAAGACAACAATTCCAAAAGCCATTGTTTGTTTTTGTTATCAACACCACCGACAACGACGACGATACAACAATAATGCATTTCTTGACTGCTTCTTCTTTACCAGGAATATATATGTATGTAGATACCTCCTCCTTCCGCGAGCTCAAGGCAACATATCTTAACTAAGTAACAACGTGAGGTGCTATACACGAATAGGGTAGGAGAAGAAAATTACCAACGAGTTCAATTCAGTTCAACGATAAGAGTAGTAGTTAACCAAATCGCTGGGTAAAGACTCTTAAGGGACATATGTATACATACTCGTATAATATGCGTTTATGGCTCTTTTTCCCAGAACAGCGTATTTTTTTTCTTCATACTTTCCAATGCGCACAGCGAAGTTAGTTCCTCTTCAACACACAAGCTAACACACTTTTTATGTAATCGTTTTCAATATGGTGTGTGATATGATGAAGCAGGAGGTATAATGAGACAGGAAAGTCTCGAAAGCGAACAAGATTCGTTTGGAGTTTTTTTTTTGTTTCAGTTTCGGAAACTTGAAAATGGAAAACTCTTTATAAGCTCTTCGTGTCAGATCTAAAAACAGCTTAATTTTGATTGAATATTCCTTATACCTATCAATCTTTAAGACAGGAAGGTGGAATAGGGACTTGAAGGCTTTATAAAGAGTCTACTAGTTCTATCTTTAAGAGCCTCTTTTAAGAGCTGAATTCTTAACTAAGCTCAAGAATTTTCTTTATTTTATAGTAGAAACTGTTTTACCAAGAGTCATTAGATATAAAACCTGCTTCATGAATTGAAAGTCTTAAAGCCTAACAAATCTCTAATCACTTTTCACTAAACGGCTGAGTAAAAGTTTAAAACAATAAAAGCCTAAGAATAGAATAGAGTGAAGTTATTTGTTAATTGTTGAATAGCTAAATTAACATGATTAATGCAGCAAATTTAAATTGCATGGAAGCTATATAAGTATAAAATATAAAAGTTGTCTAACAAGAAACTAAATAGTATCATAGAGGGTCTTCTTGGCAATTTTATCGAATATTCATAAATATTCATAAATATGCTGAATAAACAGGTTTTTTGTTTTCTGGATTTACTTTAACTTTAAATCGTTATTTTAAATCACTTTTATAACACATTTACAGCTGCTGAAATTTCGTCCTCAAGTTCCTTAAAATAGGGTAAGGCAGAGTCTTTCAACATGGGGAGCAGATACTCGCATTATATTTGCCCTTTTGGCTTATGAAAAGTCCATTCGCTTAGAGCGAAGCTAATTCAGCTAAAATAAATTTAGTAATTGAGTTATTCGTTCAAATAGAAAGGGACCACTATTAATTTTTAGAGTAGAGATACTGGTTTTTGTAAGCCTCATCAATGTACTAGTACTCAACCTAGGACTATGGGATACTACCCTGATGAGCAGAAATACCCCTTTCTATAATTTTTCAAAGGTTTAGTTAAGATTTAAGTGCTTAACTTCTAAAATAATTCAGCTGAATAGCTGAAATATCTTAATGGCCGAGTTGTTACAAATATTATGCCTCACAAGGTCTTGTCTAATCAAGAAAACCCTTATTTTTTTTTTTAATTTTATCAATATACATACGAGTACTATGTAGTACTAAAATTTAAATTATTCCTCCTCTGGGTCCTTCTCTGTCGATCAGAAATACAGCTTTTTTTTTTTATTTTTCAAAGGTCTCTCCAATATTCTAGTACTTAACTTCCCATTACATTTTCAGCTGAATAGCTGAATTAACTTTATGGTGGAGTTATTAAAACTGCTACCACAGTCATCGGCAGAGTTTCCTTTTGTTTCTGCAAGAGCCTCACTCATATGCTGGTTCTTAACTCTTATCCACTTTTAAGTCTTAAAAATTCAGACGAATAGCTAAATTGCGTACATTTTCAGTCTAATTATTTAAAAAATAAAACCGTACAGCAGCGTCTCATTCTACCTGCTTAATGAATAAAAGTATTGGGAATCTCATCAATGAGCTTGTATTCAAAATTGGGCTGCATGAAAAACAACCTTTTCATAGGTATCATCAATGATCTCGTAACAGAACTTCCATTGCCTTTTTTTGAGAAACAAATTCAGCTGATAGCTGAATTAACTTTCCGCTCAAGTTATTCAAAATGGAGTCTTATCGAGTAGAGACATCTCTTGCGTTCTTTTTATTATATCTTTCTAAATCTTTGATAATATTCTAGTACCCATACTCAAAATTCCATTCACCTTTAAACATATTCAGCTGAATAAACTTTCTTAACGAGTTATTCAAAATGTTTGGCGTTTTGTTTTTTTTTTGCTGCTTCAAAAGTCTCATCAATATGTCGGCACTCAACTTACATTCCCTGTTAGCGAAACAAATTAAGCTGAATAGCTGAATTAACTTTCCGCTCGAATTATTCAAAATGGTGCCAGACAGATTCTGTCCTGTGGAGTGAATGTAAAGGTTTGCCGTCTTAATTTAATTCTTCTTCATCAATATCAGGAAGGTACTGTTGTTACCCAACCTCCCTTCACTTTTGACGAATTCAATTCCTATTTATATGTATACCAAGAGGTAAAGAGAGACGTCATCAACGTCATCACATGAGGTATCGTATTTTGTGTGTGTGTAATTCGACTTGAGTTGGAAATCAAAGAGATGTCGCTTCGCATGTTTGTTAAAACTAAAACTGAAACATATGGTTCATATGTAGCAAACCGCAGAAAAGAGAACTAAAGAAAACTTTATCGGAGTTGAAAAAAAAAATCAAAACTCAAAGGAAAAACGAAGTCGAAATAAAAACAAAACCCGATGAACGAGTGGAGAAATGAAAAACCAACAGAAGATAAAAAAAAAGAAATAAACAATAGGGAGCATTGCTTCGTTTTCTATGGCACACACAAGGGGGATGATGTTTCGCAGTCCCCAAAGGCAAAACAACATACACACACACAAACAAAAACCGAAAAAAGGAGTAAAAGAAGATTTCACATAGGTACGAGTATCTATCAAATTCTTAGGTGTTTGTTTGCTGTACGTTCCGTACATTACGTGGATTGTGTGTTGCAAACGCCCTCAACGTTTACACTTTGATTTCAAAGACGTTGTACCTATTGCTTGCGGAGAAAAAGGCTATGTCGTGAGCGGATTTAGGATTTAGTGTATAGGTACGCAGATGTGTTTTCTGCTGTTTGATCTTAGGAGTGAATAAGGAGTGACGGTCTTTGTAGGTTTTTTGTGCCAGCTGCGTCATAATTTTTGGAACTCGACTTGT
This sequence comes from Philhelius festivus, assembly GCA_963931855.1. NCBI lineage: Eukaryota > Metazoa > Arthropoda > Insecta > Diptera > Syrphidae > Philhelius > Philhelius festivus. Next base: position 4,270,406 of record OZ007557.1, on the reverse strand, counting down.
CGGCCTCGAGGAACTTTATCTTAGGCTTTTGGGGTACTTTCTGCTTCATGGTATTGAAAATCAATCTTATCTTATGCAAGTCTTTTAAATTTGACTTAAGTGCGACTTGATCTTAAGCTCCGGAGGTCTTGGTTCGCTCCCACCTGAAAATAAACATTGTCACAAACCCTCTAAGAGTAAACATTTTTTGTCTTAGCCCTTCTAAATCGCCGGAAAAGTGTAGACCCTCTGCATTACTCTCGACCCATAAGCACACATCAATGGTTTGGTGTTGTCAATATCTAGACCCTAGTTTTCGACATTCTGTTGTGCCTCAATGTTTTGAATCAGTTCGAAACAAATTAAGAAGATATAAGAATATAGGTATCGCAGTAACAAAGGCAGTGTTTAACACTAAGATGAAAAAAATAGGTACACCCAAAATTATGTATGAAAAATATGTGTATTGAATTCTATAAACAATATAATAAATCCGCTCCTGTACGCCAGAGCACCTGCGAGAATCGGGGGCGTAGAGTGAATACGGTATCGCATGAAGAATACTATACCTACCTAGTGGATGCGAAATACTGTGGCACGAAGGAAGCATAACATAAACAAAAAAAACAAAACATACTCGGCATAATAACAAATGCTTATGCATGGATTTCTTTTGCCTTCACACATTCTACCTAGGTACCTACGTTATGAGTATGAGTATACATATTTCCCTTTTCTTCTTCGATATTTTCTCTGGCTGTATTCCATCTTATTCTTTATCAGTTGTTGTATTTCATCTCAATCTACCATTTTGGGACCGTTGAGTTTAATTTTACAAAATGTTCCTATAGCAGGCTATAGAAGAGACGCAGATGTGTGTAAAACATACTCCTTTGATATTCCAGGAGGACTCCCCTAATATTCTCCCCATGGAGCATGAAGTATAACGTAATTGTAACCATTTTCTGATTTGCCATCTCACTTCTACTTACTATATATTATCCTTTCGATGAAATTGGCTTAATTTTGAGCTTCCTTTATAGCAGCGTCTCTTTGCACACTTGACGTTGGTACGTAACGTATACGAGTAAATCGATGGGGATATGGAAGCATTTTGAAACTTAGAACAGCTTACTTTTCAAACATAGAGGAAAGTAAAAATCGGAGCAGGGGACATTTTGTATTGGATTGGTAGGTGTATAACTACTTGATATTTATTTCTAAATTAAATGCACAGTTCTTGATAGTATATACCTACTCCTACCATAACGTGTATCTATTTTTACGAAAATGTTTAAATGGGGGTTTTTCAAACACAAGACTGAAGACGAAGTTATATGGAATGAGGTTATGGGGTTGAAGGGATATTGTGGGGTTGTGACTGTGGTTGGTTGGATACACTATTGTCACATTAATCAAGCTCTATAAGCCATCTTAGCTTAGGGTTTTCTTGTTTTTCGTAATTGTTATGGGAGCACAAAATATACACCACATACATGTGAGTTGCTTTGCATAAAATGTGTTATAAAAGGACAAAGGTTTTATATATGTACCTACATATAAATAAATATATATGGCTAAGCTCAACAATGTCTAACCAGTCATTAATTTGTATTAAAAGTTGGCAGGGCTTTTAGAGTCGTGTCTTCTTATTCAAGTTGTTGTAGGTATGAATGTGTTCCTTATTCTTTATCCTTTGTTTTGGAGATGGGTTTCTAAAAATTTACTGCATTTAATGCGAAAAGTTTTAATTTTTTTTAAACGAGGATATAAAATATGACATCTGTCAGAGCCCTAGTCAATCCCCTGAAACTCACTCTAGTGTAGTCTTCCCTATAACTCCTAACTTGATAGGTATTCAGTTAATTTTTCTTTTGTAACTCGGTTCGTTCAGTCAAAAATAGTGACAATTTCATCGAAATTCAATGGAGAAATTTGCTCTTCAAAAAAATTAGATTTTCAACGAAGAGATTTTGGCACACTTTTGACAATTTATTTACAAACAAGTTCACTTTGTCAACGCTCCGTTGAAGGTAATCCTCTTTTCATTGTTAAAACTTTATTGTAAACGGAACTCGTAGATGTGCTTGAACTTCAAGAATGTATATCTATTTCAGTTTCGTTAAATTTGTTTTGAAAAATTCTGTGTGATCCAAGTGTTCAGTGCCTCGAATGAAAATTACAATTCACTGTACAGTTTTATTCCTTTGTCAATAATTGAAAATGATTTGTTCAAATTTGGTTTACTTTCTTATTGTGGTGAGTTCACAATTTAAATAGAAATGAGTATGATTATGATTTCAAAGTATAATTACTCAAAAAACCAACTCAATTAAACTTTATATAAATAATCATGAATATTCATAGCTTTAATTTTTATTATTGATTGATGCTTTCAACATTTTGTTCATCAAATCATTTTCTACTAAGTACCTATCATTAAAAAGTAGCTTGGCTACTTCGTATTTCCGATTCGATTGATTTACAAATATCTTTTACTGATACCTATCTTAATGGAGATTGTTTATAGTTACTTTAATGAAAGTTTTTTCTTAATTGAGAAATATTGTTAAACAAAAGAGTCAATAAAAATCATCGTTAAGAAAAAAAATTCTGACGATTTGTTTTAAGCACTTCCTCAAACTTAAGTTTTAATTATTTTTTTATTTATTTGTAACAATGTGATCGTGAGAGATGCATACAATTGTACAAGTTTTGCAACAACTTATTAACTTTCGCTCAAATCTAACAGGGTTTCAAAGTTTTAAATCTTTTATTTATCGACAAACATTGATAATCAAAACTAAAAATGGAATTTCAATACAAATTTTAAAATTCAAACTTTAGAAAAATAAATGTTTCTTATCACCATTTTCATGAGTGTGCGAAATGTATTTTAATGTTCGAATATAACAGCTTAAAATCAATTTCGTTAAGTTTTCCATTATTAGGGGTGTTCACATGGAAGAACATCTTGTACAACATGGTTCGATAACCATCAATGTTCTATCATATGAACGCAAAACCGAACAATGTTGCATGGTTTTCAAAATATTTTGAAAACCTGGGTGGTTCGTGCAACCAACCAACCTGTGTGAACAGATGTTGACAACTTTGATATTTTTTTTCATTCTGTAAATTGTCTCGGCCATAAAACATTCAACGGAAAAATGGCATCTATACCAAATAATGAGTTTTAAAAAGATTTTTTGAAATTTATAATAAGAAATTTACCAGAATTGTGGAAAATAACAAGTGAAATTTATAAAGAATACATTTTATAAGAATAAAACTCCTAACAAAATATAAAGAAGTGGAAGAAAATGCAAGTTTCGTGTTTTCTTCCTCTTCAAGAATATCGTTCATAATTACGGATTCCAAAATTTGTATCGCCATACTGCTTCCGTTCACTTCTAAGATATAAAAATAATGATGTTCGACAACATCAGTATCCTATGTGAACGCAAAGTAGTGTGTACAGTTATTTTCCCATGGAACAATGTTGTTCAACCATGTTCTTCCATGTGAACCCCCCTATTCACATTGACGATGAATCAAAAATCTCAGTCGGGATTTTTCAAAAAAAAAAAAATAAGGAGGTCTAATATTGAATAATAAAATTGTTAAAATCTCATTTTCGTTAAGTTGTTTCACAAATATTGCGCTTTAATTGTAATAAGATAAGTTCTATTTATTTTTCTGTAACAAATGCAGTTTTATTGTTTTTTAAAATGTCCGTCCGCATAATAAAACAAGTAAATTTTTTTTTTATAATCGGCGCACACTCAAAGTTTTTTTTTGTAGATATACCTACCCTTAATATACCAGAGACACAGTGTGAGCCAGCTACGAGTATTATTCGTTTAGTTTTGTTCACTCTTTTCATTCGGTTTCGAGTTTAGTTTGTGTCTATTTTTTTTTTGAACATTTATTTATGCTTAAAATTCTGTTTCGTTAAGTTTTAAAGCTCAATCATTTATTTTTTATAATTTTGGGCGCACTAAAGAGATTATGACAATACTTAAAATATCTGAGCACAGTGCGAGCGTTCAATATGACGCTTCATATATCAATTTTTACTACCTAGAAGTGGGATTTGGATTCTATTCGAATTGGATAGCTGAACGAAATAAGCCTGACTTCAAATCCAAAAAAGAAACGTTCTTTGAATTTTATAATGAGGATTGACTGAAGTAACGAAGAATTCGTCACTATTTTTTTTTTCGTTAAATTATATTAATACCTTCGTTTCCTAAAATGAACGAAGAATTGACGTAAGCTTCGAATAATCAATGGGTTCATAAAATTGATAGGTAGTTATTGCGAGTAATGTCATCCTCCTGAACAAATCAAACATAGGTATTATCACAAATAATCATATACAGATGTCTCATCTCCATACAAAAAAATGTCCTAAGAAATTTTTTCAGCAGACAAACTTTAGCAGACAAAGATACAAAAATGAAGAGCGAAAAGAGTACTACAATGACCACAATGTAGGAGAGCGAAAAATGTATCTTTTCATTGGGTAAGCGACTAAGCGACAAGCGTTCTCTTGTTCTCATCAAAATTTATAGCACAAACAAATCGTACCAGACACAGCGCATCCCTTTCCCACCGGGGTTATATTGTTTCTGTTCTACTTTTTCTTATTATATTTTGTCATTCGTAGAATTTCTGTGTGGATGGATGTTGGATGTTGTTTTTGTTTTTATATTTGCCTTTTCCTTTGTTCCTTTATTGGTTTTGGTGGCTGGTGTATGCCGCGGCGACTCCTTGGCTGGTGTTTTTGTTTTTTTTTATTTTGATTTCTTGTGAGGGTATTGCACTTTTTGGTAGGAATTTTCTTGTTTGGATTTTGGCAATATCTTTTCGTTTTCAAGTGTATCTGCTTTGGGTATGTACCTATAGAAAAATGCAAATGGATTTTGTATGTTATGTGAGTAGATGTTCATTTGCTTATAACTTGAGAATTATTGATTAGATCTTTAAGGACAAGCACTTAAAATAAAGGTAAAATTTCTAGTTTTATTATAAGAAAAATGCTAAAAATGAAATTTGAGATTTAGATTAAGCTTTTTTTTTACATGCCAGCCGATGTTTAGCTACTTTCTTTCAAACAATCGAAATCTATGCAAAATTATTCCCTCTTTCAAATCAGAATGCATTCGTGTGACTTTGTATTCTGCAGGAAGTAGGTACTCGTAGGTACATTGTTTATGTTTCTGTTTTGTTTATTTTTTTGGAGATATTATGTAGACAGAATCTTCGTCTCAAGAAAGAAGAACGGCATTAGCAAGAAGGTTAGGTATTAGTTTTTAAATTTCTTTACTTCTTTTTTTTAGTCACAAGGAAAAGCTGCTAAAGTCTTTTTTACTAATTTTTCAGGAGAGCAGTTTAAAGTTTTTAACAAACGCGTGAAATTACAAATTACTATATTGGGCGATTGAAAACTCCGTTCAGGTTGAAACAAAAATTTAAATATGTAAATATAATTTTACTCTTTCTTAGTTAAAAATTGAAATTAATTACCTGCAGTTTAGTTGTTTTTCCATTTTAAAGAAATTTTTAATAAAGAAAAATATATTGTTTTTAGCAGAGAATGAGAACCAACTTTGAACGTTCAGATAGAAAGAATGAAAATACAAAAAAAAAACAACAAACTTTTCATCATGCATTGTAAATTAATAAGAAACAAATCAAAAATTGAAAACCAAAATTAAAAAAGTGTTTTTTATCTTCATCGTCACTTCTTTAGTCTGATTAAATGTTGATTTCGTTGGAACTAGTTTTGAGATTTTTATAAAAATAACTAAAATCTGGATTTATGTATCGTAATAAACCCAAAAGATCTTTTTCTTATCTGGTCCTGCTGGGCTACTTTTATCTTAGATTAAAATCCATAGCAAGTTGCGCATGTGTCTAGTTTGGAAACTTTTAATTTTAAATTCAGCGTTCCGAATATTTTTGAATATTTGGTAAGGCTCACATGATTACAAACTTCATTTCTATACATGGAGTGATTTAAACTGCCATGAATATATATTTTTTTTGATGTACCCCGACAAATCTCAAGTGGTTCGGTTGGACATGAAACTTTTGCGGCTATTGCGTTTTTAATGAAACTTTCCGTTTCAGATAAAAACATATTGTAAAATGTGGTCTTCAAATTTGTATATGTATGCCATCATATTCCAAAGCGTACTTCACTCAAATTTCACCGCGTCGCTTTCTTTGCATTGCGTTAGACAGAGTACTTCATTTGTTATTTCCTATAGTCAGAAGATTTCCTATGTTCTAGTCATAGGTTCCCAAAAACCAAAACTGGATAAATAGTTGTTTTATTTGCTCGAAAGAAATTTTGTCTTGGCAGTTGCTTCAACACAATCCAAAGGGTTTTGAAGATCTTGCATGCTTCACTTTTCCAGAAAGTGTCTTATATATTACTTTTCAATGTTACTTAATGTCTGACGATTGTGAATCGTAGTTTTTGAACGGAATATCCAAATTTTGCTCTTTTCACTTCTTGTGTGCGAAACATGAGAAGCAACAATATTATTTAGTATAAAATCAGGGTCTTTTAGAGAATCATCGGAATTTTTCCATTCTGGCAAATTATCATAAGTTATATTCCCTGATGCTTATATTATATTATTATTATTTTATGAAAGCATTCACCGTTAAACTCATTTGAATTGTCTAAAATAATGGAAAACTAAAAACGTTTCTGTAGTTTTCGCAATTTTATGTGGTCATTAGTAGATATATTAACTTTTTTGTAAAACATATTTCCGGGAATTCAGGAAACGTTAACAAACTTGATTCAATGTTTTCCGTGCATTTAAAACATTTTAAAAAAAATGTTAAATATATATCGTTTAACCAATATCTTTATTTTATTCTGGTGTAAAAGATCTCGGTGTCAGTGTGATCGACGTGACACCAAACATCTAAAATGTAGGAGTTTTTCAGTTTTGTAGATTCCGATTTAAGAGAAGCTTAATTGCTTTCAAATAAAATCAAGTAAGTGCATAATATCATATCTTATAAAAACAGACTTCTTCCAAATGACATTCGGGCTACTCGTAAATTAAAATAAAATCGCTCTTATCGTCAACTCTTGATAGATAAACTAATTAAGTTACAGTTACTAACTAAAAGTATTCATTTTTTATTCTATTTCGATAACTAAGTGCTATTTTGCAGAATTTTAACATTTTCAATACATCTATTTCGTTAAGAAGATCCATGGTTTCGTTTTCTGTTAAGAAGTCACTACTCCAGTTTTATGTCTTCTAGTTTTCCTTAGAACGGGAACGGGACACCTTCCAATAAAATGAAAAACATCCCCACGTTCTGTGAGATTACACATCACACAAAGTAGCATCAATAAAGAAAACCTTCATCATAGATCATAGCTCTATAGTTCAAGAAGAGAACTTACAACTAGAGCTATTTAAATCTAATTGGAATGATGGTTATTGTTGGGATAAAAAAGAAATTTTATTCAACACATTTAACATAACAGAAATAATTACTAATAAAACTTAAAGAATATGACACCTCTAATGAAAAACCTCTACTTTTATGGCCCTCTGAAACGTAATTTCAAACATTCGTTCGCAATATTTAAACATAACGAAGATTTATTTTCCAGTTTGGTTTGATAATATAAATGAATGTCATATGCAATGCACAAACTTGAAAACGTGATTCTGAAATGTCAAAATCATTAGTTGTGTTCAACCAGAAAGAGGTCATTGTAGAGTAGTGTAGTGCAGTGCAAGTTCATGAAAACTGTCAGAGCAAACTTAAGCAAAAACGTCATACGTCAGATCTTAAAAACATGCATTTTTTGTAAATTTAAATTCTAAAACACAACTCGCGGACAAAATTCAAATTAATTCCTTTGCCAAATATAATCAAATAATGACATCAGCTGATTTTGACCGTTTTCACCAACCTGTACTAGCTCAAAAGGTAGTGCAAGATATTCTGAACTAATGTACACTAGTTCAGGTCAATGAACGCTAATCAGTGTAAGTCAGTGGAGAAATTTTTTCAATGAACACCAAAAAGCTACACTTGTCTGCCCAGCGTAGTCCAGTGCAGCTGGTTGAACACAACTATTATCAACTAACTTTGAGTCCGAAGTGCTTGCACTACGTTGGAGGGGAATTTTCAACTCATTTTATAGTTATATTTACCCACTCATAGTAAGTTACGAGTAGCTACGTAGTCACATAATTTAAATATTGAGTTATCCTACTATCCTACTAATATTATAAATGTGAATGTTACGATGTATTGATGTTTGTTACTCAATAACGCTTGAACAACTGAATGGATCTTGATAAAATTTAACACACAAAAAATTTATAGTCTGGATTACCGTATAGGCTACTTTTTTTTTATTATCAGGTGAGGGGCATTGGGTGGTCGAAACACCCCAAAATTATTTATCTCTACTTCTATCTTCGTATTGCACTGAAATGTAGTACATATACATAAGTAGTTGCATTGAAATTCCATACTTTAGTGGTGCGGGCCCAGAGGAGGGGCATTGTTTGATTAATTTACCTAAGCAGTAACGATAAAAACACTCAAAAAACTTTTTTAAAAAAATAAAACAAAAATAAAATTCTCCGAATTAAAAACCAAAAAAATATATGACAAATATTTGTGTGTCTTTGAATTTAAACTATTTTAAGGTAAGTAAAACTTTATGTGCCTACAGGTTTAACTACATACATTCTTATAGGATAGTTACATATACGTATGAGATTTGCTCATTGTTTGTTAGTTTTTTCAAAATATCCTTCGCTTGGCTCCATCACCTTTAAGAAAAGGACTTGATTGAATTTATTGGTCTCCTGTTTTGTTTTAATCCAGGTACATGCATACATACGTTAAATAAAAATAATTCGTACGCTTTCAACTTCTCATGTTGAACAGGAGATCAGTTGTGACAGTTCTTGGTTAAGCTAAACGTGTTTATTATTTCAGTGGTAAGTCGTCTTTTTCAAATAGAGCTGTTCAACGATGACACACAGAAGTAAAATAAACACCCAAAAGCAACATTCCGTACTTCACACAAGATTTCCAATTACACAAGATTTCCAATGCAAGAAAAACTGAGCGAATCTACAGAAACTTTTAGACACATGATTTATTTTGAAAAACTTCAGTTGCTTGCGGGAGTACGCTAGTCAAAAATAAAAATGTGTACTTTTTTTTTAATTAAAATAAGGTTTTCTTAAAATGTTGTTCTCACTATGAGAAAGAAGAAAAAAAATGAAAAAACCAAATATAAAAAATAAAATTCTACTAGAGGTAACAAAAATAACTATTTAAGATAAAATACAAAAAAGCATAATTTTCCTAATTTAATTATTTGAATTATTTTTACAAAATTGTAAAAGTCGTTTTCGAGAAATATATTATTTTTCTTTTTGGCCAAATGTGTGGCATGTACGCCTGAATACCAAGGACAGACAGGTGGAAATTGCGAGACACACTTTCTTTTTCTTTCTTTCGTCTTCTCTACCATCCTATTGACAAAATTGATCAAAATCTCGAGCTCATTTTTTTCATAACCTACCATATGTATGTATATTACAAGTATGTACCTACCTGCATCGTAAGTTAAAACCGGATCGGCGGAGGGTCTATATCGTCTCGGCGGTAGGCGCAAATTTTCTAGTAAGTGCCTACAAATTTTCTTGTAGGTACATATCACATAGACATAATAGTTACAAGAAGGAATTATGTTAATAAGAACCTAGGAACATTTGTATACTCTGTATCTATTTATTAATGTCCAACTTTTTACATTATCAAACAAAACAAAAAGTTATTAATTATTTTTGTTTAATAATAATTTAAGTAAAAATGTATCAAGGCCCTACTTAAGTATACAAATATTTAAAAGACCATCTAATACAAAAAGTTCTTAACTGATAAATGATTGTATTCAAACTATTTAAATGCTTATCTTATCTTCCTACATACAAACATATTTATGTATATACATATATGTACATACAGTTGCGGTCAAAATAATAGCAGTGTAATCTTACCATTGACATATTTTAGTAAGATATAGGCAACTTTTTAAAATATTCTAGTACTATTCTTGTAATAGAATATTTTATCTTTTGTTTCCAGAATACAAAAAAAGCCATATCGTAACGGTTTTCTTCCAAAGGTCGTTTGATTTCACTTAAAGTGTATTTTTGTGCAGTCAAAATAATAGCAGTGTTTAATAGTTTGTGAATTTTTTTCATTGTTTTTGAATCTTAGGAATATTTTTTTTGTTTGTTGTTGAAAGTAAAAGGTAAGGTGTAAAAACCCATAGTTTTCCTGCTTTTATATTCCTTCAAACTTACAGTTTGGGTCGTAATAAGCATTGCACTCCGGAAATGCGGCAAATCATACGCCAACTCCTCTCTGGTGGAAAAACTTATACGGAAATTCAAAAAAACTTAAAAATGTCTGCTAAGATGATTATTAACGCAAAAAAATATACAGAAAAACCCGAAACCAGCGGCAGAAAAAAGTTATTTCTCCAAAATCAGAGAGGAGAATTGTGAGATACTCAAAGGTCTCTCCCCATTTGCCGGCTACTGTAATAAAAAAACAGCTAAATCTGAGCGCTAGTATAGAAAAGTACAGAAGAATATTGCGGGAGAATGATCTTTATGCCAGAAGTCCACGGAAGGTTCCTCTTTTGACAAAAAAGCACATCGCCAAAAGAATACAGTTTGCCAAAGCCCATGTCGATAAGCCCCTTCAGCATTGGCGAAATAGTTTATGGTCTGATGAGAGCAAAATTGTTCTGTATGATGGTTCTGGTTCTCGGAAATATGTGCGACGCCCACCTAATGCTGAATATGAGTCTAGGTATAAGCGGAAGACTGTAAAACATTTATAAGCGGAAGACTGTAAAACATGGCGGCTCAAGCATAATGGTATGGGGTTGTTTTTCTTATCAAGACGTAGGGTCCATATATCGCATAAATGGTGGACTAGGATCTTTATGTGGATATTCTTCTAAGAACCATGCTGCCTTACACAGAAGAGGAAATGCCAATAAGATGGGTCTTTCAGCAAGACAATGTACCAAAACACGAGCAAAAAAGCCAAAGAGTGGTTTCCGGTCAATGAAGTTTCTGTTATGGAGTGGCCTGCGCAATCCCCCGACTTGAACCCAATAGAGAACCTTTGGGCAGATGTCAAGAAATTCGTTTCAAATGCAAAACCCTTCAATAACAACCAGCTTTGGGAAGCAGTGGAGACTGCATGGATAAATATTTCATTTGAGAGATTTCAAACTTTGGTGGACTCAATGAAGAGAAGATGCGAAGCTGTTATAAGCAATAAGGGGTCTGCCACCATGTATTGATATAAGAAATACAAATACACTTCGTTCTACTTTTTAATCCAATGTCATTTTCTTATTTTCTCCATTTTTATGAATACTGCTATTTTTTTGACCGGACTATTTTCTTATACATTGAAGATATTTTTTTTTGTAAGTTTTTTTTCTTTGATATTTTTAAATCTTTCTTTAATAATGGATTTCATATAAATGTAACCTAATAAATAAAATTTTATTATAACGTTTCATGAGCACCATCTTTCTTTTTTTATTGATTATTTCTTGGATCTATTTTCACTGCTATTATTTTGACCGCAGCTGTATGTACTGTACATAAGTAAAAAATTTCCAAACTAATTTCGTTTCCTGCTAGGTAGGTATACCTACATATATGTACTAAACAAGCACTTGTCCATAATCTTGAAATTTATAATAATAAACCCAAAGAAAGACCTAGGTATCTTCCTACCCACATTACTATAAAAATATAATATGTATACAGGGTGATTTGCATAAGGTGTGACAAAAAGCTAGGGCGTGGAGGTTGGACTTAGACAAGAAAAAAATCGTATGGGAGGGGGGGGTCTATTTCCCCCCGTTTAGGCGGGAGGGGCAATTTAAGAAAAAAATCACTTAAAACAGAAAAAAAATTATTAAAAAATAACGGTGATATCTACAGAGTAATGGTATAGCATTTTGAAAAGCCAGAAGTACATTTTTAAATTTTGTTTTTAAATAAGGTTGTTCGAGTGAATAGTTTTTGAAAAATTAATTTTCAAAATCAAAATTTTGAAAAAAAAAATGAAAAATTTTTTTTCAAAATTTTACGTAATTAAGTATTATTTTTTTATTCAATATTCAATGCTCTTATTAATTTTTGATCAAACACAAAAAACCAGATGTCAAAATGTTTTGTAGGTTTTGCGAAAATCAAAAATAACAAAAACTACTTTTGTTCTAAGAAAAGCCTTTTATTTTAGTTTTTATACGTTTTTGGATTCTTAGGTGAATTTACGATTGAAAGGATTAACTTTCTTTTTACTATTTTTTTTAATTATCGTCTTATAAACATACAATAATGTGACAAAGTACTGGATTAACCATATTTCACACATTTTTTCATTGAGAACAACTGCGTGAGAGCATTGGATTAATATTGACCTGCGAATGTTTTTTAAATAATGCAACGTTACACGCCCTAACTAGTGACAGAAAAGTGCAATTGCGAAATAAGAACAAGAATGTTCCTGAATCTTGAAATCGATTAAAATAAGAAATACATGCATATTTAGATAAAATACATAATTACTGTTTATTTAAATTTTTAACTATTTTTTATCTAAAGCTTATTACAAAAAATTATTTAAAAAACATTCGCAGGTTAATATTAATCCAATGCTCTCACACAGGTATTCTCAATGAAAAAATGTGTTAATCCAGTACTTTGTCACTTTATTGTATGCTTATAAGACTGATAATAAAAAAAATTAACAAAAAAAGTTAATCCTTTCTTTCGTAAATGCACCTACGCCAAGCCGACCCCACCATAATCAAAAGGTGGCAGGTCAATTTTAAACCAATGCTCTCACGCAGGTGTTCTCAATGAAAAAATGTGTGAAATATGGTTAATCCAGTGCTTTGTCAAATTATTGTATGTTTATAAGACGATAATTAAAAAAAAAATAAAAAGAAAGTTAATCCTTTCAATCGTAAATTCACCTAAGAATCCAAAAACGTATAAAAACTAAAATAAAAGGCTATTCTTAGAACAAAAGTAGTTTTTGTTATTTTTGATTTTCTCAAAAACTAGAAAACATTTTGACATCCGGTTTTTTGTGTTTGATCAAAAATTAATAAGAGCATTGAATATTGAATAAAAAAATAATACTTAATTACGTAAAATTTTGAAAAAAAATTGTTTAAAAAAAATTTTTTCATGTTTTTTTTTTCAAAATTTTGATTTTGAAAATTAATTTTTCTAAAACTGTTCACTCGAACAACTTTATTTAAAAACAAAATTAAAGAATGTATTTCTGGCTTTTCAAAATGCTATATCATTACTCTGTAGGTATCACCGTTATTTTTTAATAATTTTTTTTCTGTTTTAAGTGATTTTTTTCTTAAATTGCCCCTCCCGCCTAAACGGGGGGAAATAGACCCCCCCTCCCATACGATTTTTTTCTTGTCTAAGTCCAACCTACACGCTCTAGCTTTTTGTCACACCTTATGCCAATCACCCTGTATATAATATTCCTGGACTCTTACGAAATAGAAAAGGCGAAAGTAACTACATAATTACGCAATAAAAATGTGCCCTTTAATAAAATCAATTTCAGACGAATGAAGAAAAATTAAATAAAGAAATTCCTTCCGTCATTTAAACTATGTACAAATACATAACTACCGACGACACAGTTTATTGAAAAAAAATCTTTCTAATTATCAACCAACTTAAATATATCCATCGGTCAAACCCAAGAAGCACACATTTTATATGTATTTATCACAAACCTCAGACAACCAAAAAAAAATCTTGAAAGTATAAAAAAATCAACTGTCTGCGGCTTGATCGTTACAAAGGGGTGAACTAATATTGCAAATATAAACAAAAATTGTAGGAAAGGGTAAACAAAAGAGAAGCAACACATAATTGAGAGAAGAGAAATCCTATCCTACAAAATCCTGCGAAAAGAACTTTGATTCTCGTAGAAAAAATGCTTTTTAAAAAGCTTTATAGAATAAAGCTTTTTCAATTTCATAGGTCACTCTGCTCCATAGGCGTAAGACATCTGTATATGATTATTTGTGGTATTATCCAGATCAATGTCATATTTATTTTCGAAGAAATGAGCACTCACTAATCAACATTCGATAACGTGGAATTTTCAAGTTTCTTTTTACCATTAGGTAATGGTTTTTTCGGAAAAATGTTCTTAGATTTGGGAGTACATATATTTGGCATAATACACTAATAAGTAGAACTGACGTTTAACTTTGACTCTTGTGCTGTGACAGTTTTGTAAATTTTGACAAAAGAAAAAAAGAAATAAACTCTCTTTTTTTTGACAAATCCGCAGTATATTGACAGAGTATCAAAATACCATTGCTAGAACGTGTAAACGAAATTAAGCTCATTAATGCATTTATTGTATCCAACAATTTTATCCTCAAAATGATGTCAACATAGAGACATTTGCGTAGGCTTGTACGTATATACATACAAGTGTCAAATAACTGTCAAAAGTGACAGCACCTTTGGAAAGTTATTTTTTTACAGTTGAATAGGTAGATTTTTCGAGAATAGAAAATACAATCGTATAGGTATCAATAGGTTGATAAATATGTAGGTACCTAAGTCCCCTATTAAACAATGAATCTTTATTCCTAACAGAGAGTCATCATGTAATTGGGGTCTTCATAGTTTTGATTGATTCACCTTTACCTTGTCTTTACTGTGCGAGTTTAATTTACCTACCTGAGAATATCTTTCAGTCTAAGTCTTAAATAAAATTAACCTTGTAATATCTACCTCACCGCAGATTCAATTCTCGAAATGAACCCGTATTATTTACACGATTGACAAGTTGCCATATTTTCTGCCAATAAGCAAATGTTTCTCTTTTTCCAATTTTGTTATTCATCACACACCCTGTTGAAAATATTATTTTTATCTACTACGTTCTACACGCTCGTACTCTACCCGGAAAAGAACGTTAAAAAAACGCCCATAATTCTAAAAAAATCATTATCACATAAACGCACTTATTTTACGCATAAGCGACCAAACTATGTATACACATACAT
Source organism: Philhelius festivus (assembly GCA_963931855.1). Classification (NCBI taxonomy): domain Eukaryota; kingdom Metazoa; phylum Arthropoda; class Insecta; order Diptera; family Syrphidae; genus Philhelius; species Philhelius festivus. The sequence continues at coordinate 4,255,243 of OZ007557.1, read as the reverse complement.
AATGTGCGTAGTTAACGTACCTACGACTAGGTACCTACCTACCTATTATGTAGATTCAAAAGCATAGAATATGTATAATGTGGGTATACCTATGTATGTACATACATAAATTAAATAATATGAATAAGTAGGTATGAAACAAACGAAATTATTATAAAAATGTTGTCTAATCAAATAAAATCTCACCCATACACGCAGAAAAATAAAAAAAGAGTTCCCCTAAAGCGGGGGAGAGAGAAAATTGAAAAGTAAAAAAGAAAAACTGGAATCGGTTTCATTGAAAATGCAATCAGCTGCAGTAATAGAGCAAAAGCAAAACCAACATAGGTACCTACCTATCTATTAAACTATGTAGGTATTGGTAGGTAGGTACCCTAGAGCCTAGAGTATAAGATACAAAAAAAAAAAAAAACAAAGTTGGAGGACGACGACACAAATATCAACACAACTGTTATAAAATGTTTGGGGCCATCCACTTTTGTTGTGCTAATACACACACACACGCACAACAATCAACCCATCCATTTCCATTGCCATGCCACTGCCACCGCCGATTTTCCACACACCGATACCAATACAATGCAATAAGCAATTACAATTTTTGTTTATTATTTATTTATTATTGTTCAGCTCTTCTTCTTCGTTTTCTTTTTTTTTTTTTTTGCTTTTGCTTTTTGTCTTTGCTTCCTGTTCACTTGCTTTAGTATAGAAGAAATAATATAATAATAAAAGCCAGGCCTTTGTTTTTGTTGTCCTATCTCATACCCTTATTTTCTTTTATGAGAGGATTCGAGTGGAAAATGAACGCAAACAATTACTCATTTCACCCCTCAGCAGCACAACAACGCAACGATAACGTAACGCACATTCTCGTACACATCCCGGTTATGTACACAAAACAACTAAAAGTGGACCAGTATTGCCACCCTTGTGAGAAATTGTTTTTTTTTTTTAAATTTAATTTAAGAATGTTCCAGGAAATTTCGAGCGATGGGGCATTATATAAATTCGAATGAGAAAAAGATAGAAAAAGTGAAGTAAGTTTGGGGGTCCTTCAAAAATCGTTAAGGATCCTACGCAGTTTTCCTGATGTAGGTATCTCTATTCGTTTGTAAGTTTTGTTAGATTTCAATTTATTTTTTCTCGATTTCAAACAAGTGAAAGTGGTCAAATAGCCTTATGTGTGATAATTAGGGCTAGGATTTTCATGCACTTAAAAATGCAAAATATGCGCTTAAAATATGCTCTTAAAAATGTAAAATATGCACCTAAAATATGCATTTAAAACCATATCCCTTGCGAACCATCTGTATGGGAAAAACATAGTATTTAGGTTTATATAACAAAATCAGTCTTTATTATCGAGGAACACAAAATTTTATCAATAAAAACACAAAATAAAATTCTTCATTTCAATTAAAATAGAAAAAAAATATATTAGAAATAGCACATAATTTGAATTACATCCATTATTGCATTACCTCTAATCTTCAAAATTTTCGTATGCTTTATTTGCATAAATCATAAAGCTTTCTCTCAAATTTTCAAACGTAAAACTTTGACGATTCGGTCTCTGAAATTGTGTATACATAGAAAATGATCGCTCAACGTCAACTGAAATTAATAGAGCATTCTTTAAAGAACAAATTTCTTGAGGTATTAAGGGCTCAATGTAATTCTCATCGACACAACTCAGTGTAAACTCCTTGTAAATATTTCTTTATTTTTGCGAAACCTTAATTTTTTTCTAGAACATCATCCAGTTTTTTTTTTTGAATTGCTGCACTAAAAGGTCCTCCAAATGCACTAATTTATGAAAAAACTATTTCAATTAAATAGATTTTTTTTAACGTATTTTTTCCTTCAATCTACGAGTATACAATTGTATCGCGCAGGAAACTGTAGTTGGAACTGAAGAATATGATTTGACTCCTTACCAAAGGCTGATTCAATGCTTCTTTTATATTTTTAATGGCAATAGCATCCGAGTTATCAAGATAATTCACAACATCTTCAAAATGTTCATAGTTTTTGGTGTAGTAAGGAACAACTTCCAACCAAGTTTCCCACCTGGTAACAATTGGCTGGGGAGGAAGAGGGGTCGAGGGATACTTTGCTTTGAAATGCTCAACACGAGATGTTGCTTTTAAAAATATTTTTGTTTCCGTTTAAGATTAATAAATCTACATTTTTAAAACTACTTCTTATCTGTTCTCCCACTCTATCTACTGCATGTGCTAAGAACGTTACATGATCATTTTTGGATATATAATATTTTTAATTCCTCGAGCGGCCATTACCATGTATGTGCATTTTTTACTTTAAGATTGTTTTGTTTTTCGAAAATATGCACAAATATGCATTTATTATTGAAAATATGCAATTTAAAGTAAAATATGCAATGCATTTATAGTAAAATATGCAAAAATATGCATTTATGGTAAAATATGCAAAAATATGCACTAACGATTAAATGCCATTTTAAAGCAAATTGATTGATTCGTGTTTGTATTTTATTCCTGTGTTTCTAAAGTTTCTCAAAAAAAATATGCATTTGCATGGAAATCCTAGCCCTAGTGATAATCTTTAGTGTAAAATAATTTTTTCGTTCAATCAGCTTCGTTTAATTAATCATAAGACTTGAGTAGGTAGGTAGGTACGTGTTTTGTTTTCTTTTTTGATTCATTAAATTTAGATGAGTGTTAAGATGTTTGCTACAGAAAAAACAAACTTAACGAAGAACAATTTTAGTTTGCATAGCATGTGTTTTAGAATGTATCAGTCGGACAATACAAACAGAGAATCAACGTGTATAATTCTTCCTAAGTGGTAACACTTAAACACAAAACACAATAACAATGCCCAGCGTTTCCCAACCAACACGAAACAAAATCAAATAGGTACCATGGATGAACCAGCAGAAAAGAATATAAAAAACAGAATGAGAGTAAACCACTCAAAAGTAAATTACAAAATGACAGCAAAATTGAGTTGGTTTTCATTTTCATCATGCATATTCATTGCATGCCACTTAACAAGCAAGTTTATTTATGTTTTTTTCCCTTTGATTCTCATTTGCATACAAAATGAATAGAAATACGAGAAAAAAGAAGAATTAAAACCTACCTCTAGTCTCTTTACTCTGGTACACTGGTATATAGCAAGCTGGGCACATGCTCAGTCATTTAAAAAAAAAAAAGTTTGATAGATATGAGCTTCACAACTTTTTTTTTTTTTATTTTTGTATACTTTTATAGCGCTTGTCTCATTGTCTGGTTGGTTTTGGTGGTGTTACTGCTGCTGCTGCTGCTGGTGTGCTGCTTCTACTGCCTGCATATATTATAACTCTCTAATTGCAATTTGTTAGCGGCAGTGGACTTTATGGAATAGAAATTCATCTACTTTCCTTGACTCTTCCTTCAATTGTATGTAGGTAGTTCTATGTATACCTACCTACATACATTACATTTGTATGTATGAAGAAAATGAAGCGCATTTTTAATGATAAGGGGGCTTTGATTAAATATTTAAATTATTTGCTGCTTTTTTGTTGTGTTGTGAGGAATTCTTGTGTCAGATGATGCTTGTATGTAAAATTTACAAATCGCGTAGGAAGTCGAGGGTTGCCAGTTTAATATTTTTTTTTCTTTTTACGTAAAATATTCATGGTCTTAAATTAGATTTAACAAAACGTGTTCTTGGACACTATTTATATGCCTATAATCTTAGGAAAGACACGTAATGAAAATGAGTCTTAGGAAACTAATCGAAGATCTTGGTGCAGTTTTTTTTTCAACTCACTTTGACTTGGAGTATATCAAATACATCAAAGCAAAAACCTTTCGTGCGACTGAAAACAACCTTCCTTCATCCTTCTACATATTATTAGATGCACTATATATTTTTCAGAAATTTATGGATTGCACTAGGTTATTCGCATATATTTTTTTACTTTTAACCGAAATCTGTCATAAGGAATCAGTTGTTTCCCATGTCGGATTTCCAAATGGTGAACCTTCCGTTTTTATGCAACTTGGGTCTGCCTCTCATACAGCCCGGTCTGTAAAAACCTATTTACAAGGGGCTAATATCCCCTTTTTGGGTTTCAACAGCACTGACTTAAACCCTACTGAAAATGAGCGGGAAATGATGAAAAAGGAAGTTTCTAAAGAGTTTATCGCAACCAAAATGATGGTCTTGAAAAAAAATGATTCATTTCCAAAATCATCGTCCACAAACGCACCAGACAGTTCAGTCTAACATTAATAAAAAGCCGCGCAGAATTAAAATAAAATAAAATACTAGCACCCCTTGACATAATGGTTAGTGCGTTGGACTGTCATGCGGAAGGTCTCGGGTTCGATTCTCAGCCGCTGCAAGAAAGTTTTTTCAGGGGTGTACTGCCTCTTGCGAAGAACTGACAAATTCTCCAAGAATATCTCTTGTCATGGAAAGTTCTGCTCATTAGCCGTTCAAAATCGGCAAAAAATTGTAGGTCCCCTCCTTTCCTGGTAACACGCACCCAGGAATGGTTGAGAGTTGTAAGTCACTAGGGCCTGGTTCACTCCGAGCTGTTGCACCACCAAATTTAATTTAATTTTTTTTTAAATATAATAAAATAACAACTAAATATTAGATTTTTTTTTAATTTTCATCTTTGTTCAAAATATTGTGTTATATAATTGATAATAATTTGTATACAAAAAGAATAAATTTACTGCAATCGAATTTTCAAAAAAGTAATTATTTTCCAAAAAATCAATAGAGCGTCTAATAATTGGCCAGGGACTGTGCATGTAGCACAAGCTTGGGTATACCGACTCTACGAAACAGAAGAGAAGTTCCTCTGTTATTTTTTGAATGCCCACCAGTTCTCCAAACTATAAGTTACATCCAGAAACTGGTAGGTATTCCTCCTATGTTTTTGGATACTCTCAAACTTCATTTCTACTTCAGAATGCATGTTTTAGAAATGCAAGAGCATAGGTAGAATACCAAAAATGGTACTTATGCACATATTGTCGAAGAAGGATGTATCCAAGAGTGGAAGAAACTAATATCAGAATGTGGAGTAAACTTTATAATAACAGCTGAAGAACGAGTGGAATCGCTAAAACAAAATTTGATGAATTATTGAAGAAAAAACTTCATGAAAGATGAACAAAATTCGTATTACAGATTATACTATAGCAAGTTGAACCGCTACTTAAATGAAAGAACCTACTTTTTAGCTAAACATTCAATGAAATTAATAAACACAAATTTTTTATAAAGAGTACTATTAAACCTCAATTTTATACCACACCGCCCAGAGTTACCTAATCTGTGTGCTTTATGCAGCCGAAATAAAAGAGAAATTTTTTTTCATACAGTAGCTGCCTGTCCAGTTTTAAAAGAATTTCGAGTTCATTATTTTGGAATACAGTCATTTGACTTAGATGTAGCTGGGAATGGCTTAATAATTTCACTAAAAAACTCATGAACCTTTTTAGAAAAAAAAACACGCAAAATTTAATCATTTGTTAAACAAAATAAAAATTAATATTAAAATACTTGGGTAGGTACATGGCCTTTGGCTAAACCAAAAAAAAAAAGAAAATTGCTTGTACATACAGTGTGGGCCATCTAGTGGTTTCTTTTCAAATCATAGGTAAGGTTTTCCGCCCGAAATCTTGACAGAAAAACAGTATCATATCTCCACGGAACGAAATGAGTTGCTTTACTCTTGAACAACCTTGAGAAATATTGAAAACTTATTTCCAAAGAAAGTGAGTGCTATGTAGCCCAAACAGTGCGTTATTTGAAAAGAAGCTTTTGGCCGAAATGAAGCACACACTGCACCTGCTGTATGAAATTTTGTGCAAACAGTTCGTGAGATTGGTATGGTAGTGGACAACACTCGTGGTTCCCGTCATCGTACGGTGCACACAGACGAGAATGTGGCTGCTGTAGCCGTGTGAGACTCAATTTACGAACTTCAACTCGCCATCGATCTCATCATTCCACACACTTGTCTGAGGAGAATTCAGCGCAATCTTTGTCCAATTGACTCAGCAATTAAAGACGCACGACCATCCGCTTTAACAATGTGTGTTCCATAATCAATTTTAATATTTGTTCTTACTAATAAAGCCATAATATATGAAACAAATTTAATTTTGTTCATTTAATTGCATTTTTTAAAACAAAACTTGTATTTGGCCCACCCCTTTCTATATGATTTTTCTAAGTCAACTAAAAAACTAAACTATTACGTTTTTAGTCTAAATAAACTTTAATCTAGGCTGTAAACAATAAGTCTACCATGGCTTTATGATCAAGCCCACAGTATAACAATATAAAAATGAGTCGCATTCTCCCTTAAACTTAAGTGGCTCATTATATTGATATCCATTATTAGACATATCGAACATTTTTGAATGTCTCATTTTAATGAGTTTTCAAATTAAAGTGAGCTTAGTTTTAAATGTTTATTATTCTTAGAGTCAGACAAGTCATCTTGACTATAAAATTGTTAAATTGTTAGTTTCATAATAACCAACCAGTTCTGATTTCTGAACTCCGACAGATAAGAAAAGAATTTGTGATATCTATGAAAGGCGTCAATCCAGTTTTTTTTTTGTCTGAAGAGTTTAATAACGAAATTGACACATGTGGAGAAAGACCCATTCACAAGATAATTCATTATGAACGAGTATATAAACAACAAATTATCTAGAAAAAGTGAAAAAAAAAATACATTTGAGTTTTTGATGCTTATACAGTAGAATCTCGAAAAGATTGACAGGTATAAAACAGGCCCCGTTCATCTTTCCAAGCTTGGGGAGTTAGTTTAAGAAAAGCATATAGCTGTACATAAAAACATTGCATTTAACAAAATATCAGTTCATATTTTTTTTAAGAAACATAAAACAACAAAAATTCATCAATCGCGTTAAATGAATTTGTTTCCTTGAAAAAAGTGTGTAATTTTTTGGCCTTGGTTTTCATGATTATCCCTGACACGGGAACATGTATGTAAGTCTCGTAGCTTCAGGAACCATCTATATACAACGCAGCTTCCATTTTCGGCATTTCTGATTTATGTAATGTTTTGAGTTTTTCCGCTCAAGAAATTGATGTCTTACACACTCTCGAAGTGATTGCCTTTTCTTTTTTTTTATTCCAACAATCTTGGAATGCTTAGATAAGATATTTTTTGTATTTCATCTAACACAGCGCACTTTTGTTTGAGGTTTAAAAACTTAACTCTAAAAAATTCACTTTTAACTGAAGAATTTTCACAAACTGTGAGTAGGTATACCACGCCCAAAAGAACCGTTACAAAAATTAAATACAGTTACTAAAAAATGTAACGATGAAATAAAGGGGAAGTAGAAAAAAAATCGTACACGAAATAAAGCGTACATCTTTTCGAGTACCCAGATTTCAACCTGTTCATCTTTTGGAACACTGTAATGGTGAGAAATAAAGCGTTCATCTTTCCAAATTGTTCATGTTTTAGAACCGTTCATGTTTTTGAGATTGTACTGTATAATAAAATTATTATTTTTTTTTAATTTTTATTTTTTCTGTACGAAATTGTGAGTATTTTCCAGACAAATTTTGTTATTTCATTGGATCTTTTGAATAAAAAAAAGTCAAAGCTAAAACTACTAATCTGTTTTGCACAAACATGAAAGACGACTTAAGTTAGAACAGCAAGCTAACAAAAACAACCCAAGACCCTCTGCATGACAGTCCTGTACATACTAACTATTATGTCACGAGTTGAAAATTTCTATTTTAGTTCTACAATTTAATACAAAATTGATGCACATTTTAAAATTTATATGGGTTCCTCAGAAGTTGATCCATTGATACAAATTAATGAGCACTAAAATACAATTTACAACTAAAAGAGGAAGAAACCAGTTTGATAATGCAGTTTGAAGAACTGCCAGCCAATATTGCATTACAAGATAATTAGAATATCAAAAACTAACCGTCTTTTTAATGTTCTTATACCTACCTACCTACCTACTATACATTTTTTTTTTCTAAGCTCAAGGTTGGACTTGAATAGATTCCGGTTAAGTAGGTAGGTGGTCGGTAAATCATTGTATGTTCCTATAATACCCGCTAAACATATGTGAAAACTACATTTTGTAAAGCTTTCGCCTATTATAATTCTGCCATAGTACCTATTAAATTTATCAGCCCCTTGTCAAATGTTTCCTTCTTTCAAAAAAAAAAAATGAAAATCGCCATTTCCCATGGAAACTGGTCAGTCAGTAGCACTCTACATGCCTTCCCTTCCAATTAAACAAAAATCCCCAGCTAAAAAGTCATTGAATTTATATGTAAAAAAAATCTAAATTGATTAAAAGAGCTGGGCAACGGTCACAGCTGTACACATAATAAAATTTATATAAGTATGGCTAGGTACACATTTCTGGCAATACCCCTTACATCTAGAACTGGAGAAAAATAAATTATACAAACAAACCAAACAACGAACAAAAAAAAATCCACTCCATATTTTGAACGTAAAGAAGATATAGAATAAAATAAAAACGAAAAAATGAGTGGAAAATTGACAACTTCCGCCGCTCCTTTAGATGATTTTCATTCTACCCTTCCAACCAAATAACAAAAAAAAAAAACCGTCAAATTGTCAACCCTTTTCCTATTTCTATCCTTTTCTTTTGCTCAGTTAAAAGTAGGTACAAGGAAGAAAATCCTCCTTCACTCAGAACACGAAGTGAAAATAAGTCAAATAAAAATAGTTAAAATGTTTCAAATTAAATAATAATTCCTCCCACCTTGTTCGCACTAGTTTTTCCACGATTTCGTATCTATTCTCTCTTTCTTGTGTTTGTGTAGAGATGATGTTCGAGCAGAAAAGATCCACCAGCAGAAGAAAGAAGGGACGAAGGACCGAATCGGGAGAATCCTTACGATTATACCGCACACAATAAATCTCTATCCGATACTTCACTTTTTTTTAAATTTTTTTATGGCATGAGACACTGGGGGGTTTTATTTTAAACTTTTTTTTTTACTCTCACTTTTGTGTTTTTTTTTTTTGTATGGGATCTATTGTTGTGATTGTGAACAATAAAAATAAGACAAGAAAAATACGTTTTTTTCTATTCGCCTTTGAGGAAGGTATACCAGATTTTCTGGTCTACAATTAATTTTTTTCATATAATATGGTATACACAAATAAGCAAAAATAAACAGTTAAAACGACGAAATTTCCAAATAAAACGATTAAATAAAACCCATTAATTCACAATAGAAACAGACAAAAAACACTCAGGGGGGAGAAATATAAATTTTTTGTCACGAAGAAGAATTTCTGGACGAATAAACGACGTCGGTCTCGCCCCGTCAACGAGACAGAAAAGTATGTGAAACAATTCTCGACCGAATTGTGAAAACTGAAAAATTCACTTAAGAAAACCAATATTGATCCGAGTGGAAAGAAAGGGAGAGCAAGAGTCCACTCAAAACCATATGAGTCACATACAAATAAACACAAGAAATAAATCACTCAAATCACACACATTTGAATCATACAAAAATTGAGTGTGAATAAGAAGACAAAACAAGAGAAAATTTAATCACTCATTAAGAACTCATAACAAAACAAAATTTGAGAAGCACTCAACTGCATACACTTGTTTTTTATGTTTTCCCTTTCATTCATATCCACTCACTTAAAATATTTATACCCACACAAACTCACATTCACTACAAATTCTCGTTTGTTTGTTTGTCATTTTATTTCCACTCAAAAAGTGAGATAATAATTTTCGATTGTTTTTGTTTCTGTACACTGTATTCACAGAAAGCCACGGAAAGAGAAAATGTAATTATAGCAAGAAAAACGAAGAACGAAACAAAATACATACAACACACAGATACAATTTTTTTTCCATCAAAAGGGAGCGAAAATTAAGTTTTTTTTTTTCGTTTCACTTTAAAGCATCTATTTTGGGTGGAAAAAATAACTTTCGTGATTGTGAATGTTTTTTCTGAGTAATCTTTTAATTCGTTTTATCTTAAAATACACATTGAAGATATTTTTTTAACAAAACAATGGAGAAAAATTGAAGTAGAAAAATAGTTACACAAGCGAAATTTACCTTGCTTGGTCACCTGCACCTTCTTAACTTCCACTAATTTTCGATTTGAGTGGAATTTTATTTTATGGTCGTAGAAAATTCAACGAAGAATATGAACCCAGTAAAAATAACCAATTCACAATAATCTTTTTATTTTTCTGTGATAAGTCAAACTGGTAGTTTATTGTGAATTGAAACGGTTGCAATCTGTAATAAGTATGGCGACGTTAAGGCAAGCTTACACTGGTGCGCAGAACAAAAACCCTGAAGTTCATTTGTTTAGGATTGTATACCTGTTAACACGGTTGAAAACGAAAACACAAAATACAAATTCTAAAACAACATTTTCTAATGTTAACACAAACTCACAGTTTATAGCCGTGTTTTATTGGTTAGTGAATACACTACATCGCAAAATTTAACATGGAAAACAACAACAAACGATTAGTGAATAAAAATAAGCTAGTAATTAAAATGGATAATTTAGTGAAGATGGAGTTTCGGATGTTGAAATGTAAGAGGTGTTTTGGTAGTGTCCGAAAAAATATAAGTGGCATACTTGAGGGTGTGTTCGTTGGTATTTATTTTGTTATACTTTGCCTTTACCAATCCAAAGTGTGATCGCTCCGAAATTTATAGAACAAATATTTTTTCAAATGCAAAACTTTAATTCATACCATAATTCCGGCTTTACACTACTGCCATTAATTTTGTCATAAAATATTGAATTAATTTACGCGAAGGCGATTGGTTTCGATTGATATGTTTTATCAGTTCACTGGCATTTGTTCAAAAATGACGTGTAACTTCAGCATTATGCTGAATTTATATAACAACTGAAAAAAATGCACATTTTTGTTGAATTAATACGATGTTAAAGCTGTTTTAGTATTAAACTAGGTTAAGACAACGATTTTGCAAAATTTCAATCGGACACAGCATCATACTTTCTCTAAGGTTAAGCGGATTCGCAACTATTTGGTTCAAGAAACTAAAAAGTTTGTGTTTTGACACAAACTAAACGATTGCCTAAAATGAGTTCGTTATTTTGTGTAACATATAATTATATGCACCTGCGCGGACATTCAACCAAATAGTTCATCTGTTTTCTATAAGTATCCAAACAGTTGTGCAGCTAAAAATTGAATGTGCGCTCCTAGCCTTAGGACGATATTAGTTAAAAATTGTTTTAAAGTTAGGAAATATATAAGAAGTATAATACTACTACCTTAATAACAGGCTGTTTAAAATTTTGCGCCAATGTTAATTTTTTGAGTATTATGTTTTTTTTTCTCCAATACTCAGTATATATGTATATGCCATATATTTTTGCACTTTTGTAAGTTTTAAATCAAATTTAACAGTGAGAAAAACTCTAAATCAACTCGATCTGCATTTTCATGAATATTTCAACTCCAGCTTAAAAACGAGATACAGATCTTTCGAACACATCCGTGTAAGTTAATTCCAAATTCCTCAAGTAGGAAGGAACAAGGAAGAGTGAGTTAAAGAGTGAATAAAGCGTTTTTTTGGTGCTTGTATTACTGCGCTAGATATAGATTACCAATAAAACGCGCCTTATATTTGTTTTAGGTTTCTTTAGCTCTGTTCGTTTACTTTATCGAAATACTGGTAGGTATACTTTAAAAGAACATAAATAATTCCGTTTACAATTTTATTAAAATTAAGATGATTTGAAAGGATTTTGAAATTGCGTCAAGTTTTTTGAAATTATGATTTTAGACAATATTTAAAAAATGACCAATTTCGTCTAGAGAGAGAACTTAATATTAATTTAGTATTAGTTTTGCGGAAATTAACGAAAACAAATGTGATAAGTTGAGGAAAAGTGCCCTTCCCACTTTACGTTTAAATTGGATTAAGTTCAAAATAAACTCGGAAACTTTCACTCGAAGAGCTTACGGATATTCAATAAAACAAGACAGAAAGTTTATTAAAAAATGGATTAGGACTTTTTCAGAAATATCTAGAAACTAAATTCTGATTTCTAGAAAGATTTTACTTTAACAATTATTTAATATAAACTATTTATTTAACATTAGAATCACCAAAAATTAAAAAAAAACATCACTGTTTTGAGAGATTTTTCTTTTTATAAAATTCCATTTTGTTTGAAAAATTCAAAAAACACAGCCAATCGATCTCCGAAAGCTGGATTATCAAAAACTTTTCGTCGATTTTCTTTAGCTTCATCGGTGTCCGAAAGAAAATTCATTGCATCTGAAAGTTCTGGGTTCTCATTGATCATTATCGGTAATACACATGTTGTAGTTGTGAGTCCTATAATTTATCCATAATTTAAAAATTAGGTTTTTGGTTTTTGTTAAACTTGAATCCTCAGACTTACCATGATATCCCTTATTTACAATTTCCTTCTTAATATCTTCTATTGTTGGTATTCTTTGATCGTAGTCTAATCTTTGTAGAATATCTTTAAGAACATTTTGGTACACCGCGATAAGTTGTTCTCTATGATTTGAGAAGATATCAGTTGGCCATGATGAGAACATGAAGTAATTAAAATCTATTCCTGGTGAACCAAAATATCCTTCTTGGTAGTCAACCTGAGAAATAGAATGTGGTTTTAAAAAGAGTATTATGATGGATTTACACGACAGACAAAATAGATATGTTCAGAGAAATAAAACCTCGGTAATCTATGAACCATTGACATTTAAAAAACTTGTGATAGAAGCTATTGCAATTTGTCAAATTTTTCAGTCGTGTAAATTCTTATTCTTCATCATCAAAAAAAAAAAACTTACAAACAAAATATCCTTGTCACTCTTATACATCAAATTATTCACCCACATGTCACCGTGGTTGAGTACATGAAAACGATCCGCCTTATTCCTACTGAAAACGTTTATCATCTTCGGTACGCTTTTAGTTGCAAACTCTTCTAATTTCGGAACATATTGCTGCAAGTTTTTGTTATTCCTGCAATACTCAATCGTTGATTGAATGGGGTAAATATATAAGTAATGTAATGGCGTAGGATTCTCTGACACATTTCCTGACATGTGATATTTGAATATTTCAGGATTCTGTGAAATATAAATGAATTAATATTTGTGATGAAAAATTCTACAAAAGAAAAAATTCGAGTCAATTAAGGGTACCAGTCTAAGCATAGTTACATGCGGTGTTTTTTCGATTGGTAATCAGAAAGAACTCTTCGATATCTATGTGAATGTCATTTTTTTGGCTGACCAACTGTCAAAAAAAGTCAAATTTAAATGGCAAGTTATTATGTAACTGTTGCACAATCAAATGAGAAAATAGACACGTTCAGAAAAAATGAGATCTCAGAGACGTCAGAAATCTTAAAGATTTGCTCGTAATTCCTTAGTTAAATTTGTCACTTTCAAGCCTAGTTCAGAGATCGCTATTAATTTTATCTCCCATACAAATTTCTCTCCAAAATTAAGCCAAGCTAAAATTATGTCAAGCATTTAAGCCGAGAGGTACGCTGCTCCAGCTTAAAAATCAAAATTTCTCTTCGAACTGTACATAACTTATCTGTCAAAATTTGGCGAACGAAATAATTTTCAATTCTCATTCATAATTCTTAAAAAATCATACTTTTTTTTTTAAACCAAATTCTTTCAAATCTTTGAAAAAAATTCATTTAGAGAACAGCTGTTTTTTATGACATATTCTCCACTCTTTTAAATCTTTGACAAAATTCATTTAAAGAACACCTGTTTTCTGTGACATATTCTCCACAACGTTCTTATGGAAACATTTTGAATTGGATTTTAGCTGATATTTGGAGAAAAATGAGTGAGATAAAATTTAGCGCGATCTGCGTACTATGCTTTAGTATCAAAAAGCGGAGACTTACATTTTTGGATTCGACTGTAAGTTTTTGGAGGTATCGATGGACATTGGTTTTGAGTTTCTGTATACCATAATAGGCGTTTTTCTTTTTCTTTCTTTTTTCAAAAAATAAATTGTGATTCTTTTTTAGTTCAAAGAGTGCAGAGCTTCGGATATGTGTTTCTTTTTTCGTTCTGAGCGTGCTTAGAGTGCGCTCTATGAGTTCAGAATAAAATAACTGAGCAGGCAAAATTACAAACTTAACACAAGCATTTGACGAATAGAAATTTAAAAAAATGGGGACAACTAAGTGTTCAGGTGTGTTTCAAAAACAACTCAGTGCGCTCAGAGGATGTTCAGAACATGCTCGACATGTTCGGACTCTGTTCAGAGATCTATTCCCAACTAAAGAAGAAAAACGCCTTATGAGACACAGAGCTGGATAAAGTATTCCACATTCGTGTAGTCCGGCTGAAGAAAGAATCTCTGTACTTAACAGAACGTCCGAAATTGGTATCGAGAACAAATTTTATTATTTATTAGAAATTCTCCGAGTTCTCAGTTTCTGAAACTACTTACTCGTAGACTTGAGATTTATTTTTTCATTTTATATTTTTTCGAAAAATATAAGTTTCTTACCTTTCTGTATAAAACCATACTGGTTGCATGGAATTTAGCCAATTTTTTCAAAGCCACAGTAATTTGATCCAAGTTCAATCCTTTTTTAACATCGCATATACGATAGCCTTTGGTTTTAAGATTTTCTTGAACAATGATACCGTCTTTTAGATAAATAGCTCTAAAAATATTAATAAATATATATAATAAAAAAAATAAAAACCACAACCACAACTCCACTCACTTTGGTCCAAAAACAGTCTCATCACCTATCGACCGCAAAAGACTTTCAGCTTCATTTAGAAAAACTGCATAGACTTGTAATTCGCGTTCGAAAATATTATAATCTTCTTCAATAGACGAAAACAGTTCATTTTCCACACGAGTTTTGACAATAAAAGAAGCCGATTCTGTTGTGCTATTTTGTTCAGTGA
Organism: Philhelius festivus; assembly: GCA_963931855.1. NCBI lineage: Eukaryota > Metazoa > Arthropoda > Insecta > Diptera > Syrphidae > Philhelius > Philhelius festivus. The sequence goes on along the minus strand of OZ007557.1, from coordinate 4,240,236 downwards.
CATATTGGACGGTAAGAAGTGTCATAACACTGGAATAGTTTTCACCTTTTGCCGTTGCTGGTTGTTTTGTAAAGGTCTTGATTTCCTTAACGGGTGATTTAGTATGTTTGGCGAGTATTTTCAAAACAAAATCAGAGTCAAGCCATGCAAGTTCATCGCTTTGTATAGGAAGATCGGACATTTTTCTGAAAATAAAAAATTGTTAATTTTGACATCATTTAGTCATCATTGAATTGATAGAAAAGAATTTGAAAAGATAAGCAATACAAATCTGAGACTAACTGAAAGCGATATAAACTTCAAACCGTTTAAAATTCGAAACGTGAGTTCGAATTAGAAATGAAATTAATCGAATTGGGAACTACCTCTGCTCTAATGAAAACATACAATCTATAAGATTATAAAATTTACATTAATATTTACTCTAAGTTTCCGGTCTAAATGGTTGTTATTTCTGTAATAAGAGATAAATATACTATTATCCCCTGCTTTTGACAGTGACACGCTTTTCAAACTACTAATTTAAATTGTTCATTCTATATATAGCAGCTTTGATTAGAATACCAGACTTGACTGGATAATCATATACCTACCTGGGTATCTTCCTTCACATTGCGTGCAATTCATTTTTATCACTGCCCAGAATACCGCTGTCGTTATGCATTTATATTTTTTTGTTCAGCTACTCTCTAATGGGCATGCATATTATTTAAAAATTGGACTTTTACAATTTATTCAAACCAAGTCAAGTCGATTAGGACTATCAGTTTAGAGATAGACTAATCATAATAATAGATACATTCTTATTGCGGTATTTCGAATGAAGATGCACCTTGTTAACTCGGGTTTGATGTGATTTTATAATTTTATCACACCAAGTTCTCAATCATCAATTGAACTAATTGAAAGAAAGTTCATCATTTTACTTTAAAAGGTTAAATTCAATCACGAAAGAAGACAAAGTATGTAGGTATTGATTGTTTTTGTAGCGAAAGTATCTTTTGTGAGTGTTAAAGAGAGTTTAACGAGAATTTGAGTTTCGTCTAATAATATGCCAACGAAATTGCAATCATAAAATAGATTCTTTCTCTTGCTTGTGTATGTATAATTGCATAGGATAGTATTTGTTCATTTGACATATTGGAAGTCAATTTTGATCTTTTACATCATGTTTTTCAATTCTGCATTTTCGATTGGTCCTAGAGCCTTCTGTAACAAATCTGCAAACTAACTTTTTTTTTATAATTTTGCGTGCACTGAAAGGATTATGACTACCCTTACAGTCTTGAGAATGCTACACAGGGAAAATTTACAAATCTCCCAAAAATACAACGATAAGAACGGGAATTATTGACACTTTTGAACTTTAGAGAATTATATCTTTTTTTGAAATAGATGCAGGTACTATAGAGCAAGTTTTAAATTTAGAAAAAAATCGAACTCGAAAATTTGATCAGACTTGACATTGTTAAGATAGGGAAAACGAGAAAAATTGGGTTTTGCAAGTCTGTGTGTTTGTTCGACTACACCCTAAACGTATCGGTCGATTTTCTTTTAACTTGATAGAAACCATTTCTAAATTTTCCTTGCGATAAATTTTTATTGGTTTTAAGACCTACAATAACGGAACTATACCCACCAAACAATTTTGTTTGAAATTTAAGAAAATATAAAAACACGATATAAGAAATTCAAAAAAAATTTTGTTTGAAATTTTAGAAAATATTTTTTCTTCAAAAACACGATATACAAAATTCAAAGAAATTTAATTTTAAAAGCTAGCTATAACGATTGAAAAAATTCCAAGAATTACCTAATAATGTTAGTTCCATTTGAACCATTTTCTGTTTTCTTTTTTCTCAAAAACGACAGAAATGAGTTTGATCAAATTTTGTATGCTGAAGCTTCTAAGAATTTTTAAAAGTATTTTCTATTCAAATTTTTTTTTGCAAATTTTTCTTTTATATTTTTTTTTTTGATTTTTGAAAAAAAAAATTCTTAATTTCTTTTTTGATTATTCGATATCTAAGGAAGGAGTCAATAATTTGTTTTTAATTTATTTTTTTTCTGTACAATATTACAAAAATTTTAAATAGACGTACGATTTTTTTTTTAAATGTGTGCATGTATAGAAACTTATCTTAACGATTTAAAATTTGTGTTCTTTCAGAAATTCCTATTTGCTTAAGAAATGGCATTCTGTTTTTTTTTTCAACTCCAACTATTAAAGTAATGGTTTAAGTCTGTTAACAAATTAATTTCATGAATATTATTTTTTTTTTAAAATTACAATTCTCTTGAATATAAGGCCAATTTCGTGCGACCCAAGGTGCATTTTATTTATTATTATTAACATATGTATATACCTCCTTTCCTTTATTCTTCACTTCTTTTCAATGACATTGAAACGCTGATCAACAATCAGCTAAAGAAATATCTTAAAGAACCAAGTCTGACCGTGGGTACGGCGGCTTTCGTAGCAATAGTCATATTATCTCACCGAAAAGTGGAAACAGTATTAACAACATTTCGGAAAATCAAAGATAAATACACTTGATATTATTTGATAAAATTTGGCACGAATAACTCTGATTGAAACTCCGTTCCCTTGGTATCAATAAGTCTTTTCTTAATTGTATTAGAAATAACATTTCTGGTCGTTAGATTCTAGTTGTTTTGAACGGATTTAAGTCTGATATTCAAAAAGCAATAATTGCTGATGTGCCCCAAGGCTACGTTTTTTTTTCGACACTCTTGCATATCTTCACTAATGATCTATTGTCTATAACTTCTACTTCAGTTCTATGCTTCGATGAAAAAGCATTCTCAGCAATTCCTCTCCAGATTCACAACTCTGTGCTTTGACTACGGAAGTGAAATGGCAGCGTATGAATTGATAGGATTCTGATCTTGACAGCATTACACAACGGGGTTTTAACAAACCCTGTGGAATTGAACGCTTCGAAAATACAAAGATGTCTTCTATCAGCCAAGTGAAATATACCATCCATGCCACTAACGGAATGATCATATATTCAACTTAGTCAAAAACTCATCGAAATGCTTAGATTTTCTTAAAACATGCAAACAAATTTTGTTCGCCTTCTGATCTGACTAGCTCAATAAGGCATATGTCTGTCCAAAAAATGAATAACTATTTTATCAATAGTCAGTTAAATATGTTGGATAGAATCCAGAGTAGAGCTTTAAAACTTAAAGAAGATACATCCATTACGGAAACTTTTTTCCCTTGAGCACCGGTTTTATCATTTTTAGAACTCTAGGATCAAATTATCAGCTGCATTCCCATCCTTGAATAATTCTGCTGTAAAACCCGTGTAGCTATTAATGGTCATCAGTTAGCCATTGAGCCAAACCGGGCCACTCGGATACTTTGCCTTACTCAATTTGCCTCCCTCATTGTGATGTACAAGCTTTCAAGATAAATGTGCATTGATATCATCTATTCAATTTTACAAACTTAACCTTAACGAGGGTAGTCACATTCCCTTGGTTGTGTACAAATTTTATTAAAAAAAAATTTGTTGTTTTTTAAAAACAATTCTCATTGCTGAATACCTTCCTGTTCCTATATTGATTAACATTTGGAAGATAAAGTCTAAACAATAGATGATAATGAATATCGGCTGATTAGAAGTTCAAACGTGCAATATTTTCATACAATCTTTGTTCTGCTTCGATCCGAATAGAATATACAAATATATAATTAAAAACATGACTTTGAATTGATTTTCAATCAACGACATCATCTTTCTATATTTTATTTCTACATGGAAATATTTAAAAAAAATTTTTTTCGTTCAAAAATATTGGAGGCATTCCTGGAAGGAGGATAAACCTTGGTAAACTACATAAAATCTTGGAAAAATTTGTATCGAATTTGAGACTTTAACTATTAGTTTATCATCTCGTTAATCATCTGCCAAAATGTATTTATGGAAAATAATAAACCCGAGGCTGATAAGTTGGCGAATTGATACTGCAAACGAGGAGTTATTAAATCTTTTCGGTTCTTTTTCACAAACTGTAAAAACCTTATACATATTTCTATTTTGGCAGTGAGTTTTCAGGTTACCAAATGCACTTTTATCTGTCGAAATTTTCTCTTTGAAAATGGCATTGTAAAGGATGTAATTTTTTGAATTGTCAACAACTTGCTATTTAATTTGACAGCACACAGACGATTCGATCGGTTTATTTAATTATGAACAGATTTGCTCCAGAACAACACTTTAACATTTCAATTTTCGATTTACAGCCCTTGCTGTTCGAATTAAATTGGTCAAAAGTTAGACTTCTACAATACACAATTCGAACCGCCACGCCACCTATGTATATGTCCAAATTATATTTTCAATTAAGTTAATACAATGGCCATTAACTGCGTGTTTAAGTTTATTTTAAAGTTGTAGAAATTCTTCAGTTTCTCTTAAAGGTATTCTGAAGCAAGTTAAAAAAAAACCCTTGCAACTAACAACCTGTTAAGTACCTGTAAGTCGTCTTTTCGACCAAAATGCAAATGCAAATCCGCCTTAAATTTTATCACTGATGCAATAAAAATGGCAATGGACAGTGATAATATTACATTTCTAACGCTTTAAGATTATTTAAAGGCTTTTGACACTGTTAACCACACAATTCTATTTAGAAAGCTGCGAAATCGCTTTGGGTTTTCTTTAGAGTTCAGTATGTTTGTTCGTTCGTACCTCGGAAGAAAGCAACAATACGTGGTGGCTAATGGATCCTCGTCTACCCTTCTCAATGTTTTTAAGTAGAGTGCCATAGGGATCTATTCTTGGACCGATTTTCTTCTCACTTTGCATAAATGAGTTACCACAAGTTGCTTAACACTGTATGATTCATTTTTACGCTGATGATATGGAGCTCTTGATAAGCAGACCTTTCGGACGAATAATTATTCAGTAGCTTTAATGAGGATCTCCTTCGTATTTCACATTTGTCTAAAAATAACGATCTCCACCTAAATCCAGTCAAATCAACATCCCTCGCCATTTATCACAAAACATTTGATATATCGGTTTGGAACTCTTTGAAACTTGATGTAACCATTGAGTATGTTGGCACTGCCAAAAACTTAGGAACACTATTTAACCGTATTTTCACATAGGACGACTATCTAGTAGTGTCATTGGTAAAGTCTATGGTCGTCTCAGAATTCTATAAGTCACTCGACATTTCGTGGCGACAAAAACTACTTGTTAAATCCCATTTATTATTTAATATTGTCATCGCCTCAAATTTATTTATTTATTTTTTCAAATCAATACCTCTAAAAAACACCTTTTATTACCACACACTTAAGTACCGAATAAAATCCATACTTCTTTAATGCTTGGTAACGATTTAGCTTTATAGCACGAGAACAAGTTAATGTGATTGAGTCGTGCATTTTATTTAATTACCTTTTATCTCTTTCAAATTATAAAGTCATAATATTCAGATAAGAAATGTATATACAAAAAATATGTACATACCTACTTATACCACAGATGATTGATAAATACAAGTTGTATATTTATTTTGTTTTTTTTTTTTTTTTTTTTCACTAGATTTATTTCAATGTTATCAACAAGTTCTTGAAATTTTCAAACATTCTCTTAAAAACTTCTAATCAAAATACAGCTTGGATTTTATTTCCCTGGAAGTAAGATTCAATTGCCCATATTTTTATTTCGTTTTAGACAAGTAAGTAGGTGCACTATCGATCGAAGTGTACAAAGGTCAATATTTTGGCGTTTTAAATTTTTAAAAATGCTAAAATATATTCACCGATAAAACAATTGAATTATTTATATGAATCATTCACAATACGATGGAACTCGTCTAGTATTATTGCAAAAGTGCAAAAGAACACTCCAAGAACAAAATATACAATTAAGTCACAGTTTTGCACGTTTTTTCTAACAGACAAATATAACAGAGTAAAATTCTGAGGCCAAATTACCGCTTCAGTGACCGAGTGAATGAGTCCCATCAGTGATCGAATGAAAATGTTAAATTAGGGTAATCGATTTCTCGATGACGTAAGCGGCAATGCCAAACTCACATGATTCAGTCACGTATTACTCGAAAACTGATGCGGTAATTTGGCCCCTGATTTATATATTTGACAGCGCGCCACATGTTATTCGTATACTTTTAAGCCTAGTACGCAGATCGGGAAAAATTTTGTCTCCCATACATTTTTTTTCCTGGGACAAATTTTGTCTCGGATATTTTTCCGAGCAGTACGCAGCTCACGCGCAAAAATCATACTATTGTGAATTGTTCTACAAAATGTCTCCACTAAACTTTGCCAGGAAAAAGAATGATACAAGCATTATTTTGCGGGACAAATTTTGACAGCCGAAAGTGATTTTTGTCAAAACTGGTTTTATATAAAAGTTGCTGATGCTTCACTTGAAAGCATCGAGAGGAGATTCCAAAAAGGTATGAACGACTTTTGTAAGACAACCCGTATCAGAGATACACTACAAAACACATTAAATTATTTTTTAATTCTCCAACTTTAAACTTTTGCGCGAGATTTGGAATAGTTTTGTAGAGATTGTAGAGATTAAAATTTGTCTTGTCTCGATCTGCGTACTAGGCTGTAGCTGTAAGAATTTGCGTCTGTAAAATTTCAGAATTGTACCAGATTGTGAATACTCCTTTTATATTTAATAACTCTCTACAAAACTGTGTAATGAAAATTATCGTGAATAAAATGCCTTGCATTATGTTTCCCTTTCTCGAATAACATTTTGTATCGTGAATGATGGTTAAAAGTTTCACTAGAAATGAATGGCTATTGTGAACATATTTTTAATTTTTAATTCAAAGATAGTTTGTTTTTGGACGATTTTTGAGAATGGTAATTTATAACAGTTATAACAGTAATTTTAATGAAAAAAAGAGGGACTTCACAAAACTGGACCCAAGAAGTTTAAAAATAATAACCCAATAAAATTCACATTTATTTTTTTTTCTTGAAAATGAAGTCATCACAATTTGGTTCAAAATATGGTACAAAATTTCAAAACTAAGAAAAATCCACGTCAAAGTCAAGAACCTTGACATAATTGTTGGGCTCGATTTGCAGCCGCTGAAAAAAGTTTTTCAGGTGTGTACCTACCTACTATCTCTGGGGAGGAATTGGCAAATCCTCACAGTTGTCATTAAAAGTAGGTACTTCTCATAAGTCCTTCCCCTGAAAATAGGTGCAAATAAAATACACCTTATGACTAAAATAAGGAAAATATTTGGACACACACTTGTCAAGTGTTATTAAATAAGAGATCTGATAAAACACACTTAATATGGATAGGGTAGTATATTAATATAATAATTAATAAATTAATTAGTTGGTACTAATAATTTTATACACATAGATACGGGTATAAAAATGTACCTTACGAATATTCGGCCCTTTGTAAAAATCGCCCTTATAGTTCACACCATAAAACTAGCTACTGGATAAAAATGAACAAATCAATCCGAATTACTGCAATGTTTAACAAAAAAAAAAAACAAGTTTTTTTTCCACGAAGGTAATTACTAACCCAAGAGATATTTGTTTTGCTATGTGCTAACATCACACTATGACAAATAGCACTTGCAAGATCAAATTTCACTTAAACTTTGTACACAACTTTAAATTCGATCCTCAATTTCTTTTTTCTGTCTGCTTTGATGTGTCGAAACTATTCTAGACTCAGCTTATCTAGAAGATAAAATTGTTTTCGATTCATAAATTGCAGTTATCTATCATGTTTATTTTTGTATCCTCTTGCCAATTTAGCACTGTTGGTTTTATCAACAAATGATTATAGTTAAAGGGAGCGTCTTTCCTTTAAAAACAAACACACAAAATTGAATCCAATAAACCATCAGTTCATTCTTACTTCAGATTTATTTCTCAGATAAAATTGGCACGATTGTGTGACATAAAATCGCTTGTATTTATATTCTGTGTTTTGACAGTAGTTGATACATGGAGTACGTCAGAAAAAAAACCCAACCAATAAAACTAGATTTGATAAAAATAGCTAAAACTAACAATTAAACTAACCCTAATCCGGCAAAAGTATCTTTAAGATACCACATCTACTCGTATAAAGTCTTAATATCATTTTAATGTCGTTCTCATTATTCACCTTTTACGTTTTGTTTTCCTTCTTTTTGTCACAAAGTAGACAGGATTACAACCCTACACAATTTTGATTTTTTTTATAAGTAAAGTATATTTGTTTTTGTAGAGTAATAATTATCACTTGTATAGTAAGTTTGTAGAAAATATACTTAAAACCCTCTAATACATCACACACGAATAATTTGATATAATTTTGCAAGAAAACTGAGATGCTGATTGCACGATCGTTTGAAACTGACTAAAGACTAATGCAAAAATTCACATTGTATTTTCTATTACAGGCTTTCAAGTTCTATAAGTTCATTCTTTATCTCTCTTTTTGCAATGGTTCAATAACATAAAATTTATGAAAGAGATATTATTGTAGCTTTGAGTAAGAAAACATTGATTTAAGTGACAGCTCAAGTTTCTTTTGTGCAAATTTGAAATAAACTAGGAAGAGCTGATGTGTGTTGTAGGTGGGGATGAAAAAAGAAATCTGTCTGTATGTATTTCTATAGATAGTTTTGATGAGTGTGCACGGTCCATAAGCCCTTGTGTCACTTGGATTAAAGGTTTGACGGTACTCATATTAATTTTTGATATTCCCACGGATAAATCTACTTCGTTAACGTCAAATTAGACTAGTGATTAAATTTAAATCGACTTTAACCAATAGGACTTTTCAGTAAATATTTTAAAACTCGTATTCCTTTATAATTTACCCACTTTGTTGAAACTCGTTTATTTTTAGAGCATATAATTGAAGTATCTATTATATTTATATTAACAGTATAACAGTTTAAACTAAAAAGATATTGATCACTAACTTTTTAAAAGATACACTGCAGCTCTGCAATTTCGAATTTTTGAGTTTCAACAAAGTAATTGCTGTCACTTTTGTCATTGACAGATTCGTTAAGTTCATCATTAACAAGAAATCTAACTTTACAAACAACTAACCTGTGTTTTTTAATTTTAATTCTAAGAAAGAGAGTTACATTTTTGACATTCGTTTTTTAGCAATTTCGTTTGATCATCCTGGACTCGATTATTGAACTCAAACTTATAAATATTTTCTTTCTTTTTTTTTTAGAAGACGGGTCGTTACTGTCCTTCTGGAGCATTCAGCAATCTACAAGTTTAAATAAGGTAACACATTTTGTTTGACATTGTATTCGATTAAATTATCAAAATTGTGAATTCATTTTATTTCGAGACTTCAATCAATACAAAATATTTTTAACTTTTCGTTAAGAATTTTTATACATAATTGTAAAATTTATAAGTGTAAATTAAAGCTCACCACAATGCATATATTAATCTCACTTTGACGTAGAGCGGTTAGATTTTTCCTCAAGATTCATTCATTGGAAAATTGTAGTAGTTTCATTTCCAGGTTTTCCGTCTTCTTCTTAAGATTGATACACATTTAAATAAAAAACAGTCATATCATGAAATTGAAAAGTTAGATGAATTGCATAGTTATACATTTAATTATTTTAATTAATTATTTTTGTTTATTGCGTCGTTTGTCAAAATAATTACAATGCTAATAGCTTATGATGTCTGAATTGTTAATTGGCATAAAAGATGTTGCAAAATTATTAAAAACTCGTTTAAATTGTTTTTTTTTTTTTAAATGAATCAACGATTACTTCGTGAGTTGTTTGTAGGAAATAATAATAATAATAATAATAATGAGTCACAAAGCAGGTAAGATTTCTACTCCCTTTACCAAGATAATAAGTGGTTTAGAAAGTACTTTTTATTTGATAGTTGAGTACTTTATTTTAGAGGCGACTTTCAGTTCGACAATCAGTTGCACTTCCACCCAGTCCGGTCCCTATCAATGCTGACTTCGATTACAGAAAAAGTTTATTTGTGATTACTCTCCATTTGAGGGCGCTACCCAACTATATGGGTCTTTATCTACGGCGGCGGCATTTTTCTTCAGGGATGGACTCGTGGGTGCATCGTTTCACAACAACTCAACCCCTATATCTTTAGAATTTTGACCAGAATATCTTCTCTATCTCGTATAGTTTCGCCCATCGTTCATTTCCAATTCCATCCGAAGCATAGAGTTTGAGGGGGCCGAATTGCGTCTCGCAATTCAATATTACTGTGTCTGTCTATCTATTCTACTACATCTTAAGTGACTCGTCCGGTTTTCATTTTAAATTTTATCCCCCGATACCTTTTTCTCTTTTTTAAGACCAAATATAACAGTATCTGCCATGGATTTTTTTTTTCGAAATTTTAGAAAATATTTTTTTTTCCTCAAAAATTTGTCCACAATTAAAAACTTATCCCAAAAAGGAATATTCATGGTAACTCTTATATAACCATTTTTTTTGTTTTCAATTTTTCAAAAACGGTATACAACTGAACTTTTTTATGCCAAAGTTTCTTAAAAGATTGTATACTCAAATTCTTAAGTTTTTTTTTTAATTTTTGGAAAAAAATTTAATTTTTTCTTACCACTCAGCAACGTTCCTGATCAGCCTCGCTGGCCTTCTGAGCTCCAACGCTCTTGCCACTTCTGAATTGTAAGCTGCTTGGCCCTTTCGGATGCCGCTTCCAATCCAACTTCCGCCTTTCTGTCTTATACCAACTTCCTTTCTGCCGCTAAGAAATCGATGGAAGTCACTCCTGCGACTGCAAGGACGGCTGGTTTTGACACCGTTCGGTTGAAGCTGGCTACGCTCATCTTTGTGTTGCCACCATTAGTTTGCGGTTCTTCTGTTGTTTAAGTGCGTCTACCCAGATTTCGCTTCCGTATAGAAGAATAGCATACGTTGGCGACATCAGTAGTCTGCGCTTACTGGCCGTTGGTCCACCTACATTTGACATTAATCTGCTCAGTGATGCTGTTTTTTTTGCTGCTGCCTGTATTTGTGTCTATAAGGTGAGCTTCATGTCGAGTCTCAGTCGCAAATACTTCACTGCGGCGCTGATTGTTATCACTTCGGTCCCGATTTGAGGGGAAATTCTCTTTTTTGTCAGGAGGACTCCCAGTTTTCTCTGTTGCCAGGCTGAGGCCATGCTCATCCATCCGTGAGTCGCATGACCTGGTTCAGTGTCACTTGATGTGATCACCGTGGCGATTTCGTCTGCGTACCCGACCTGAAAGGTATCTTCAGGCATGTCCATGCGGAGAATGTCATCATGGGAGATGTTCCAGAGGTCTGGTGCTAAGATCGATCCCTGCGCTGCTCGTGATGTTATTTTCTTTCTTCGCGGGCCTTCTAAGGTTTCGTAGATCAACAATCGATCGAATTCGGAATCTCCTTTCGAGTGCGTCTAGTATGTCCTAGAGTAGTGGTTTTCCATCGTAGATCGGCCTCTCCTAAAACCGTACTGCCTCTCTGACAAATCACCTGACATTTGTACCGTCGCTATCAGATGTGGTTTAAGGAGCTTTTGCAAGAACTTGCCCGCGGTGTCTAGAATGCACAGAGGCCTGTATGCCAAGCCTTCTTTTCTCCAGCTCTTGGGAAAGATGCCTTCCTCGAGGCAACTATTGAACATGTTGAGAGTAGTTAGTGGGAACATGTTCGGGCTGTCACTTTCAGTACTTCTGTAGGAATTCGGTCGGGGCCGGGAGGGAGCGACTCTACAGCTATGCTCAACTCTTCTTCAATAAAAGCTGGAAATTCCTGTCGTTGGGCCAGTGTGGTATCGGGTAGCCTGACAGGAAGAGTGTGTCCACAAAGCGCTCTATCTTCTCTTCATTCAGCACAGGGGGTGCCTTCTGAGCTTTAAGTTTTCGGACGTAAGACATTACTGACCGAACTTACAATAGAACTATTTTTCAGATTTTCAACTTTCTCATTTTCGGCAAAACCGATTTAAATTAAATTTCATGAATTTCCGGAAGCCTCTAAAAAGCTTACGAAAGCTTAAAAAAAACTATGAATATAGTTTTGAATGTGAGATCAATAAGCACCTTCAATCATCTCACCAATTTCACATACCTACTATCGACGTCGTGAAAAGTCATAATCCAAGCAAGCTACGAGTATAAATATATCAAATACATTTTTAACGCAATTATCACACGATCTTAAGTGCAGAAGCACGTTCAACTTCTTTCGATTGGTGAGATCTTGAGATCAAGAGTACCAAGATGAAATTGCTTTTTCATTTCCAACTCTGGCCTAAGTAAGTCCACTCTATATCACTAAAACTTCAAAAAGTATCAGATTTTGTAATTTGTATATTGTAGTCGTTTAATATCTTTACGCCATCTATGTTGCTGCCGGTCCAATCAATCCACCTCGAATTTGGCATGCAATTCAAAACTAGTTTAGTCCACGAAGATGGATGCGGCAGCAATGTGCATCAGTCGACAGCGGCGGCGGGCGACGCGACGCCACCGCACCTTTATCTCTAACTACAGACTATGCTGACGGTTATTATGATGAGGACAGAGTTGGATGTGAAGCCCCGTCACCACCGCCCGCCACAACACTAAATAGCCACCAATGGTGCGCATGCGACAACGCATTTAAATCAATTACCCGAAGCAATTTTCACTCTCCGAGCAGGCCATCCAGCTAGCTATACATAAGATGCATTGAGTCCAAAGCGCGCCGTACCGTTTCTATTGCATTCTGCATGCAGCGAGCAGTAAAACATCAAATATATTGCTTGTAATTGTATACTAGAATTATAGATGTCGCTTTGATGTGTTTTTTCCCGGTTGTGGTAATAAATTTTGCGGTTCTGCTGGTACATTGAACACTGATGCTTGGGTCGAAAGTTAGTTTATCGGTTTAGATATGCGCGCAGCCTCTTGTTTTAATATTAATCATAATTTAAATGATTTAAGATGGAGGAAATTATAGTTTTTTTTCTTTCCTTTGGCTTTCTTCATAATCGATGGTTTATGAGTTTTTAGTTGTGGATGAAATGGCTATTTAATGAAAGCCTATACTCGCACAAAAAGAAATTTTAATAAATTATTTCCTAGCGAAGTGACAGATTAAGATAAATCATTCCAAGATTTGGTGTTATTATTTGAAGTCCTTGGACGATTTGTGTTATTAGTGATCTGAAGAGCTACTAAATCTTGGCTGATGGCGAATGCCCTCCGCACACGAGGCGACCGCTAGTTTCAAACCAGTTTCGAATGAAACCGTTTAGAAATCTTCGCTTTTGCAATGACTTTGGATAGGTTTATACAAATAAGGAAGTTCTTCACCTGAGATTGAAAGCAAGTACAAAACTGCGCCCTTGCAACTGTAAACTAATTTTGATTCCATCTCTTGGATATATGGGCAATCAGTTGCAAACCGAATTTCAATTAAATCGTTTAGTTTGAAACAAGTTCCCAGAGCAGCAATTGGGTTTTAAGTAAATGTGAGTTTCGAAACCAGTTGCCCAACCATTTCGAAACACGTCTCGTGAAATTTGTTGAAACATCACATATTGGTTGACAGGATCTAGACTGATTCGAAATAAGTTTTCAATGAGTTGCATACATGTATACACAAAATTGTGCTTGTCAGTTTTAGTTCATTTAAAAAATAAACATATTTTCCAAAGTAGTTAGTCTTAAAGGTCAAAATTGATATGACGTTAATGAAGCAGTCAACTGATTTTGAATTCATCGTGGTCGTGACCAACAAGGGACATCAATTAGTTGCAAACTGATTTCAAAATAGTTTATTTTCAGTTCAGTCAGTTTTTTAGTTGCATTTGCAGTACAATGTCTGAAGGACTAACTTATTTGCTAAGCACTTTGAAAAATGGTAAGCAAAAAACCAGTTGCATGTGCATTCCAAAGGGTGAAGGGTTTAAGCATTTGCTCAGCAAACTTTGACATCGGGAAGAATTTGAAAGATAAAAGGAATTTAAATGATTAGCTATATTAAGATGAATTTTTTAGTAAACATAGTCATAAACATTATGTCAAGCAATTAACTGGAGCACGCAAGGAAATATTTATAAACACACTCTTACTAGTCAAAGTTAAATATCATATCAAATTGAGATATGTATGTAATTAAAACATACCAATACTAAGATTTCATGCTGCTTAACTTTCTTAACGCCGCAGAATGATTTATCCAATTAAATAATCAGATTCAAGCACATTAAATGCAATTTAATTAAATTTTTTTATTTCGATACTTTTTCTGTTCGTGAACAGAATAAAACGCGTGCAAAGTGTTACTCCATTCCACGCCTTTTCCAAATTAACAAGAGGATTTTCTACAGCTAAATTTCTGTATATAAGTTGAGTTGGTTTTGTTGCCTGCCACATGCAACTCTCTATTGCATCGTTATATAATTAATATTTTGCGTCAGTCTTGAGGTTTGGCTTTTCTGTACATGATTTTCACATAAAGTGTCTGCGTGAATTGATAATAAAGAAGATATATACAAATTTGAAATTGGTCCTGGGATTCCTGATTTCCAGGTTTGTTTTAATGCGCATTAAAATTTCGATCTCACTTTTCATTTGGTTTAATGCATTACAACACAAATTGTTTTCCAATTTACGCTCTCAAAACAGCTTCATCAGCATCGAGAATGACAACCGTCTGTCGAAAAACCTCAGCTCGGAATCCGTACCATCTTCCTTATTATGTAGTTCTTTTGCATGTCTGATAATGATGACCTACTTCTTTTGTTGACGACGAAGAAAAACGAAACGGTGGCGGCTACAATATAATTTCAAACCTCAAACTCTTTTGCCGAAAACGAAAAATGCGAGAATTACTCTTTTGTACTCTGTAATTTTGAGCAATAAAACGTACGAATACAAAAGATTAATTTTTTTTTTCTGAAATCAAAGTGAAGTGGCAGCAAAAATTTGCATCATTCGGAAGGAAGGATGTGTTAAAGGTGTATCCAATTAAATATTTTGCATCATTTGTGGGTCCAAATTGAGTTAATTGTGATGGAGAAGAAGTTTAGGGTTGTTTTCTTACCTGTTAGAGCCTAGAGTACTTAATTATCTTTTGGGAGATGAATAATTAATAGGTTCCACAATCTATCTCACTCTTAATTTCAATGTTTACAGCTTTAAAGACAAAGACCAAAAAGCTGATATAGCCTGCAAAACATTGGTATATTAAGTCTGTTGGAGATATCAAGGTTGTATGTATATAGGTAGCAACAGTTTAATTTTTTGACTTATTACACCAAATTGGTTAAGTGCTGGAATTGTCTTCACTCTAACCTAGTCACTTAGATTCAGAATGGTTTTCAGTCCTTTTTTCCACTTTTAAACCCTGTAAACATACCTTTTCTCTAGGTAATTCCTCATGTAGATCCTCCTTCTATCAAATGCATTCCAATAGCTTTCTCAGACGAAGCAAAATACAGGACAAACGTAAGATGGCACAGTTTAACCACCTCTCTGATGACAAAACAGATCTTGGCAAAGCTTGATTTGAAGGGCTCTAAATGTTTGATATCCTTTAGTAGATTGTACATTAGCTCGCAGTAATTGGTCTCATAGTCGAATACTATCTTCAAGGCAAGCCGGCAACCAGGCTTGGTATGGACGAGGAAGATGTATAGATAATCAATTTCTCATCTTCCTGCTCTATCCTATATAGACATAGGTTCCATCTGGAAGAGTTTTTCTTCGAGGAACTTACTGATCTCTCTGGCTTCATAAGGACCTCCAAATTGTGCAAAGAGTAGGGAGAAAATCTCTAGATTCATGTGGTATCACAATGCACCAACTCAGATATAAGTGTGTCAGCTATGACAAAGCTCGGAGGAAAATTAAGTACAAATCTTCACATTCCACACCTATTGTTATGAAAGCAAATCTATTTATTGACATTGAATGTGGAATGTATTCACTATCCATTTTATAAAAGATATTGTTAGGTTTTAAAAAAGAAGCTTAGAAAGACAGCTAGAAAAATTGTGGAACACATTCGGTTCTTATTTATAGGTCGGTAGATAATTAGCTTTAAAGTCTATTAGTTACCGTCAGTTCATGTAAGAATGACATATCGACATTATCATCAATAGATTTACAACGTTACATTCCACAGCTTATATTTTGAAACAAAGGTAGTTAAATGGGAAATTCCAATTATTTCCAAGCTTCTTCAGCCTTTTCCTTGCGACGGAAAACTGCGAAATTTGAAACTTTACATCTCAAAGAATGTGGAACGTATTGATTATTTGTTTCACAAGACCAATCGACTTCAAGAAAGCTTTAAAAGCAAATTCTTGATTTTGTTTAGGCTATTTTTTAATTTTTCGCGCACTAAGTGGTTCAAAATACCCTTAAAATTTTTGACCATAGTGCGAGCGTTTAGAAAGTTGGAGAGGATTTTAAATTTTTAATGGCAAAACATACAAAAATTTCTGTGGAATGTACAGGGTGAGGCAACATAACTTCCTTTCTTAAAGGCAGTCATTCAGACCTTAAATACCAACGGGAGTTGTCTAATTCCGGTAGTTTTAGTATAATTTTTCTTCCTTGACCACCAACATCATGGATTGGAACAGTGAGGAGCATGCCTTTACTCTCATAGCCTATTCTTAAAAAGACATTCGTTTTGAAAAAAAAGGATGTTATGTTGCCGCACCCTGTTGTCATTTTACATTAAATTTCGTATAACTTAAGAATGCATTTTGAATTAAAATTCATTAAATGAAAAATATAAGTGCTAGTAGCCTAATTTATCATTGTAATATGAGCCTAAAAAGATTGTGGATCTTATTCATTTTTGATTTTGTGAGAAGCGAAGTTCCAAGCTTAAATCATAATGATCTTGCAAAAAATTTACAAACTGAAGCAATTTGATTGATTTCTACTATACAAATCAAAAGAGAATAGAATTGTTCTCTTAAATATTTTAATATTTTCAATATTAATTATAATTTATAAATACTATTGAGAAGAGAGAAAACTGTTTTATTTGTAGAAAATTACTATTTCACACATACAAACATACACACATACGAAATCATTAAAGTCAAATTTGCTCTTAAGATCAAGTCTTTTAAAAAATTGCCATTTGCTTCTCGCAACATTCCAGTAATGGTATGTTCAATTTCTGGAGGCCAAATTATCACAGTTGTCTTTTTATTGGCTGAAAATTATTCGATTACTTTATTCTTCTCGTGTTGGAAGAGAACTCCGTGAACGCAAACAAGAAACAAGTGCATACAATAAATCAAAAAGCTCTTGAAATTAAAGCTTTTTAAGAGAGTTGAAGTTACTAAAGTTATTATCTGGACAAGTTTAGAGTGAGTGTGTGAGTGTGAGTGCGAAGTCTCAAGCCCACATTATAATAATACTTATAATCTGATGTTGCTGGCTTGGGTAACGACAGAGTTGGAGGCGATGTTTATACCACGATACCATGATCTTAAGCAACGACAGTCCAGTCGACAAGCAATGCACAACAAATACTAAAAGCTGTAGCAGCTTCTACAACAAAACATAGTATTTCTTACTCGGTCAGTCGGTCTTCCAGCGGTGTGGTCAGTGCATCATCATCATCATAAGCGCATCTGGTGAATTCTCTACGAGTATATCGCAGTCAATGAAAGGCTTTCAAACCGGATTGAATATGCAATGTGCATTGTGCACCCCTTCTTATATTTTCTGTTGTATTTCTGTTGTTTTATGGTTATGTTTTATGAAATCCATTGAAAATATTAGATTCCCTTTTAGTTTGAACTTCCACAGCTGTTTACATTCCACAGAATGCATTTCGACCGAAAAAATTTGATTAATAATTAAGCTTTTTACCCTGTAGGTATTGAAATTAATGAAACGTCTTTTGCGCATAGTGCCAAACTTTCCGACGGTATTTCAGCATTCGTCGTTTCACTTAGTGAAATTAATTTAAAACCATAAACTATAAAATACCGAGTTTTTATTAAATTTTTATTCAAAATGATATTCCTAGAAACTACTCTCAGCTAATCTCCATCAATCTAAAAACAACTTCCATCGGGCTTTATTTTCCCTTTGAATCTTTCATCTGAAAGCGCACACTTCACTTAAAAAATACAAGCAGCCTATCATGTAAGCCAATACCATTCCAACCCAGACCGATGTCAAGTCTTCAACTTTCAATGGCTCGAAAACTCTCTTAATTGTCAAATCACTTAACTTGAGCATCCCAGCTTCGACTAATTCATAGAATACCCTTCTTTTCCAAAAATCCATAAGACCCGCAGAATGTATCTCGAGTAAGAGAAAATTCAAGATATCCTTGTATATCGAGTTTTCATTAATTGGAAATACCATTGGAATATTTTTAAACAAACACATTCCTGTAGGTAGACGAAAAATTGGTCGACTGTAGACTTTTTGACGATGTTGAATTATTATCCATTTGATATTGGTCACGACATAGGCATACTTTGTATCGAAAGTATATTTTAACTGAGCGTAGTTGGTGAAATTCGTCTCGAAATGAAAAATATCATAATATTTGAGCCTGAATCGCGGTTCTGATTGAATGAAACGATCGACTTCATGTTTTAAACTATAGACTTTCAGTTTTGAGGTCAATAGGTCATCGAATGATTGGATTCTTCTCTCACTTGGAGGATGGGTAATGTAAGTTTGAAGAAATGCTCCATACAAAGTGAAGACATTAAGTCCCAACAAAAATATCATCAAATATATGAGTTTAATAGTGATGGAGGCCTTCTTTACCTCGGAAAAAGATTGACCAAGTATCCCGCGGAATATGGTGTCATGGAAAAAGTACTTTAACAGAAAATTGCTTCGAATGTCAGTAAGAGTTGTCGCTGATTCTAGTAAAGCTGACAAAATTATCACAATTCCAATCATGATGATCAAAGTATTTTCATGGAAAATCATCATAAGGACTTTAGAAATCGGCATTCTTGGTTCCACGGGCAACATAATACACCAGTCAATCAAATCGTAGGGATATGTATATGAATCCAATGGAATTTCTGGATAAGTTGCTGCAGCTGATATTTCAACAGTCTTATTCAGAACTAGCTTAAGGATTTGCTGGGCTGGAAGTGATAAATCGATGTTCGAGGTATTAAGCGTGGCATTATGTTTGCTTAGTAGAGCTTCAAAAACATGACCCATATAACCGGTGAGAGCGATTTCACAAAGTTTGTTTCGAGTGACTATCATGGCGTGCTCTGGTCCTCCGATAAATATAGATAAAGTGTATCCCATCAAGTCTTTCAAGCGATTCGGAAAGAGCTCGAAATTTTCTTTCCCGGGTGTCCAACTAGTTTTTTTAACAACATATTCTGGAAAGTGATTGTACGAGTAAATAGTTTGAAAGCCCCTCAATACAGCAATAGCATTTATCATTCCAGCTTTCCAACAAAATTCAAACAAATCCATTAAGAAGGTTTTGTTGTTGAGTATGAAAATTATTCTGCTCGATCTCATGTGGAATAGGTTCTCTAAGAGTCGGTTCAGAAGTTCTTTATTCCAAGATTCTAAGAAGACTACAGTCAAGATGTTACTATTGAAGGATTTTTTAACGAAACATGTTTCATTTTCTGTCAGCAAAATTAGTGGAATTTCTAACGAACTGTGAAGTCTTTTGACAAAATCCTCCTCTGATACTGAACAATTCGATTCTCTTAAAACCAAAACACTTTCAAATTCTTGAAATTTTTGAACTTCCGTCAGTAATTCTATCAGTTTTGAATGAACTACAAATACACATTTCAATGCGACCAATGCGATTAAGACGAAAACGATGTTATCCATTTCAAAGAATTTGTGAAACTACTATCGTTTTTGAAAACAATTCGAATGAAAACATACAATTAGAATGTAAATGGTTAACCTATACAGGTCTCATAGGTCTTTTTGGAGGTTGTCATCAATTTGAGGATAGTTGTTTTGAATTTATTATTGTGTGACACGACTTTTTATTAGGAAAAGTATTACTTACTAGTCAAAAGGGGTAGTGTAATGGGGATGTGGTCTTTTGGGATATTCGTGTTGTAAATAACCTTTACATAATAAACTTTGCACTTGATTTTTCAACAATGATTCCTGATGAGAAGTTTTGGTATTTAATTGATATTATTCTTTTGAAACACGTCAAACTGCACTTTTTAGCAAATAGCAAAGATACACTCCTTTAATTGAAACCATTTAAGTTTGTCCTCTAGTCTAGCGAATTCTTAGAAATGTCTAGTGAATTGTCAAGAACGAAAAATATTCGATTACATCTTCGGTTCCAACTCTCATCTTCAAAAAAACAACCGATAATTAGCTCTTTAGATGTACTCGCAGCCCATTTTGCTGCTAGCTATAAGTATGCAGACAAAACCATTGCCCCTACTGCACTTGAGAACGTAAATCATTCCATGGGGCAGCTATATTTCTGCACTAATACAGTTGCAAGAGCCTTTTGAGATCTTGATATAAGCAATTCCGATGGTCCTGTGTACCCCCGGTCTTCTGAAGTGGTGTTCTTCCTCACTAGGTTAAACGTTACGTAAGCTTTTCCATCGCTCCTAATGTTCAGGAATCGTCCCTAGAAGATAAAAACAGCGTTTGTCCAGCCTGTTCCTAAAAAAGGCTACCCTGCTTCCTCCGTCTTCTTCCACTGAAACATTGCACTTACCACCCTTCTATCCAAGGCCATGGAATCGCTGATTAATTACCTATCAGCTAAAGAAATATCTCGAAGAAAGAAAGTTTCTCCGGCAGTATGGCTGTATGGCACTGATGAGTGAAACAGATCTTTATCTTTACATTGTTTTCGATAAAGTAAGGTTATTGCTATTGATATTTCAAAAGCAATTGATAGTGTTTGGCGTAGAGCTCTCTTATCAAAAAATGCGTACAATTGGTATTGATGAATCTCTTCTTCTTGGATTAAAAACTACATTTCGAACCGCTTAATACAAGTTGTATTAGACGGTTTTAAGTCTGAAATTATTAAAATAATTGCTGATGTGCCACAGGGCTCCATTTTGTCTCCGAATCTCTTTCTTATATTCATCAATGATCTTTTTGATGTGTAAACATCTTTCCCGGCGGTAGAGTGAATTGAAAACGTGTGTAAAACTTTTACGTCCCGTGTAACCCGTTACGGTTACACGTTCCGGTTACACGTTCCGGTTACACGTTCCGGTTACACGTTCCGGTTACACGTTCCGGTTACACGTTCCGGTTACACGTTCCGTGTAGCAATCTACCTTACCGACGATTGCATTTAACACCATGTTTACATTGTTAATATTGGGTACTTACGACATCGTGTTTACATTGGAGACTTTGAGTACTGAAATCTCGATTTTATTAATTTCCATTGCTGGCTAGAACTTAATTCAATCCCTCAACATTTCTTCACCTCTCGACCAATTAGGCCTATTCTGCCACATTTGTTATTCTGCTATAGATTTTCTGTGATGCTTGTCTTGAGATCATCAAGAGGAGATTCCAAAAAGGTATGAACGATTTTTGTAAGACAACCCGTTCCAGAGATACACTAAAAAACACGTTAAATTAGATTTCATCTCTACAACTTCAAACTTTTGCGCGAGATTTGGAAAAGTTTTGTAGAGATTAAAATTGTAGAGATAAAATTTGTCTTGTCTCGATCTGCGTACTAGGCTTTAGGCTAGGCGCGCACATTCAATTTTTAGTTTCGAAACTGCTTGGTTCGAGCAACTAAAAAGTTTGTGTTTTGACACAAACTAAACGATTGCGCGCACATTCAATTTTTAGTTGCACAACTGTTTGGTTGCTTATAGAAAACAGATGAACTATTTAGTTGAATGTCCGCGCAGGTGCATATAATTATATGTTACACAGAATAAAAGATCTCGCCGAATAGGCCTAAATGTGTGAAAAAGGCGAAAGACAAATCAACTGGTGTAAAATTTCATAGCGGGTTCATTTAATGTCTTAAAAAATCCACTTCACGTTATTGACGGACGACAACATTTTATTTTCAGAGTTGAACTTTAAAAATCCAAAAAATGTTCTTCAGGGCAATCAGTTGACATCTGCAATGAAATATTCTCGATACGTCAAAATTTAATTAATCCCTTATCTGGCATACCATATAATTATTTTAATTATAGAATTAGATATTCTTTATTATATCAAAATATACTTTTAGCATTCACTATATCAAAATATAGATCGTTCTCCATCTGTCAAGCCATGAACTGGATGATGACTACGACTTCAATGTATTAAAAAAATTAGTTTTTGCCACTTATAATTCCATTACAAGGTGGGAATGATGTCAATCGGTTTGTAAATCTCTGACAGAGGGAGTAAGATAACACTGAGCCTCCACTTGAAATAAATGATTGCAAGAAATGTGTCATGTAGCCAATATTTCTTGTGGAGTCCCCTTATGTCTCGATTTTTGTTATTTTTAGACATAATTTTTTCTATTTATTTCTTGTCTTCTTAGAAGAAATAAATGCAGATATAAATTTTGACGTTTCGTGACACCCCAACTTCACTAGACACAAATTTCTGACAAGACGTCGAGTCTTGACACCAATTCCCACATTTTCATGTAACATTCCTTCATTTCATTGACAAACTCATGTTATGTTTTTACTTCATATAGAACTTATGTACTGTGAAGCCAAGATATAATTTTTCTACCATTTACTGTCTGTTGAAGTACATACATAATGTTGTTTGGTTGTTTGCAGGCCAAAATTAACATTAAAATAATTAAACATTGAAGATAGTTAGTATTTGGATTATTTTTTTTTTTTTTTCAAATTAGTTAGGGCATTCAGAGACTTCATGCTTGTGGGACTACTCAATTAGGTATGTCTTGGAGCAAATGTGCTTCAAGGTCATACAACTCTCTTTTGCTTAAAAATGAATTGATCCAAAACCTGTGTTTTCTTTTGTATTCTTGCCGTTCTTCCTCTTCCAGCTTTTCCAATGCGTTTATCGCTAAAATCAAACGACGTGATTTACTTGGTGAGATCATGGCGAATAATGAATAATCACGACATAATTTGCAATTTGCCCACGGTGTTAAAGAAATATAAAATTCAGATATAGTGTCTGACATAATGTCAGAAATAAATATTGCTAATGGAGGTGCGGCGTAAAGTACAGAAACCTAAAAATAAGTTAAAGGATTGGTTTGATTTTGATAAGGTGAACGCTCCATCTAGTGTTTTTTTCAAAAAAAAGTTTTGACTTTTTCGCTGCATGACAAATATATTTGTTGGGGGCGTTAAGCCAGATATACATTTTTAAATGCATGAAAAGCACGTGCAAGTCTATTATTTCAGTGGCGAGAGAACGTTGCCCTTTGTGTTTTTTTTTTCAGCAAAATTGTGTTTTTACGAATTTCTTTGGGATTTTTGTAATTTTATCCGAGTAATTTGTTTTATTTTGTCTGTCCATTTCATCATATAATTTTCGTTTGCTGTTTTAATATTTCAATCAGTGCTTATGCCGTGCTGTGTTCTCATCTCTTCAACGTACTTTACGCAAATGAACCAATAAATACATGATCAATCATCAACCTTGCATATACAATATTTCTATGCAGTACGCTAGATTGAAAAGATTTTGATTTTTCTTCAAGCCTACATCCAATCTATACGTGTGACTTTTTCACTTATACACTTACAATTGCTGAGAAAAATGCGGAGTTATCGTTCATTCTTCTTTGTGGTTTTCTTTTTTATATTTGGCGTTCGCTCAGTGCAATTCGCTTAACTGAGTAGAGTAAGGAGTGCGAAGAGATGACTCCTTTTCGCATGAATAAAGTTAACTTATATTAAAAATCGCTGTGTTTAAAAGCACAGATGCACTCGAAAGGAAGCCAAAAGAGAAACAGAGATTAAAATCAGATTCGTGTAAAAACAGTCTATTTTTTATCAGATAACATCTCTGTTTGAATATAAGTGTAAAAATATAATCCTGTCACAAGCAACATCCCTGGTTAAACATAAGTCAAACAAACTTTACGTTACGTAGCGGAGTCCACTTACTCCGAACACATGCCACGAACTACTTCATCGAAGCATATTGTCGATAAGGTTTTTAGGTCGTTTGAAATGAATAAGTGTCGACACGGCAGTGCGAACTTTGGGAATCCATGTAGTATGCCGACATGGCGTGTAAGGCTAGCCGCGCACTAGCAACTGTGATCGAAATCAAATACTTTAATCACCAGTTGATAGAGTACCGTGCACTGGCAACTCTTTACTCACGCTCACACTCTTTTCTCTCTTGCGCTTATAGAAAACAGCTCAACTGCAGCGAATTAATTTTAAACAATCGTTTAGTTTGTGTCAAAATACAAACTTTTTAGTTGCTCGAATCGAGTTGCTCTAAGTGCGCGGTGTCTCATATAAGCCCATATGTTTCATTTTAGCAACTAAAGCCTAGTACGCAGATCGGGAAAAATTTTGTCTCCCATACATTTTTTTTCCTGGGACAAATTTTGTCTCGGATATTTTTCCCAGCAGTACGCAGTTCGCGCGCAAAATTCATACTATTGTGAATTGTTCTTCAAAATGTCTCCACTAAATTTTGCCAGGAAAAAGAATGATACAAGCATTATTTTGCGGGACAAATTTTGACAGCCCAAAGTGATTTTTGTCAAAACTGGTTTTATGTAAAAGGTGCTGATGCTTGTCTTGAGATCATCAAGAGGAGATTCCAAAAAGGTATGAACGACTTTTGTAAGACAACCCGTTCCAGAGATACACTAAAAAACACATTAAATTAGATTTCATCTCTCCAATTTCAAACTTTTGCGCGAGATTTGGAAAAGTTTTGTAGAGATTAAAATTGTAGAGATAAAATTTGTCTTGTCTCGATCTGCGTACTAGGCTTTAAGCAACAATTCAATAAAGCTCTGATCAACACAAAAAAGTGGTTCTGGAGCATTAAAATTCAAATATTTTTCGGTCATTTTCACTTTTAATTTATAATTTTACAGCTCTACCATTTCACAGCTGATTTTGGCATGTACTTCTACGTCGGCGTATTGGTGTGTAAATGCCCATACAAAAGCGAAGTACTTTATCGATTATATCGGTATATATCTAAAGTCACAAACTAGTACGATTGCATTGTATGTTTATTGGGTACGTTCGATAACAAAAATTCGGCACTCGGACGAACGTTGATGTTTACACATCTTGACCGTGAGTCCTGGCACTCACACTTTTTTTTTTTTGAAGCTTTTCTGTATTTAGTGTCACGATTTGGAAACGTCTTTACTTCAGTAAGAAGTTTTGAAGCCCTTCTGACCTTAGACTCATTTGATTTACGGATTTCAGCACAGACGTAGGAGTAGTATTATTTTTTTAGTTTTTAAGTTTTTAATGGAACAGATTTAATGCTTCGAGCCATTCTTGTTTACTATATTAAGGTCTTACTTGTTTTGGCCGTGCTTAAGTGGAACGTTTTTTATACTTTTTTTTTGAAATCTGAAAGATATTTTATCAGATCTTTTTGATGTTTTTAATCACATTTACTTCGAAAATTTTATAGAACCAAGGCTAAATATGAGCAATCCATTCTTACCGTTCCAAAATTAAGTTGGCTTTGTATAAGGCTGAAATTCAAAACTTGGGCAGCCTTAGAAATAAAAGTCTAAATACTTCTGAGCAATAGGTAAAGAGTAAAGTTTCTTGAATTAAGGATTATTTCGCCATTATTAGCACTCAGTTTACCTGAACTTGAGATCTTATCAAAAATTTGAAACTTATTAAAGTAATGATAAGGCAGGATAGCTTTTATGTGAACCAAAAAACTAATTTAGTGTCTCGCTGAATTAGTCGCTGAAGTTAAGCATAGTTTGACTACGGGGTGGAGGAATAAGGTGATAAAACAGCATTGTTCAAGGTAGTGTATAGTGTACTATCGTTTCACATTTTACATTCACATTTTTATTTTTTCAATTTTCTGTCAGGTCTGTGGCGATCTTGCCCCAGTGTGTAACTTTTTAAGAGAATAATACATACCAATTAAATACCAAACTATCCCTAAGGAATCATTGAAAAATCAAGTGTCATATTTGTGATGACATGTATATTTACCTACCAACACGAATATCCCAAAAGACAACATCCATCTTTGAACTTTGTTTTCAAGTATAATTAACACTTTTTCCAACTAAAAATTCATGTCACACAGTAATTAATTCAAATTCCGGAATTGCTTGCAAACTTCGAACAGACCTATGAGACCGATATATGTTAATCATAGCAATAAATTTCTCGTTGTAATTGCCTTGTTTTTATTAGAATTTTATTCAAAAACTATAGTAGTTTCAGAAAATGTTTTAAATGCATAACATCGTTTTCGACTTAATCGTATTGGTGACAATGAAATGTGTTTTTGTAATAAATGAGGAACTATAAAAAATTCAACCTTTATGAAAATGCTTGGGTCTAGAGACAGCTGAATTATTTAGCATCAGAGGAAGATTCGTTAGAAGACTTTGCGATTCCTCAGAAATCCTGTAAAATTTTTTATCGCGAATATTTAACCCAAACCACATTTTTGTAAAAGCCACCCAATATCTGGCCTTTGTACCCTTATACGAGTATCACAATAGAGTTGTATGGATTCGAAAAAGCTAGGAAATTTGCAGCTAAATGATCTAATAAGTGGGTAAAATGAGAATAAGAATTAATTTGTGAATGTATCGTCAAATACTTTCCTGTTTCATTATATCCCTGCAAAAAAAATAATAAGTTATAAGAGCCATTACGCAAATGAACCCTCTCAGGAGTCATTAGCTTATTTGGACTTCTTGTAGGGGATATGTTGAAGCACATTATCCATGATCTCGTAAATTAAAAAATATTCGGCGCTTAAAATCCCTTCATTATGAAGGACAAGTTTGGTGATGAGGAAAGCACTTACATATATCAACTCCAAACCTGCATAATAAGACAACCTAAAAATTTAAGTTGAAAACAAAAATGTAGTTCGGAGTTTATGGTAACTTTTCAAGAAGAAAAAAATGAATAAAAACAAAAAATATATAAACCAACAAATTTAATGGTTCGCAGGGAAAGAATCATCACACTAATTGTGCCATTAGGACAGGTGCACACGTTTGAAGATCAGGTTTTTTTTTGATAGTTAAAGTTCCACCAGGGAAGATTCTTCAGAATGTTTCCGACTAACAACCAGAATTTAATGTTATAAGTCTCCACCACAGTGAGAAGAGTTGAGAAATAATTTTCCAAATCGAAGCCTTTGTAATTGTCTTCGTCTTCATAAATGATGATGACATATTGGTATTTAGAAATTATTATTTTTCTATAAAACAAAAATAAGATTTATTTCATAATAAATTCTTGTGCATCATGCGCTGCTTCACATCGAAAAAAAAGACCTTGTGCTGATTTCCATAAGACAACTCATCTTGCCATTGTCCATAAATATTTGCACCAGATCGTCTCAGATATACAAACATATACGACATACCGACTCCTTCATATGGCGATCGTTGTGTGGATTCTTGTTGTCCTAACCAATTCTGTCATATGCTGCACGACCTGCTATGGTAATAAAATTTAATAAATCATAAAAAAATGATATCATTCTTCTAAACGAGCATATTTCGTCACAATTTTTTTTTTACTTTTATTAATGGAGATTATTGTTTATTGCATGATTTCTGACAAAAAAAAAAAAAAAAAATATCGTAAGAATATTTGCAAGATCCATAATCATAGAAAAGGTTCAAAGCATACGAGTATATCAAATCTTATAATTATAATGTATAAAGGGAACATCTGCTTATAAAGAGTGATCCAGAACTGAGTGTATTATCCCTAACTAAATTTTTGTTCAATCGCCATCTTGAATCCTTTTGATTCTTTCTTTTCTGAAATACGAGTGTATATCAGTTTTCTTTTTTTCTTATGAAGAAATTTGTAAGAAACAAAATTTAGGGTACAATGATATAGTAAATGATAAATAAAATTCATGATATGAACACAATAGGTTCCACAACCTTGAAATAAATCTTTTTTTATTTTGGAAAATTTTGACAATATTTGTTGATTAATTAATTTTCCTCAAATACATAAAATAGACTGTGGAATGAGAAGTTGCAAATATTACCCTAAATTCTAGGTAATTAAGTCTTGACAAATGAATATTAAGTACGTTCCACAATCTTTTTCACTCCATATATATATAAGTATGTACATCATTTTTGTAAAATTCTTGCAACTTGGGAAAAATATAAGATCGCTTTGTAAAGTTTGACATTTGTCAAAATTTAACATTAATTTTTATTTAATATACGTTGTGGAACTTAAAGGTGTAAATTTAACTCTAACGATTTCTAAGATTTTTTTTTTTAATTTTCGATCGAAGTTGATGATCTAAGGCAATGTGGTTAATGTGGGTGTTGAATTTTGTTGAAGTTGAATTTTGTTGAAGATGAAATTTTACGTTTTCGAAAATTTTTTGAGGAGTTGAACCTAAAATGTCGATAACATACACAGATTGTTTATAAACTAAAATTCAATAAATTTGTACATTTTGTTTTTAACTCAAGAAACCCACAATTTAAGCCTCAAAAACATATTCTATATTCTTTTTATAAAAAAAGGATTTTCTAAAGGGCTTTTCAATAAGGTCAGGTAGATGTTGAAGTGGACTTAAAAAATCTGTGTGTGAGGTATTAACAAATTTTTTTTTTTTCATTTAAAAGACCCATGTTTGCCATTATATGTATATGACATCGTTGAAATGCGTGCCTCGGCTTCTTAAGGTGGCGGGGATCTGAGTGGCGCAATTTTCAATGAATCTTCCGCATAGATCCGGCTGAATCGGACCGATGGCGTATGCAATGTTCACCTTAAAGGAATCTGTCGATTTTGGTTTATTCGCATTGACCTGCGACTTATTTTGATGCAACTTAAATGATTTGTTAAATGAAAACAAGAACATCACTTTTTTGAAAACAGTGGCCTTATTCTAACTCTTACGATCTTTAAGATTTGTCAAAACGATTTCATCAAAATCTAATCTGTCACATCAAATTGTTTTCAAATTTTGTTTTCAAATTTTTAAGGTCTATATCCCGGAGATCACCATAGTCAGTCAATAGTTTACTTTCCTTTTTTCAAATCCATTCAAGATCCAATAGGTCATCATAAACAATCTCCACATCGAACTTCATTACACATAATATCCACAATTTCTTTCCTTCAAAACTTTCAACCATCATAATTACAGTGAAAGGACTAAAACCTTGTAAATATACAAACAACCTCTGGCAATATTTCACACTTTTTTCTGCACCAGCTGTGTTGCCCACATCTACCCACGCAACGTTCTTTATGTTATTGGTGCTAATTGTTCATACTTCACCAATAATATCCATCAACTTGTGTGCGCACATCTGTGAACCTCTCGCAATGGGCAACAAATTGATGTACCTTTTAAACGCCTGGACCGTGATTTTTATGCCCGGGTACCATGAAAAAGGTCAAAAGTATGCCTTCCGATCATGATCATGATCACGCTAACACATCGCCAATCTGCGTGCGAAAGTAAGTTCTAAGGTTCGATCTTTGATAACTTACGAGACTTATTTGCTTCCAGAATTTTAGTCCTCCTCCAACCAACACTTGTAATTTTTTAAAAGATGCTCAAGCAGCTGGACTTGTCCTCAACTATTAGGTAAGGGGCCTTTCGGAATTGTTTTTTTTACAAACGATCGGTTGAAAGTTCTTCATTTCACAGAACGTCGCTTGATTATAGATAAAGGCAAAAGAAAATCCAAAAAGTTGTTTGATCACGGAAGGATCTGTGACCAACTTGACTTCTTCAAAAAGCAAATATTATGGAATGTGTTAAAATCAAAACATCAATTCAAGTTTAGTTTAGTTTAGTTAGTTTAGACAGTTCGAGTGAAAATGAAATATTCATAGAAAATCGTCAGCATGAAATTTTTAACTTTATGTTCCACCGCAATCCTAATTGACTGTCAAAAATGTAAAACTTTTCCACATTGCATCAGATTTTTCCCTTGAAAAAATTTATGATATGACCATTAGAAAATTGTGGAATGTGTGTATTTTTTCATTTCATAAAAAGGCTTTTGTCCCAATTCAAAAATTGAAAAAAAAAAAAAAAAAAAAAATAAAATAAGAGAGCTACAGACCTATAATTTTCTGCCGAGTTCAATAGGGTAAGTTGAGAAGCATTTCATCATTACAAAGGCGCATACTCTTGAAAGATTTGATACTCCCTCCTTAGATGGAAGATCTTCCTATCTCTGGAGTGACAGTCAAACTACCGAAAAACATTGTGGAACGTATTCCTACTTTCTTTCGTTTTCACTTTCGGTCCATAGTCTAAGCATTATCCGGCTTTGCTAATCCGTCACTGGATATCCATGGCTATAAAGATGCGCCTTAATAATAGTGTTCATCACTCTTAGGTTTTCTGTATCTATGGCTTTATGGTAAACTAGGTAATTGACATCATCGCAGAAACCAACAAAAAAAAAAACCAAATCAACGCTCATGTTTTGACAATGATTTACAGCACGCTGTAAAAATTGTCAAAATATGAACCATCATCAGTTAGATTGGTGGTGTGGGTAAAATTATTGAACAACACAGGAAAACTTGAACCTGCTGACCTAAGATGAAGAAGCCCAAGGAAGTCTCCTCTACGACTGCTGACCCGACCGTCAAACCTGCCACAGAGTATGATTATGATGAATGAAGAGAATTTACCAAATTTTGCCTCTGTGAGTGGAAAGTCCTTTCCTTCTGTTGGGCATTCATTGAGGTCATATCATAAGACAAGGGAAATCGTGCAATCGATTTATTATCCTCTGTCTGTAATCCGATCGTAGAGTTTGAATAATTTTTTTGAACAACTCTTAGCCACTTTTAAGGGGGAGAATTATTAAGCTATTTTAATCTTCCCAGAAAAAAAGGTTTAGTAAAGAATGTTTAATTTTTTCTTTAGGTAAGGTCAATGGGCTGACATTTGATCTTGTGTCCGTCACACTAAGATCAATATAGATCCGTTCTGATACCCTAGACATTGTGACTCCCATGTAATGAAACATTTTATAAATCCTTTGTCATTCAAGCCCGTTAAAGGTGTTGATGAGTTTCAATATGCTATAGCCTGAAATGTTATTGACAAAATGTCTGTCATCACATAATGAACTGGTCGCCTTTTAAGGTTTAGATCTTTTCCTGGACCACCACTTGAGAAATCATCCTAGCACCAGGTCCAAAGAAGCATGTGGCTCCTTGCAACGTCTGGTAGATGAGTTTGAAAGGTCAGTAGTTGGTGTATGTGTCCGTTTGTATGGTCAGGATGTCCGTCGAAGGGCTGTACCTTTCCTCAAGAGAATTTTACCGATTGTAGGGAAAGGTAGGCCTATCAATTCACTGACGCTCGTTTTCACCGTAGGAGTGGTAATTGCTGGTGTATAGGCGATGGGCTCTTTCTCCGTTTGTTGCTGCTCCTACGAGAAATTTCAAATCTCGTAATCGATCTCCAATCTCGTTTTCGTTACTAAATAGAAAAAAGTTTAAAAATTTGAAATTTAAGATTACGAACATCCTCAGTTCAAAAGTTCATTAGTCAATAATTTTTGGATATTTTAGCCTGCTTTATTCAGGGTCCTAAAATTTCAATATCTCTTTCAAACACTTAAAGAAGAGAGAGCGAGTTTTTATAGGAATTTAAAGAACCATTAGCCTCTTTATAAAATCACTACATTATCACCTCCAATATAACAGTTCTTTCCCGTTTGTTGATTTAAAATAATTATTACCGATCGTGTCCATTGTAATATTCCATATTATTATCCCCTGCTGTAAGCAACAATCAATCCAAAAGCCATAAACACTTTCACATCGAAAATTCCTCCAATGTCTTCTTCAAAAACAACAAGCCTCCCTATTAACATAATATTAGCCTTTGCGTAAAATAATTTTGAACCCACTGATTTGAGAAATCAACTCAATTCTCTTGCCATTTATGTTGGGGCCACATTCAAAGTGCGTTCGATGAAAAATCCTTAATAAAATCATTTTCCAATTCGGCTCCATTAAAAACATATTTACCCCGTAACGTTATACTGGATTATTATTTATGAACAAACTGTATAAGTACCTGTTTTAATACAAAAAAAAAATAAATTTCATACTTTAAGCGATTATGGTTATGAGGGGTTTTTAAGGCCATGACCAATTTTGGAAGAACATACTCAAACTCATGAAAGTATATAGTTAGGCCTCTTTTTTCGGGTATGTATATATTGTATATTCATGTCGTCACATAATTCCATAAATTCCAATCTGGGTAAACTTCAGGAAACAAGACCGATAATTTATTTTGCGAGGATGATGAAGAAGCTTCAATTAATCAATTTTATTCTTGGCTATATTTTTTGTTTATCTTCTTTCTTCTTCATCCTTAGGTAGATAGTAGTTGATGCTGGTTTTATTGTTGGAAGAAGATTTGTTTTCTTCACTATCTTTGCTTGGGTTTCGAAGGTTAAAGTATTTTTGAGGACTTAATTAAGGTAGCTGGTAAAATATATTTGGAACTGGTTCTTCGACAGGAATACATAATGACAACCAAATTAAGTACCAAAAGCCCAAGGTCCCGATATACAGAAAAAATTCACAAATCAAAAATTGTTTCAACTCTCACCTCCTTTGTGTAATGCTGCCTTTCCATAGTTTCAATTTTTATAAACTTTCAGAAACACAAACTCTTAATTTTAAACTATTTTTTTCATTCAACTTCCTTTTTCCGCAATGAAATTCCTCTCTCAATCATAAAAGGAAGTAAAGTAGTCAACATCGAACAACCTATGTGTTGCAACTGCCATCAGCTCAAGGTTGTTCCTCTTAGTTATCTCAATAAAGTGCCATGTATACAAGCCATTATAATTTTTAGCGATAGACTTGTATTACGCGGACACTTGAATTATTTTATTATCAGCCACCCACCAAATAAAGGCATAATCCCAGTTAAGAGCACACGTCGCGTCGGTCGGCGTAGTCGTCGTAGAGTTGTTGTATTCTTTGGGGTCCGTCCAAACCATTCCAAAATTCAGCTGATATAAATGCTCAACTCTGATAATCTCATGCACGACTCAAGCGATATTTGCAACATTTTTGTTTTGTATATTATTGTCAAAAAAAAAATGACCATTCAACCATAAAGGAGCATAAGATCAACCAGGGATGAATTAATGGAGGACCCAGCAGTATAGCTATCTAGGGCGCCTAATTTTGGTTTGGGGCGCATATTTTTGGAATATATATACTTTTTGAGACACACGCCCTCAAAATATTGAAATTCAAAAATATGTAATTTCGAAAATTGATCATAAAACAACTACAGAGCTGAATAAATTTTAGTACTTTTTACAACTTTATTTTAGGTATATATCTTAAAAAGTAGGTAAAAATAGGTAGTAGTGGTAAAATTATTTGACTTTAGTAGACTGCAGTCAATTGTTAGATACCTAAAAAATAAAACGAAAACGAAATTATGAGTAGCACGGGCGAAGCTCCTTTCTGGGCGCCATTTAATTTTCAAACAGCCCTGAATTTAAATATTTATTAACCATGGCACTCACAATAGCTCCTTAACCTATGAACAAACTAATCTCAAAATAAGTTGCAGCACATGTGAACGCCTCTAGCAATGTGGCAAGGAAGTTATATCTATATATACATATATGTATTTGGATAAGCACGACAACTAATCGAAATACTCAGCCCAATCGACATTAGTCTATGTTTTATGGCAATAAAAACCATAATTTTTCGGATTAAGAATAAAAATGAATAAATTTGCATTTTTGTGAATTGCATGGAAAGTAACATTATTCTTGTTCTATTTGGTCTATTGGGTTACTCAATATGCACTCAAAATTATAAAATAAGTCCTGTCCGTTTTTTATCATCTCATAAAATCAAAACCTATAGAGCTAATTAAGGTAAGCCAACAAAAAAAAAAAAAAACATTTATTTATATGGGAACAAAAAAAAACTAGGAAAACTAACAATGCTCAAGGCCTAACACCTTTAAAATATTTGAAAAGAGATTCATTTAGGTAGGCAAGCCTTAGAACAACTTTTAAATTTCAGTGCTGAATGACCCATAAAATGGCCTTGGTATTGATTGGCAGTTTGAAGGGTTTATTTGATGATTTGTAGAGAACTTTCGATTATAAAGTTTCACATGAATTTGATTGCTGAATGGCTCATAAACAGACGATGCTAGGTTTGAAGAAATTATTTGATATTTTTAAAAATTTTTTGTTCACACAAAAGAAAGCGTTTGAAAATGTTTCGAAGAAGCTCTTCTCATAAAGAAGCCTCATAGAAACTACTTTTGTTTCATTTTTGCTGAATAGCTTAGAAAAAACTGCGTGTTGGCATAGAGTTTGAATTATTTATTTGGTATGCCAGAGAGTTTTATTGTTTTCAGTAAAACTTATTGGTTGATAAAATCATAAGGCTTTCGGTTATCAAGCCTTTCAGAAAATTCATTCAATGTGCTGAATAGTGCTTTCAAATTTTATTAATCTAGATATTCATAAATAGTTCATAGAATTCTTCTTCAGTGCAAATTTAAGACAGTGCAATTATTTTTTAAAAGTAAATCTAAAAATAATTTTACTTTGTTATTTAAGATTTTATTTCTTTTTGCTGAATTGCCGAATACCTCGTTTTAATGAATAGTTCAAATGTTTTTTTGTATGGTTTGTGGTGGAAGAGATGACTTTATAGCATTTTTATTTTTGGTAACAAATACTTGCAGAAAATGGTTGCTGAATAGTGGTTGACAAATTTCTTTTGAATTTAATTTATACAACTGTAATATTTGGTTGAAAAAAAGATATCTAGAAACACTTTTTTATATAGATTTTAACTATTAGCTTTAATTGCTGAATAGCTCAAAGTGTGAATTACTCATAAATAGGCCTTCATTTCGATGTAGACCAAAAATTAACTACCATATACGTTTCAATAGAAACTTCAGTAATTGCTTTTCAGTGCTGAATAGCTTATAATAGAACCTTCAAAGTACTGTTTACAATTCAACTATTTATTTTTACAGAGAACTTCCTTGCCTTGTCAATCAAATCGTTTGTATTTTTTTTTAAAGTTTTTTAAACAAATAAATTCATCTCCGTCTACATTGTCAGCGATAAATTTAATTTATCAATAAATTATTATAATCAATCATCGATGTAATAAATTGCATTCTCACCGGCTAGCCTCAGGGTGGTCGTTATAAAACTGCTATACCTACATGCTGCCTCCATCGTACCGCCGCCGCCGCCGCCCTGTGCCGCCACCAAACACCATCCTTAAATGAGTTCGTCTTGTGGTAAGGGAGCAGCAGCAAAACAACGTTACGCTACTCTGTCCGGCTATTTAGCGTAAGCATTATTCTTCTGCCATTTTGTCTTGTTCATCTTCCTCTGAATTTACAGTTTTTACATGCCATTTTTTGGCAATTTTTCATCAACGATAAGAACTCACCGCAGCCGCTAAAGTGAGATATAAAAATTTATTTCTTTGCTTACGTTGTCTTTGGATGTCCGACAAAAAAAAAAAAAATAAACTAAATCCCATCTTTCATCCCAAGGCGATTTGTTGCACGCTTTAACAGCACATTTTTATAATATTTATGGGCTGTGATGAGATCCTTGAATAAATGATCAAAGTTGATTTTATATATATATATTTATATATGACTTGCGGGTATGAATACGTATTTTTTTCTGAGAGGGGGCGTGACGGCTGTGCCTTTTATTACATAATTATATGAACTAAGGATGTCCTTAGTATAGGATAACTTTTCCACCTCCAACCTCTTGACATACATATAAAAGTGAGAAATAAAATTTTAAATATCCTATACAAATATGAGAATCAACAAGAACGAACATTTTCACTACACTGTCTATGGTATTATTCTACTGAAATTGTTTTGGAATTGCTTGTGCTAGATTTACACGAATGGCATTAAACAAATATATTGGTGCGACAACTGGTGGACAATTTGGTCGTTGTGACATACGCTTCTAACCAGTTTTTTGTGCGTTAGACTGGACTGGAGGAATGGTTGCCTACATCTTTTTCGTCGAATCCGAATGGCTAAGATATCATGAAAATTAGTACTCTAAGAAGACATTTCACTTCTGAACAAGACGCAGTTCATCTAACAAAAAAAAATATTTAAAATGGAATCAGTTGGATTCGAACTCTGGTGCAATGGTTCAACACACTAACTATTACGCCAAGGTTTGGTAAGTTCCTGCTACGATAAAATGCCAATATTTTCGTCGTATTTTTGTAATTATTTGAAATAATTGTCTTTTATGACAAACCATGGACACAAAATGGCAGGCATTTATTGCTGTGTGGCATTCGAGTCTTTTAAATCCGGCATTAGTATAAGATATTTGAACGAAATTTCTGTAGAAATATTGGATTCACAAAAGTATTAAATGATACATCAAATCTTATAACTGGAAGACGATTAAACTAAAAAATACAATAAAACCCAGTTTCGGTCTTTATTATGTAAGTATTTTTAATTACTCGTATGTACAAACTAAATACACACAAATTCGTTATCAATAGAATCTTAATACCAAAAAGCACTAAGGAAGTTTTATCTCTCAAACAAATCTTAACGCCAACATGCATTTAAGGATTTTTTTTAAATTTCATCAAATTTAACAAATTCCCTGTTAGGATCTTCTACATGTTGTAATTACTTTCTTAATCAAAAGATATTCAAACAGATAAAAAACTTGACATCTTGGGTTGACTTAATTTTGAAACCGAAAGATCCTTGATATTGGTTTTTATTCGACATGACCAATCAACTAGTTGTATTCTCGTCTTGTTCGCACAATTTTGTCTCCAGGTGATTTATATAACCTGAAAGCCTGAATGAGCATTAATCGTTCCAAAAATAAGTTTAACTCGTTCATTACCAGAAAAAAACAGGGAATCTGTGACCTTTCGTGTTTTT
The DNA here is from genome assembly GCA_963931855.1 of Philhelius festivus. Lineage (NCBI taxonomy): Eukaryota > Metazoa > Arthropoda > Insecta > Diptera > Syrphidae > Philhelius > Philhelius festivus. Next base: position 4,203,091 of record OZ007557.1, on the reverse strand, counting down.
TTTTTTTGTTCTCTCGTTCCTCATTTTGTTTGTGCCTAGTGAATGAGGTGCAGTCTTAAGAAGATAACATTTTATTTTTTGTTTTGTTTTATATAAATTAAATTAAATCAACCTGTAAGGCTTAAGTTGGGCAATTAGTCTCGCTGTCATGAAAAGTCCGAAAGCACAACCCTATAATCATCTCGAAAACATTATACATGGGAACTTGGCGCAGCTCAAAGCTACACATTCATTTATGCAAAATTTATGAAGACGATAAGGTAAAATGTAACGAAGAGATTTCTTTCGTTGATAAAATTTTTTTCTCAAGCCAAAATTCAGCCCTTCAAAAAATAAAAAAAAAATAAATAAATTATATCAGACAATTAATCGGATTTAATTTTTCTTTTATTTCTGTTTTCGTTGTAAGGGCCAAGCTGCGTTATCTCAAAGAGCCTGAGTGTCATTTTTTGGGAGTAAATTTATTATTATAAATATTTTTATTTGATTCTAGCTTGCGGAGCTTCGATTTAAAATAAATTACAACATCTATAATCATTTCATGGGAAACAAGGTTTGAAACAAGGTTTGAAATTTTCATAAAAAGATTTGAACTTGATCATCAAAGTTGTAGGTGATTACTCTTAAAAGATGAAGAGAGATATGGTAAGGTCAATGTTTGGAAGGAATCTGATATAAGGTCTTCTTCAATGCCCAGATTTTCACGTATATGCCCATATCTGCAGTTAGAGTGGGGTTCATCTAAAAAAGTTGCTGAATGGTGTGTAGTGTCAGGCAGTGTAGTTTTTCTCTTTACCTTCCACATCTTTCATATTGCAAAAATAACTGTAGTTGATTGACAAATGTCAAGTTCCTTCACCTCAGCTTTTTATTTTTTGTTCTTTGTGTTCACATCCTCAAAAATGTGGAACAAAATTGATTTTCCTTAAGTTTAAGAGTGTAAATTATTGTGGAACGTATTCATTTTTGATTATTGGCTCCTTTCCTTGAATTGTGTTTTTATATCATTTCTTCACGACTTTCTCGATTCAAATATAAGAACTTAACTTTTGTTCTCCTCACTGTCTACAGTGTCTATTCATCGGATGATAAGCAGTAACTGTTATCTTGGGTAACTCATTCTAGTCAAGTAACAGTCTTAGGCAATTACTTTACTCTTAATCATGTGAACAAATCAATTCAATGACTATTTCACGAATTTCCAATGATCAATTTCCGATGATCATCGTCTCGGAAAGAAGAAAGAACCACACCTTTATCGGCATCGAACAATTTGACCCTCCAAAAATGGACAAAACTCCTTGTCCTACAAAATACCATTGAATCACTACATGTTTCCTGACTTTTCTTTATCTAGTTCAATGAAGAGAATTAAAGAAGAAAATAAAAAAAAAAACTCTTTTTACTGCGTTTCCAGTTCGATCAGACACACCCTCAACAATGTCATCTTTTATCAATAAATCCTTAACCAGAAGAAGAACATCACGGTACTTGTGTTCACTGTGCACTTCCCATGTTCAAGACCAAATCTATTCGATTTCGTGCAGTTCGTTTTCGAAGGCCCCATTTTACGTCTGGTGGTAAAATCTAGAACTTAAAGGCCAGAAGTCTCCTTCTTTAAGACATAACCGTAACATCCAACCGCACCCATTCGCCACTACGATTAAATCAAATTAATTAAAGCGCTTTTAATTAACCAATTGTATTAAATTGTTTCTTCATTTTATTTCTATGTTTCAAACGCAGAATGCTATCCATTGCCAGCCAGGTTCTTGCTTTCGAGCAGCAAGTGGACCCTGGTGGACTCATCACCACGGAGCGGCGAAATGGTGCCCTTGATAGAGAATGCCCCCAAACTACAACCAAACCTAAATAACACAACAAGTTGCTGCTGGTGCTTCTGCTCTCGCTGTTACAATGCAAGACTCTTGACTTGACTTTCTGCTGCAACTACACTACTTTAACTGCTTTGCTCCTGATCTTGGACGATTACCAATTCGTTTGGGGATCCACTGACTGTGAGATTTCTTCCATTTCCAATTGATAATGAACTTCGTGAACCTGTGCTTTTGACTCTTTTTGGATTTGGTGGCCACTTCGAGCAGCTACTTTGATTGGTGTTTTTTTTTAACTTCTGATGCAGTCTGCAGTGTCCAGATGACTTCAAAAGAAAAGGAAGAAGATTAATTGATCGTTGGAAATTGTGAAGTGAAGTCCATCGATCGATTGCAAAATGAAAATAGAGCGAGGCAATGCGCACGCGCATGCACCTATTGCCCATGGTTTTCTTTGTATGATCAACGGTCATTGGCGTGCACGGTGCACAATAATGCCACTGCTGCGATCGGATTTTCCATAGAGCATTGGAGATCGAGGTACAGTATGTCCGTGAAGTTTTTGTTTTCTTGGATCATGATTAGAAAAAGGGGCTTTGATCCTAGTATTCATTTACATTACGTTCCACAGCTTGATTTTTTAATTAAAATGAATTAACATATCGTGCGAAATTTTATTTGATGCCTGTGAAAGATTGTGGAATATATTGATATTGCATTTCAAAAAATATATTTTGAAGCTAAATTATTTCATTGAAAATTGCATATTCCCTTTTATCTTTTTGACCGTAATACTCCGGCTTCAAAGAGTTCCCATGAGTTTACCTTTGAGCCCATCTTCGGACGTACTGTTGAATTGAGAGACTCTGTGTGGAATACATCATTCTAAGACATCAGCAGCTTTTCTAAAAGGCTCCCACTGTGCTTAAACATTCATAATCCGTTTAGTGCGTACAAAGTTATGGGAAAAAACTAAGACTTAGTATGCTGCAAAACTTAAATTCCACAATAAACTAATTGTGGAATACATAAATATTTCCCTTCCATCGGTTACATTTAAAGACAAATGTGAAATTCCCTGAGTATGACATGAAATTTAAAAAAAATAAATTGCACATTAGGAAGCTTGTGGAATGTATTTATATTAACAATCCACAACTTTCGTTTTGAACAAAAAATATTATCTTTTTCTCTTGTCGCCAAAGCGGGAGAAATTCGAAATTGAGGCTTAAAAATGTTATGGAATATATTCATTT